>SAYR01073692.1:698101-754704 GCA_004382745.1 Argopecten irradians irradians | reverse complement strand
AATAATGAATAATGAAACACCAGATTATCTAAGAGATATTATTGAACCTTTTATGCATGATGAGACACCCTATGGGTATTCCCTTCGCACAAACAGAGTAATTGATCCTCCCTTATGTCGCACAATAAGTTATTTTGAAAGTTTTTTTCCAACAATGTTAAATGAAATTAATAAGATAGCAGATGAAATCCATAATATTGAATCATCAACACAAGTAAAGAAAATTCTAAATAAAGATAACCAAACTTCAACTGACATAACTGATGTGTTTAACTACTGCGGTAATCCGAATGTAAATATTATTCTATGCCAATTAAGAAATAATGCAAGTAATTTAGATTGTGACCGATTCATGGATCACCTTATAGAATCCCCAACGTGTGAATGTAATCAATCATTTGAAACTGTATATCACTATTTCCTTGAATGTAATCTATATCAAAACCACCGTTTGACGCTTGAACAACATCTGAATCATCATCATCATAACCATGTGTGTATAAATGTCCTTGCACAGGGATGTACAGATTGTAATGATACTGAAAAAAGAAATATATCAACTAACGTGTCTAACTATATAGTTCAAACAAAGAGATTTAAAGTAGATTTTTTGTGTAATTAAAATATTTATTATTCTGATATATGTAGCCATGTAGTTCATAGTAATGGTAAGTATTAAAAATATACATTATTGTTAATATGTACATGTACCTATATTCCTTCTTCCCTGGAGATCCACCTTGATACAGCTAGCAACTAACAATATATTTGTACTATGGCGGCCTAATGAGACTTATACAAACTCAATTTTTGAATTGTCTCTCTGTTAATATGTTAATATGATTATCATTCTTCTTCTTTCCTTGTGTTATTTTAAAATCATCAAATATTTAAGTAATATAACTCCTAAGAAACTAATTATGGGTAAACACTAGTAATTACAACTATAGTTGTAATTCCACAAATCAAATATATGTGTACTTTGTGAGATTGGTTCTTGATGACCATCAGTGGATGGCTAATTGTGTTAAACACATGTGGACTTTATAGCCTGTATCTGTTGTGTCGAATGGGACCAATATCACAAAATATACATACTATCAAGTATAGTTAGAATTATGTGATAATATTTGGTCATTATATAAAAAATGAAAATTAACTGTTAATTTATAGAGTTACAATAAATATGATCAAAAATTATGTCATTCCTTATCTAGGAGTTACCTCCCCTTATTTTCATAAAACTCACCATGTACATGTTTTATATAATTATTTGTTTGTGCCACCAATATCCGGAGAAGACTAAGATAGGCAACGCCTGATGTCTAATCCAATTGACACTAATTTTTTTTGTCAATAAAATATTTGGAAATTGAAATACTTATAATCAACATGTGTCATGTTATCATGTCTATTTCTTAAGTAATTTGTCAGTGAAAGTTTTAGCGGTTATCTCCCTTTGAACTATGGGCTGAAATTTGTGTGTTTGGTATATTTTTTTGTATTTTTAAGTACATAAGCGACCATGCTGCAATGTTATTTTTGTAATGTTGTAAAGGGCCATCCAAGCTTAAAAGGCCGCCATCAGACATGCTGATGTTTACAAGTTAAGGGTATGCTGTTTCAGCAACAACTTTTATATGTTAACAAGCGCATGGTGTAAGTGTATATTGTTACAAATATGATTATCTTTAATGTATATTTCATCAGCCGCTCATGTGTACTATGTTTATAGAGATATTTTGGAATTATTAGTTGAATGTTCGGTAAAAAAGTATCGTTAGCTTGCCGCATGTTTTTGACTAGTTTTAATGATAATATATCTTGGTAAGCGCTATGCAAAATAATACAGTATTACTTATTGAACATATATAGTATACATGTAAAGGAAAACAAACACTCTATACGTTGTATGTACTTTTAATGCAAGTTATGGGTATGTCAGTTTAGTAAGATTGTTCTTTCTATTGTATTGTAGTTTTTTACCACAACCTCTACTCAAGAACCTATATATGTACAAGACGCATCAAGGCGGCACTGTTATGATTAACACTGTCCTAATAAAACGGTGAAATATTCAACGGTGTAAGGTCATCTGTATGGGAACCCTTAGTTTCTGAGAATGCCCCAGAACAACATGTTTACAAACATATTTGTTTATACATCATAATATTCTAGAAAGTTCTACAACCTAAATTAATTATATGAACTTTATAGGATGTATCGATAAAATAGCTATAGGAGTTATCTCTTATTTAATAACTACATGTATTTAGTGTCATACATAACAAGAGAAATACAACACCTGGAGAAAATGGGATAATCAGTGAATTCTACCAGATATAATGGGATGTAATAAAAAATGAATTCATTTTATTGATTAAAAAGGTACTTGACAACAACAAACTCACAAAAAGTCAAAAAAGGAATCATCAAATTATTATTTGAAAATGATGATCGGGAAAACATAAAGAACTAGCGACAAATTACATTAGTTGATGTTGATTATAAGAGTATCGCTAAAATGTTAGCTAACAGCCTAAAACTAGTTCTTAAAAAAAATAATTCACTCCTATCTGTTTGGTTTTGTTCCAGGAAGAAATATACTGAAGCAAATAGAATGATTCAAGATATTATAGAATACTTAGATATGGAAAATCAAAATGGATCAATTATTTTTTTAGATCAGCAAAAGGCATTTGATAGAATGGAATGAGAATAGGTCATGCATTTCTTGAAAGAATTACATTTTGGGAATACATTTTTTTAAGATGGATATATATGTTTCTTAAAAAAATTCGAAAACTTGCATTGAAACAAATGGATTTATTTCAAAATATTTCGATTTTTCAAGATCTGCACGACAGGACTGCCCAATTGTCTCACTTTTGTATATAATTCAAGCTGAGCCTATTGCCTGTGCAATTAGAGTCAATCAAAATATAAAAAAGTGTCAAGCTACCAAGTCATGAAAATAGAGAAGCAATACAATAGCATTTGACACAGACATTTTTATTCATTTTTGTTGTTGTTACATTAATCAACATGTGGTCATGAGTTCTTCCTATTCAATATATAAGCAGTCGCTGTACACATAAACTACATCATAAATTCAACTTCTATTAACATAGTTTGTACATATTATTTTCCTAATAACAACTTTTAAAGATGTGTTTCACATATTGTCAATATAATCAAATAGAATCAAATACCATCAAAAATTTGGTTACAATATTCCATTTTTGGCTTATGTTTTCTTCTTTCTTTAATGGATACGAATTCAAGTCAAGTCAAGAAAAGGTATATTTTCCACTTTTCAACTCAAGGAATGTTTTATTTCAATTTTCATTTCATTTCAAAATATTTTAGAAAATCATTCGAATTAATAGAGATGGGGCAGCAGACTATGCCTATATAAGCCATCTCCCTTTATTTCAATTCACAAAGGTATAGATAATATTTCAATAATAAAATTAAAACAAATTCAATTGTTCCTTAAAACAATTGTGTATAATGCTAAAGACCATTATAGACGGGTCTCTATATAACACTATTTCGTTTTTTTTCTTGGATAAACATAAGTTGACTGTGAATGACAACATTCCCAAAATAAGTGCATGGGTGTTTTTTCTACAATCTTTACAAAAAGTACATATTTCTGTTTCACTCATTTTAATTGCATTAGTTTAGTCAATTAAATTTTGTTTAACCAGAACTGTTTTAATGCAACCATGGCTTGGGTTGTGGGGGATCATTATCATTTAAATCTGTCCATGTCATAAATATTTCTTACCAGAACTGATTTACATATTTAGTTAATTCTAAAATCCCTTCTTATCTTAGTCTCAATACCGTGTATCTTCCTATTTTGTTCAATGCTATCTAAAATCAATGTCTTCCACGAAGAATAGTTCAATGGATCTAACAATGTTTTAATCCAGTACTTTTCAAAACATGACAAAAGGTTGAAATATGAGGTGCATGTAAGCCCCCATCATTAAAATTTCTATTCTTGCTTCATGTTTAACTTTATCTATCTTTTCATCACAAAGAAATTTAAAAAAAAAAGAATTTTTGTAAATCATGCACAATATCTAAATGAGGGTCAGGCAAGACTGTCAAAGATTGGATAAAAATGGACAAAGCTAAACTTTATTCACAATCACTTTTATAATGTTTGTAATATTTCTAAAAGACCAATTAATTAAAAGCCTCTTAACAGAATTAAGCTCCACTAACATTTGTCATGGAATATATTTTTAATTGGATATTGTACGAAATTCCTAGTTGATATACACTTGTTGAACTAGTTCATACCACGTGTTTTAGTCATTATGACTTCGACTGTGCTTATATGATAATAAGCCTGAATCGCAAATAAGCCTGAATGGAAAATAAGCCTGAATGGAAAATAAGCCTGAAAGTGAGTGTGTCTTAGTGTTGTAACCTGGCTAACGCCATTTCCATAGATCGTTTGATATCTGTCGACTAAGGTAGATTCAACAAGACTTCAATCTTGTATTGACCTGATTCTAGGTGACAATTCAAATGTTCGAGGAATAAACCATTGAAAAAACATTCATTTTATAAGAAAATATCATTGCAAGGAAGCACTGAACTAATAATTTAGTTGAGAATTCAATTGGGTAAACATAACAAAGTGGCCGCGAAAGTCTGCAAACTTTCAAAATGACATGGGATTAAACTTATTGTGATGGGGTTGTGAACAGGTTAGTGTTGATATATGTGAAGAATAACATCTTATTGTATTGCCGGCGCGGTGACACATGCAGACAATCTTCAGAACAAATTTAACAGAACTTTTACCGAAGGTGGTGAACATTTTGGCCAGCGATGTATTTCATTCCTTGTGTTTTTATGTAGTATAAAGGAGTATTTTTTATATATGTATACTATATATTATTGACAGAACGTCAAACTCCTGTACTTTCAGGCTTATTATCGATATTTTAGGGTATTTTGTTAAAATTGGATACATGAAAGTTAGGTTCATGTACATCACGAAGAAGAAACATATATAACCATACAAAATATCGCTAGTTATAAACAGGAACTAAATACCTCAAGTACATCAAATTGTACAAGGTAAATGTAACCTGTCAAATGTCATGTCCACAGCTCGTTTGATGTCTGTAGTCTAGAGGGCGTGCAACACGACATCTGTCTCGTATTGAGTTGATTTTAGGTGCATGACGGAAAGATAATTGCAATATTTCGATTAAAAATATTTAAAATAAACAACCATCATGCAAGAAAACTTGAATAAAAGACGTAATTATTAATTTATCTTTAGTATTTGATAACTAACTGTAAATCAGTCATAATGCATTGTTATCATGATAAGGTATATAATCTTGGTTTATGTGCCTTGGTAGCGCAGTAGGTAGCGCGTCAGTCTCATAATCACACACACAGAGCGATCTGAAGGTCGTGAGTTCGATCCTCACCCGGGGCATTTATTTTTCAACAGCGTTATAATATGGCTTCCGTTAACCTTGTCCTCATTTTCGTAACACATGATTTGAGTTTTGTGGTATCACATGAGGGACATACAGGAAGGTCGTAAATTTAATAGAATGTTGATCATGTTTAACTAATAAAAGACTCTCTTTAAACATGTAGAGTGTTTTAATTTTACCTGATGGCCCCATTGCTTGGATCGTAAAAGGGCGACTTAATTAATTTCAAATTAGGGCGAAACTTTGTATCCGCATGATAAATACCAATCTGTTCGTATACTGAAACTCTGTATCCACATGATATACCTATCTGTTCGTATACTGAATTTGTTTATCCACATGCTATATACCCATCTGTTCGTACACTGAAAATCTGCATCCACATGATATATACCCATCTGTTAGTATATTCTAAATTTGTGTCTAAATTATATATACCCATATGTTCGTATACTGAAACTCTGTATCCACATGATATACCAATCTGTCCGTACACTGAAACTCTGTATCCACATGATCTGTTCTTTCACTGAAACTTTGTGTCCACATAATATATACCCATATGTTCGTATATTGAAACTTTTATCCAAATGATATACCCATCTGTTCGTGTATTGAAACTTTTTAACCACATAATACATACCCATATGTTCGTATATTGAAACTTTGTAACCGCATAGTATTTACCCATCTATCCGTCTACTGCAACTTTTTATCCACATAATCTACCCATCTGTGCGTATATTGAAACTTTTTATCCGTATGATATATACCCATCTGTTCGTTCTCTGAAACTTTGTACCCACATGATATACCCATCTGTTCGTACACTGAAACTCCGTTTCAACATATCATTCCTATCTGTTCGTATATTGTAATTCTGTATCCACATAATATACCCATCTTTTCGTACACTGAAATTATGTATCAACATGATATACCTATCTGTTTGTATATTGTAATTTTGTATCCACATAATATATCCATCTGTTCGTAAAAAATAAAAATAAAATATTGTTCCTTTCACAAAAGGACTTGCACACAAATTTCCAAATTTAAATAGATTATTCTAATCTTGAACACAAACTTTCACCGCTTTCATATTATTTACAAATATATTCATCATTTATTCATCACTACCTCTCAATCATTCATATCCATTCAAAATGAATTGATATTTGTAATTTCATATAATCAATTTACATTGTGTATATATACAGGTAGTTAATATTGCCATCAAATATGTCAGGTAAGGTAGAAGGGAGACTACTCCGTATCACCTATTCTGACATTCTATTACAAATTGATATAAATGCTTTCTTACTTTTAATAATTTCAGTGGTACACATATTATGTAATGTTATTTGTTGATATGTATTTTCTTCTTTTTTTATTTTTTATTTATATTTTTTAATTCTAACTTCTAATCAATCCATAATTAGTTTTAAGGATTATGAAAAACACAATAGTATTAAAATTGATATCAACAACAAGGGGAGCTAACTATCACATATACTTGAGTGATAGAAGAGTAATGATAAATACATGTAGTCACAGTTTTTGTAATAAACTTCGGTATTTTGAAACTATCAATTCCTTTTTCCATTTTTGTTTGATTTTTATGTGCTTAGTTTGTTTTCGGTATATATTACCTTATGTATACTTTTCCATTGGAATTATTTCATTTTATTTGTAATTGCATAGTCGGTATTTCCAAAAAAAATCCAAACATTTATCCAATCTATTTCCTTTGGAAATTGAGTATTCCAATTAATTTCTTCGTTTGGTCTTAAAGTTGGTGTAGTAATAGTATGCAGAGTTTTCGATTTAAGTTCTTTTGGCTTTACAATTTTAAAATGATTTACATTAAAAACACATATCTCTTATTGTTAATGTATACATGTTGTGTGTGTTCTGGTTCTGGTTCATTACCTTTAATCAATATGTTTTCTAGGTATAGCTTTCTTTATTTTAGAAATCTCGGTAATCCAATTATGTTTAAATATAAGTTTCCTTAACAGTTCTTGGTTACTGATAAAGTTTTTCCTGTTCTCATCCCATATGTCAGACACTTTAGTGATTCCACTTTTCGAAAAAGAAAATAAAAATAACGGTTGATTATTATGATTGTATGTTTTGTTACCGAATAATGGTGGTGACAAAATTTGTGATATTCCATTAGGTACTATTTTAAATTTTAAATTTGACCATGCTTTCAAAATAGTGTACTAGAATTTAGATATCTGATAGCTAATATTTAATCCATTCAAGTCAGAACATCTAGCTAGAAAATTGGTTTGCATATATTTATTGTCATTTTTAAGTAATGTTTTGCAATAGCATTCCATGCCTCGGTTTTTGTGTGCATAATTCTGTAAACTGTTTTTGATCGTATATTTTCTACAAAGTCTGTCAGATTTATCATTTCAATTTCGCCATTCAATTTACTATTACAACAAACTTTTCTTTCTATCAGATTGACTTTCCCATCCTATATGTAGTCCCATATGATTTTGTTTATTTCCTGTACATACTTTTCAAGAATGCCTCTTGCTTCTATCTCAAATCCTAATAAGGATATAAGATAAGATTTGATGATTAGTGTTTTCCCTTTAAAAGTGAAATTTCTTGTTTTCCATACTTGTAGACAATTCTTAATCTTCTGATTTTTTTCTTTTCATATATTATCATTATTTATCACATGTCCTTCTGTTTTTACAGCAGTTTTTGACCATTTTCTTTTTTTGAATATCGGCTTTTTGTTTTTCCATGGTCCTATGTAGATACCATCTGTTTTATTATAATTCATTCTTGCACCTGATGCATCTTCATATATCTTTAGTAGTTTAAATGTTTGTTCTATAGATTTTTTCTGTTTTATTCATAAGCTGTGTATCGTCCGCAAGCATATTTAATTTGGTTTCAATATTATCTGATCCTAGTAGCTGTATTCCTTTTATTTCTTTTTCAGGTCTGATAGCACATGCTAGTGGCTCTGCCTGCATAATATGAAATAATAGTGCTATTGGGCAGCCTTGACGGGATGATCTTGAGGTTTCAAAATAGGCCGATGTATAGCCATTTGTCTGGATACATGTTTTTGAGTTTATCAAGAGCATATATATCCAATTGCAAAAATTATTTCCAAATTTGAACACATGTAAACATTTCAAAACCCACCCCACTCAATTCTGTCAAAAGCTTTTTGTTGGTATAAAAATATTATCGATCCTTCTTGATGTTCTCTTTCACAATAGTCTATTACGTTCTGTAGAAGTCTATAAGCATTCATTATGTTTTGCCCTGATAAAAATCCTTTTTTGTCGGTATCGATAATCTTGGTAAAATCATTTTTAATCTATTACTTAAATTTTTTGCAATTATTTTGTAATCAGTATCTAAAAGGGTAAGAGGTCTCCAATTTCTCATATCTTCTCTTTCACCTTTTTATATAACAATTTTAAAATACCTTTATGTTTAGAATTTGTTATCTTAAAAATTCTAAAAAATTCCATAATCAATATTGTAATCTTATTTTTAATCAAGTACCAATATTTTTTTTTATATAATTCAGATGTTGTCCCATCTTCTCCTGGGGATTTATCTAATTTTGAATTATTTATGGCTTTAGTTATTTCTTCTTGTTCAATAGGCCTATCTAGAGGCATACTTTTTCATTAGTTGATTTATTCTCTATACACTTTGTTAAGTATTACTCCATCCCTTTGTCTTAAAGGCTTTTTTATAAAACGTTGACTGCTTTTTGAGTATATTATCAATCCCACTAAAATAGTAACCTTCCTCATTTTTTTATTTTATACCAAAGCACATTTTCTACATTTTTCTTTTCTTTCCCAAAAACATATTTTGTTGCATGTTCTCCTTCTTCAAAATCTTGAACCCTCGATCTCACTTTAGCAGCATCTGCTTTGTTATTATGATATTGTTTTATTTTAATGTTCAATTTCTCTATTGTGTTATGAATTACTGGATTATTAGAGTTTGATTGTATTAGTTTATCTAGCTGTTCTTCTGCGTGTTTAATTGCCTTAGCATTGGTGTTTATTTGTTTACCAACATCCATTGCTAACTCTTTGATCTTTATTTTTATCAAATCCCATCATTCTAAAATATTTTCATGTGTTTCTATTTCCTTTATCCGCACTTCCAGCAGGATTCTAGAGTATTTTGAAAAACATCACTATAAATAACTTTTTCACTTAATTGCAAAGAGTCTGGTCCTCTATCAGACTCGTATAATAATATTTTCAGCGAAATTAACTTATGATCACTGTAAGGAAAATATTTATTTTTACGTAACTTAATAATGACGATATATTCTCATGTGTAAGGAACATATCAATACGTGACTTTGAGGTCCCACGATGAAAAGTATATTGACATGCGTCTGGATTATGAATTCGCCATATGTCTTGTAATCTGAACTTCCTAATCAATGCAATTAATTCAGTATTACCTTTGGCATCCCTATTATGTATTAAGTTTCTATTTTTGACTTATCAAGCACACAGTGAAAAACACATATCAAAATATTTTCTGTGGTATCATCAGATATGATAAATCTACTCAATGTATTAAAAACCATTTTCTATCATCACCTTTATTAGGTGTGTAAATATTAACAATTTGGAATATCTTATTGTTTGCTGTTAATTTACAAGTTAAAATTCTACCATGGTTGTCTCTAGAATATTCTGATAACTTGAAATGTGATGCATGCTTAAATAAAATAGCTACTCCTCGTGACTCATTTGACCCGTTATTTTAAATACTCACCTGTAATATCTTTCCATTCATTTTTCCATTTTACAATATCAGAATCTGTACCATGTGTCTAACAAATTATATCAATATTTTTACTACTAATCTAATGCATCAATCTTGCTCTTTTGTTGTTATACCTCATGTCGTTCATATTCAAACTAGCACATGATAAAGTATTATTAAACTTCATATTTTTAAAGATAATGTAAAAATTTTATCCATTACAAATTTAAAGTTAACATTCTGGTCATACATATTTTTACACACTCTTTTTGCTTCATATTTACATTCTGTACTTCCTACATTGAAACTAAATTACAATTCCAAATATATTATATTAATACATTATCATTACACTATAATACAAAAGCATACCTACATCTGTTATGTATGACACTAAATACATGTAGTTATGAGATAAGGGAGATAACTCCTATAGCTTTATTATCAATACATCCTATAAAGGTCATATCATTAATCTAGGTTATAGAACTTTCTAGAATATTATCATGTATAAACAAATATGTTTGTAAACATGTTGATTATAAGTAGAGATCTAGAATGATCTATTTCCAGAAAGTTCTGTGTGTTTATTTGTTTACTGTTTTAGTTAGATATTTCTAGAAGTAGAAGGTTCTCCAATACTATTGAACTAGGGTTTAGCTATATATACTCCAACTGTCCAAAGCTAATCAGAACTGTAATGAGACCTGTAATGAGACATATCAAGTATTGTACAGTGCCATATTAGATTCTATTGGGAGAGCTATTGTGACTTTATCTGTGGATTATTACAACACTTTGTGTGGATTTATTCATATTGCCTGGACATTCATTTTCCTCGTGGATTTGTGATTATTGTTAATTTGAAACCTGGAAGGATCAAGGATTATACCAGGACATTCGCATACACAAAAGTAACACTTTAAATCATGGTATTACTCTTGTACCACTACCAATTACTTTAGATATTGTAAACCATCTCTGTATAATATTTTTTTATATAATTAAATTGTGTTTTGAATTTAGCTGCTGGTTTCTCATTTAAGTTATTCGTTCATGTAACACATCGTATACATGTATGTACCTACAAGTGTAATTGAGGTACATTTTGCACATGTATACCGTTATGTTAAAGACCTGAATAGAATTATACATATATACACACATAATCGCACACAAACGTATCATCTGCAAATGAAAATTGAATATGAACATTATATGACTTGTAATGTCGAATATTTACTTATTGCATGTACAGTACAGTCTAAACATCACTCCTTGATGACTTAGACAGTTGTCTGTCTTCAGGCGGTGTTGACATGCTATTTCTACCACGTTTCTTTACTACTTTAGGAGTGTTAATTGAACCACTAACCGGCGAGGCAACGTCAGATTCTATGAAAGAGCTAAACATCTTCATGGTTTTCTCTGCATCCGTTTTGTTTACGTGAACACCGCTATGATCGTTTGGATCATAATTGGCTCTGACTGGTGAACCGTTGTACATAAATTTACTTTGTAGGTCAATAAGTTTGAGCTTAACATCTCTTTCACAAAGTTTTATAATAAAGGTATTGACCTCAACAGTCCTTTCGTTCAGAAGGCCGATGTTGTTGCTCTTACCTTTTCTCGGAATTATCGTACATAATACTATTTCACTCGCTTCCGAAACCGCGTCCTTGACCTTACCAAGCGTCTCAGTCACACTGATGTTTACATTTGTAGCTTCCTGTTTGTTGACAGACACATCATTAGTTCCTAAACATACTACCACCTTATTCACTTCGTCTGTCTCATTTAGTGTGTCTATAGCTTTATCAATCGTGACTTCTATTCCGCTAGGAGTTGTTCCGGACACGGCTGCGTCGACTATATATTTAGAGTCTGTGTCTACTCTGGTACAGTTGGATGCAAAAGTTACACATTCTTACACTTATTGCTACATGTATCTGTTTCGTCGTTGTCGTGCACATCCCCGGTGGGTTGATTTTTACTATCGTCTTCGTATGTTTGTGTGTTGACCGGTAGCTCACTTTTTGTAATGTCGTTTTTCGCTGCCTTACCTTCAATTATTTCGTACGCATACTGATCGTACTTTTCCCTGGTGTCATTGTCGAGCGATGGTCTGTTTTGACAATCACTTTGAATATGCCCAGTTTGGCCACAAAAATGACATGTACGTTTGTCCATTTGATTGCAGTCTTTGATCAGGTGGTCGGTGCCGTTACATTTATAGCATCTTTTAATATCAGATGTATGTTTGAGGGGGCATCTAAACGACGGGTGATTAGTTTGTTTGCATCTAAAGCACGGGTTTCTATTGTTGTCAGCAAATAATCGTACTTTGAATCTTCCAAAAAATGTCGTAAGGGGAAGGTCTTGGCGACAGTTTACAAGTTGAATGTACCTGGTACCATTCTCTATATCAGTCCCTCTGAATACCACCCTTTTAATGCCATGTACAACTTCTCCATATTGGGTCATGTATGTACTCACGACATTTCGTATGGTGTGTCTTTAATAGTCACATTTGTAATGTTTTTCTCAACCTCAAAGATATTTACAGTTTTACCACTGATCTCTGTACCTTGTGTAAGAAGTCTGTTTTTCGTGACTGCGTCTTTCACTGTGACTACACACATTGTCTCTGTAATTTGCACTGATTTAACATCTTTCTATTCAATTACATTTTCAAGTCCTTTTAGTATATCCTCATATCCGATTCCCTTGAGAAACTTGTGGTTAAAGTGAACCGACATAGTGCGTATAAGATAGGTAGACATACCTTCCTGACGATCGTGAGTACTTCTCAACACGTACAATGTCTGCTAGAATCTCTCAGTTAGTCTTATATGTTGACGTCCAAGCATCCATAACGACGAAAAGTTAACCATAGTCGTCTTCTTTTATATTAGCAATTATATGGGGGAATGGAGGTCGAATAGTGGGTATAAATACCAAAACCCGTAGAAAATGTTCGGAGCATCTGGGAACATAACCACACACCATCAATGGCAGATAACTCTCTTAAATTTGATGTTAGCGTAATCGTTATGACGTAAGGATATAAACACAGGATAGGACTACCTCTAGTTCACTCATGGATGAGATGCTGCGTCATATTATAGTATAAATAAAGTCACTTTTTTTACACTTTATGGCAGGTTTACTTTGAGTTCATAATAAACTTAAAGACTTTTCGGTCTTATATTGATTTCAAAACTTGACTTATACTTAGGTAGCACAGACAATATTACGCTCGTCAATACTCAGCTGACAGTAGGAAATTATACAATAAAAATTTTAAGTTTCCTCGTTAGCTAAATGGTATGAGAATTTGATATTGAACACACGTCAAAAAACTTATTTCTTATTTCTTAGATTATTTTCTTGGGAGAAATCCTTGGCTACTTTCAAGTGTGGCCTATTTTCAAAATCGTCATATTTTCAAGATACTGTTGACTGTAAGAAATCCAAGTCTTACCTTCAAGGCTGATTTTCAATTCAGGCTTATTATCGAGATTTTAGGGTATTTTGTCAAAATTGGATCCAAAATAGTTAGGCTCAAGTACACCACAAAGAAGTAACATATATAGCCATACGAGATATCGCTAGTAAACAGGGTCTAATAGGTTAAGTACATCAGTTGGTACAAGGTAAATGTAACCTGTCAGATGTAATGTTTAAAACTCCTTTGAAATATGTCGCCTAGAGGGCGTGCAACACGACTTCCGTCTCGTATTGACTTAAATTTATTTGCATGACGGGATAGAAAAATACAATTTTTCGATAAGGAAGTCATTAAAAAACAAACAACCATTATGCAAGAAAACTTGAAGAAAAGACGTAATTATCAATTTTATCTTTAGTATTTGATAACTAACTGTAAATCAATTATAATGCATTGTTATAATGATAAGTTATATAATCTTGGTTCATGTGCCTCGGTAGCGCAGTAGGTAGCGCGTCAGTCTCATAATCACACACACAGAGCGATCTGAAGGTCGTGAGTTCGATCCTCACCCGGGGCATTTATTTTTCAACAGCGTTATAAAATTGCCTTCGTTATACTTGTCCTCATTTTCGAAACACATTATTTAATTTGTGTTTTATTTTCTATAGCTATTCTTTTCATGGTTCATTCGAAATATTTGTAACCTTATTTTTTGTAATGTAAAAAAACAAAAGCAAAACAAAAATCAAAAACAGACCGATGTGAAAATATTGATTTTAGTGTAATAAACGTAGATACATACACAGTCATGCACCATACAATCATAGTACTAAAGATCATAAACATATCTCATCATGGTGGTAGAGTTTAACACGTGTTATTGTACTTGTTTTATGAATTACATTTACCCAGTAGAATCCTAAATATAGTTTCTTCCACAATAGGTGACGATGTCCAACTCGCAGAACATTGCATAAACACTGCTGCTGTTGATCAACAATTTGTTAATGCCACACGTGGTATAAACTCTGTACGCATTCTGATTGGCTAACACGGTGAACTTTGACCGAACTATTTATCTATCAGTGTCACGTTATCATTGTCAACATCATCAATAATCAAATGACGTCAATCTATGTTGTGATTACCACTTTACGACCAAAACTGATGTTGGAAAGCGTATACGACGTGGTCGTTGTGTCCAAATTCGTGACGTTTCCATACATATTAAATTGACCTTTAGTACTAATAATACATCTTAGATTTAACGTATGACGAACTTGATCTTGATAGTAATAGCTTGATGATTATCTGGCGGGAAATAGACGATGCCGTGTCGTGCGAATGCTTTTACATGTATACATGTAGTCCGAGATAGAGTTTTATTTTCTGGAAGCAACTATGAAGATTTGAACTCAATAAGACGTTAAATGAGTATTATTTAACCCTAAATATGTTCCAAATTAGAAGAATTTTTAATCGATGGATTCTATATCAAACGATGACTTTTAAATACTAATTAGTGTCTTTTTGCTGATACAAATAATACTACATTTTATTTGCATATTCCGGTAAATACACGTTACCGTATCCCTGTCGTATTTCTATCGGCTAAAATGCGAATATGATTGTGGTAGAAACAGGTCACACTACTCGTGGTTGTTAAATATTGAATTTATTCCACACTCGTAAGTATTTTTTAAGTAACAAAAGGCACTCGCTAAAGCTCGTATTTTTGTAACTTTTAAAAAATAACTCGCTCGTGTGGAATAAATTCAATATTGAACAACCACTCATTGTGAAACTTTATATACTCCATTATGATAGTGATTGAAATTGCGTATAACTTGAGAGAAAACCAACGGATAATCTAACATTGCATCTTACTAGTGTTGTTATTAACCGGTTTATATCTATAAACAAAAAATATCCTGTAACTGCCCCGCATACTGACGGATAACTACTGCCGGATAAACTTGTGCTTTATCCGTCAATACGAAATGCTTTATCCGTCAATCACATGAATTTGTTCCAAATCATACGGAACATTTTGTAACTTGACGCCGGATTTTAAACTTACGGTGAATGAAACGTCATTCAGTCCCAATAAAAAGTGACGTCACATTCATCGGAATGACGTCATTTTTGCGATATCGAAAATCTCGTATAGCGGTGTCGTCTTTTTCTTTGCTCATAGTACTGTAAAGTAACATTTTGATGGGTAATTGGGGTTTTTTTCTCAGTACTTTCGCATTGTTTCAGGGATATTACACACTGAATAGAAATACTTTTACTGATTGCGAATGCGCTTATATATATCCCACGGCAGTAAAAAGGAGACTATTAGTGCACTCTCATTGGGTTTAGTGAATGAATATTTTCCTGCTCATCAACGAAGCGTCTCGCTTCGAGCGAAACCAAGTAAATATCTGGCAATTTGCTTTCGTTTTGAATGCACGGTTAGTATCCTACAATACAAGTTTTATTTTGGTGCTCGACACGGAAAGCCGAGATGACTCGGCAAAACCTAGTCATCTCGGCTTCCCTAAGTCTCGCACCAAAATAAACCTTGTATTTTAGATACTAACCATGTATTCTCTATGAATATATTCTATATGTTGAACAAGTTCTATCAATTTTGGTGGTTAAATTAATAACATGTATGTACACATGAGGTTAAATTAATAGCATGTGTGTACATATGAGGTTAAAGTAAGAACATGTGTGTACATATGAGGTTAAATTAATAGCATGTGTGTACATATGAGGTTAAATTAATAACATGTGTGTACATATGAGGTTAAATTAATAACATGTGTGTACATATGAGGTTAAATTAATAGCTTGTGTGTACATATGAGGTTAAATTAATAGCATGTGTGTACATATGAGGTTAAATTAATAGCATGTGTGTACATATGAGGTTAAATTAATAGCATGTGTGTACATATGAGGTTAAATTAATAGCATGTGTGTACATATGAGGTTAAATTAATAGCATGTGTGTACATATGAGGTTAAATTAATAGCATGTGTGTACATATGAGGTAATCGTGAAAGCAGGTAATCATTAATAACTCTATATTTTCAATAAAACGTCTAACGTTAATGGTGTTATCTTTCAGTTCTTTAGCAGGACGACGGAAAACGTGATGATTATCAATTTTATTGTTTTCCTGAGTTCTTTGTCTTCGTTTATACCATGATAATTTAAATAATTTTAAATGAACCCCCATTTACTTTCCATTTCAACTCCCGCAATCCGCAAATAACATGTTCTTTTGACAAGAGAGGCCCATGTACATTTTATTCCGACAAAGTTCAAATTACATGACAAATGAACTATGACAAAACAATGCAAATTATTTCTCTCATTGAAAGTATCAATCTGGTTGCTGAATTGATACTGTATACCATTTCGAGAAACACAATGCAATCGTATTTTGAAATCAGTAATTAACGAAATGTTACTCTAGTCGGAGTATCAAAAGGTCAATGTAAAACTTGTTTCGATAAAAATCTTCAAATTATGGAAAACATAGCCAGTTTAAAGAAAACATATTTTATTTACTCATTTAGAAGAAATAATTTGACTTTTAGATATGGTTTATATAGAAAAGCTGTGTCCATCACTTGGAATGTTAGAAACGAAAAATGCAAATAAAGTACTATGTAAATGTATCGAAATCTGTTTATATTCACAAAATCATTTGTCATGCATTTTCAATTCATATATTCCTTAACAAAATAATTATAATTAAAAAAATGGTATCTATTAATGGAGTGATCGATCTTGCACATTAAATGTGATACTGCAGATTTCACAATGAACTTAAATCAAACGCAGTCTGCCATTTTTAGTATGCAATCTTAGAGGACGATCAGAATTATTATGATAATTACTTCCTGAAGTTTAAAAATATATATTTAGATTATGCAGTTTAATATATATAATTAATCAGCTGTACAGAATTACATCCCGAACTGTAAAACCGACACCAACCCGATGTATCAGTGTTACATTAACACAAGGAAACAGTATAATGCTGAATTAACATGTATAGTAGGGCGTCAATAATTGTTATATATCCGTGTCTTTTTGGTTGGAATAATTAACACCCGACACAATCCAACAATGCCGGTCATCAGTTATACTGAAGGCTTTATATCATTTACTCTTCTAACATAAATTTGATGACATTCATTTACGAATCATGTTAAAGTAGAAATGGAACATATGAACGTCTGCTTTTTCTTCTTATCATTGTTTTTGGAAGTTGCTTTTAGTGTTGAAAAAATGACATTACGAAAAGATGATTGGCGGTGATTTGTTTTCCAGTTAAAATACTAAGAACCTCTAATCCAAATAAACAGAAAACGAATTTCGTTGCAATCGCTTGCAACGCCTCTTGGTGTCGCTTATACAGACAATGAAACGGGGGTACCATTTCGTTTTTGTCTTCCCGAACAAACATTAATAAACAGAAAACAATTGAGAGACGTTATGCTATATAACATAGAGGAGCTTACCATTGGATTATATGGTATGCTTTAACGTGTAACAGAAATAGTGACAGTCCACCCATACGTAAAGGGACACAGATCCATTAATTTATCACATAGATTCAATTTTACATCGTAGTTACGTAGTAAAAGTCGAATAACATAATGTAAGGCGGTAGTCTCGTGTTATCATTTTTTAATTTGTTGATCAATATGTTGTATACTTGTTTTATCAATTTACCATGTAGTTTGGCATCTTCTGTCGAAGTTTTGCCCTCGAGAAAATAACTCTTTCCAGAGAGACAATTCTAGATGTATCCCTCCACAGAGAGCCATTATTGTATAATATCTTTATTAAATAGTGTATCATTATGTCCCATTATGGAGGGGTACATCTGTATTTTTTCTTGAGAAAATAAATTTGTCTATAAGAAACATTCAGATGAGACATACGTTGTAGCATTCAGGGGAACATACAAGGTGGTATTCAGGGTGGTATTCGAATGTTTATCATGTTTCACTAATAAAAGGCTATCTTTGAAAATGTAGAGCATTATAATTTTACCTGATGGCCCCATTGCTTGGATCGTAAAAGGGCGGCTAAATTAGGGATTTTATAATGTCTTTTATTTATAAATGACTTAGGCATTACTTCTAAACGTCTCATATTTGGTGTTGAGTTAAGTAAAAGTTTTGTGTCCTCTCCGCTGGCTCAGACATATCATAGTCAATATAAGTGGTAGGTTTATGTAAGATTTTCAAACACCTACACTGCAAGTGGGTTGTAATAATTGAGAATTTTACCTGATGTCCATATTACTTAGAAAAAGGCGACTAAATCTGATATCTATCTCGTGTTTCCCTTAAAAACTATCATGTGTTTAACATTCGGGATAAAGTGTAAAAGAGCGTTTCTTTGAAAATAACTGGTTTACAAAAACAGGGAAGTAAACATCGATGTCAACTCGTTGTAAAATGATAATGATAGTTTCCAGCAGGATAATTAAAGTGTTTATGCTTAAGCAAAACAATTGCTTACCTAGGTCACTCTGATCTACATCTTTATATTTATTAATTTATAATTATATCAATGTATCGTAATCATTAACGCAATAACGTTATACACACTTGACGCAGTGAAATTCATAACTTCAGGATAATTCAAACTATTGAATCATATGGCCGCTGTTATATCGGTCAGACTCCTGGAGTGTGTACTATCATTTCCGGAATACAAGATTGATTATCATACATAATGATGCGACATTTGTACCAAAATCTTCAAATGTTCATGTTTTCCAGTTAAAGTTGTATGGCCTGTGAAATGCTATATTTTTGGCATAGGAAAATAATTTAAAGCATTCTAAACACTTGTTTAAAAGTTAAATAAAAATGCAGTAGGTGTCTTAATGACTGATTGAAGTAACTTTACGACATTTAATATGCTGGCAATTAAATTAAAAACTTCAGGAGGGGATTGAAATACTTCAAATTCAATTAAAAGATGGATTTCTAATACAAATGACAGGCGTTGATGTAAGTCTTCATTACTTGTCTAATGGTATGTAAAAAGTGCAGAATTGGCCACCATCCATCGATACGACATTTTTTCATTTTAACCAAGATTAGATTTAGGGTGTTGTAAACTGACACCGTTAATTCATTAATCTTAATAGATTAAGGAAAACGTCTCCCGTACTCAAAACTGTACTATGGCTAAGTTAAGATGATTTCTTGGCTGATTACGAAATTTCTCTCCAGGTGAGCAATAGTGAAGTTTACACACTTGTATTTGTCAATGGGGTCTATGTATATTGTTGTGTTATTGGTTTTCAATTTGTCCATAAATCGTTTGAATTCTGTCGACTAAGGTAGGTTCAACTCAACTTGACTTAATTCATATGTTCGATGAATAAACCAATAAAAACATTCATCTGATGAGAAGATAATGATTGCAAGAAAACACCAAATTAAGAATCTAGTTTAGTATTTAATTTGATAAATCTAAATTGGTTAAAACGTATTATTAGCTTAATAACTTAAATATAAGAACGTTTGTGCCTTGGTAGCGCAGAAGGTAGCGTTACATTTTCATTATTTCATACACACAGAGTGATCTGAACGTCGTGAATTCGATCCTCACCCGGGGCATTTAATTTTAATCATTTAATAATTGCATGTATGCTAGCGTTAATAGCTATGATAACTTGAAATATCTCACTGATAAATATCTTGTTGACTAGGCATTTGGTTTTCATGCCGTAGTGTTCATACTAACAAATTAAGAGCTTTTAATATTTTTTTCACCACCAATAATTACCAACATTTTGAGAATTACAATACTTGCCTGTACAATGCATGGGTTTTAATTTTACGCTTTAATAGCCTTTTCACATTTGTACAGTGTTATTATTAATTGTAAGGTGATTTCAAGTAAATCATAATTTGCCAGTAAATGTAATCTGTCATGCACCATGTACAAAACGCGTTTGATGTCTGTCGCCTAAGTTCAACTAGACTTCGTTCCTTATTAACTTGATTCTAATTGCATGACGGGAAAAACAAATGCAAAATTTTCGACGAACAAATCATTGAAAATTAAACATCATAATATATTATAAGAGGTAACGTAATTGTAAATTTATATTTCTAAGTATTTAGTGAATAACTTTATATGAGTTTGAATTTTATCAAATTCAGTTATTTAAAAATATAATTCATGTGCCTCGGTAGCGCAGTAGGTAGCGCGTCAGTCTCATAATCACACACACAGAGCGATCTGAAGGTCGTGAGTTCGATCCTCACCCGGGGCATTTATTTTTCATCAAAACGTTAATCGTTACACATTTGCTAGCTTAAGTTCATAATGTCAAAGTTTGTTTTTTCACTGTTTTGCGTCCTCAAAACCTACCCGCAAATCAGGCAAGAAAACAAATACATAAAAGTTAGTATGATACAATCAATGTTTCCTTTAATTTTAAATCCATACCAATTATGCATAACTAATTTTTGCATTGTTTTGCAAAGGTACATCTAACAGCAATCAGAAGCAAAGTCAGGTGTTAATGGCATTTTTATTCCTGCATCCATTCCTTTCCCCTCTTCATTCATGCAATAATGTGTTTATTTTTCATCTTCGAGGTGCTAATACCTGCCCCCATGCGGACACAAAACTAAAGAACACGACTATGACCTTAGTAGAACGATAATTTCACGATGAAATATTCCATTACACCGCTCATATTGTTTTATATCTAGATGTAGTCGGAATTTTAAAAAAAAGAACAATATTCAATACTATAACTGCGGACATTCTGTAGATATTGTGGCGACTACCAACGTTAGGTTTCACCAGTAGGAATCCCGGACGTTGTTTGTCCATATATATTGGTAAACATATTGATTTTAGCACTCTACTTTTTAAAACCCCTTGCATTAAAGCATATTAATGTATTGGATAAGGTATAAAGGTTTAACTAAATGCCATGTATGTCTCGATGACTAATTGAAGGAAATGAACAATTTAAGGTACTAGTAATGAAATTCAACACTTAAGAAAGTGATTAAGATACTGGTTCCAATTTTAATAATAGATGGATAGCTCATACAAATGACAGGTGTTGATGTAAGTCACTATTACTTGTCTAGTGGTATCTACAAAGTGTAGGTGTTGATGTAAGTCACCATTACTTGTCTAGTGGTATCTATAAAGTGCAGGTGTTGATGTAAGTCACCATTACTTGTCTAGTGGTATCTATAAAGTACAGGTGTTGATGTAAGTCACTATTACTTGTCTAGTGGTATCTATAAAGTACAGGTGTTGGTGTAAGTCACCATTACTTGTCTAGTGGTATATACAAAGTGCAGGTGTTGATGTAAGTCACCATTACTTGTCTAGGGGTATCTACAAAGTGCAGATGTTGATGTAAGTCACCATTACTTGTCTAGTGGTATATATTAAGTGCAGGTGTTGAGGTAAGTCATCATTACTTGTCTAGTGGTATCTATAAAGTGCAGGTGATGATGTAAGTCACCATTACTTGTCTAGTGGTATCTAAAATGACAGGCGTTGATGTAAATCACCATTACTTGTCTAGTGGTATCAATAAAGTGCAGGCGTTGATGTAAATCACCATTACTTGTCTAGTGGTATCAATAAAGTGCAGGTGTCGATGTAAGTCACCATTACTTGTCTAGTGGTATCAATAAAGTGCAGGTGTTGATGTAAGTCACCATTACTTGTCTAGTGGTATCTATAAAGTGCAGGTGTTGATGTAAGTCATCATTAATTGTCTAGTGGTATCTATAAATGACAGGTGTTGATGTAAGTCACCATTATTTGTCTAGTGGTATCTATAAAGTGCAGGTATTGATGTAAGTCATCATTACCTGTCTAGTGGTATCTATAAAGTGCAGGTGTTTATGTAAGTCACCATTACTTGTCTATTGGTATCTATAAAGTGCAGGTGTTGATGTAAGTCACCATTACTTGTCTAGTGGTATCTACAAAGTGCAGGCGTTGATGTAAGTCACCATTACTTGTCTAGTAGTATCTATAAAGTGCAGGTGTTGATGTAAGTCACCAGCACTTGTCTAGTGATATCTATAAAGTGCAGGGCAGGCGTTGATGTAAGTCACCAGTACTTGTCTAGTGGTATCTATAAAGTGCAGGCGTTGATGTAAGTCACCATTGCGTGTCTAGTGGTCTCTATAAAGTGCAGGTGTTGATGTAAGTCACCATTACTTGTCTAGTGGTATCTATAAAGTGCAGGTGTTGATGTAAGTCATCATTACTTGTCTGGTGGTATATACATAGTGCAGGTGTTGATGTAAGTCACCATTACTTGTCAAGTGGTATCTAATAAGTGCAGGTGTTGATGTAAGTCACCATTACTTGTTTAGTGGTATCTAATATGTGCAGGTGTTGATATAAGTCACCATTACTTGTCAAGTGGTATCTATAAAGTGCAGGCGTTGTTGTAAGTCACCATTACTTGTCTAGTGGTATCTATAAAGTGCAGGTGTTGATGTAAGTCACCAGTACTTGTCTAGTGGTATCTATAAAGTACAGATGTTGATGTAAGTCACCAGTACTTGTCTAGTGGTATCTACAAAGTGCAGGCGTTGATGTAAGTCACCATTACTTGTCTAGTGGTATCTATAAAGTGCAGGTGTTGATGTAAGTCACCAGTACTTGTCTAGTGATATCTATAAAGTGCAGGCGTTGATGTAAGTCACCATTACTTGTCTAGTGGTATCTATAAAGTGCAGGCGTTGATGTAAATCACCATTGCGTGTGTAGTGGTATCTAAAAAGTGCAGCATTGGTCACCAAAATCAAAAAAATCTCAGTCTTTATAGAACATATTGTTGTATGTATTGTTTGTAAGATGAAACAAAACCATTAGTATACCATATATAGTCTGGAACTGTTCAGGTGTATTGTATTTATTTTTTTCAGATTAAGAGTATCTAAAGCATGAAATTTAATATTTAGTTGATAAAGACAAATATTTCATAAGTTAGTCGCGACGATCATTGTTTACATAGAAAGAAATTATGAAATGCATTTGATATAAAATAAACATGGAATTGGTGTTAAAACTACATTAACTATGAATAGGCCAGCATTCAATGAATTACTTACATGGTTACGTCTTGTATCTATAATATATGTCACGAGAGTGATTATATGTGGATATTCTTTCTTCGTAAATAAACTACTCTGACAACTGTAAACAGCTGATAGTTTTATTATACGCAAAACGGAGACAGATAACCTGAAATATAAAGAACAATACCTGACAATACATAGGCACACATAAATGTACCAGCTATAATATGCCATATTTATACCGTAAAGTAATAAATATAATATACAGGTATTTATTTATTATATATTTATAGTAAATTCTATTTTAATTTCATGTTTATTACATTTACAATTGTAGTTTACAATCACTTTACCCAATACACTACCTGAACCTGACGGACTACGTGCGATCCTTTGTTATACAAATACAAATTATAAAGGTTTATGGACAATTTATTTAAAGAAGTTATAACAGAAAACTATTAAGTATATTAATTATATTTCATAATGAAGAATATGTTAATTACTTTATTTCTAGTTATTTATTAAATAAACATACCTTTCAGCACTGTGGCCGTAAAGCACACAGGCTTCCAGCTATAGGTGTTACATGTCCGGTGCCTATTTTCCATGTAATGTGTGGACACGCTTCCACCAGGGTGGGCGTGCACGTGCAAGGACAGGGTCATGCAGGGTCAATGTGACACACTCAACCAATCCATTCACTCACCTCTCATACGTCATCATAACAACTTACATACACACAGATTTACATGTACAGGACATTACATGACACAGGGACATGCAAATTCAGACAATACACAGCGCATGTAGTTTTAAGACCTAATATAATATATTTTATGTACACAGTGAATTCAAACACCGCGACATATAAGATTTTCTGTTAAGTCTCAATGTTTGAAATGGCGTATGAAAACTAATGAGCAAACCATTCGAGGATGCATTTTACTCTTGGTTATAAAAACTCACTTTAATTTTTCGCGTATAAATCATATTCTGGAATGCACAAATTCAGAACCAGGGGTGTTACTTACAATCGTACATTCAATATGGTTTGTATACAATTATTCCGGAAGCATTTTGATTTACGTTTGCTTAATCTACAGTTTGAAGAACTACCAGTTTAAATGAAGGTTCTCGGCCAGGCAGGTCAAGTGCCCTCACTTTTAACCAGGAAATAAACATTTACCCACGAATCTGTTTAGTTAGATTTATCCGTGGAGATGTTTAGTAGGTTTGCCCGTCAAGCTGTTTGGTAAGGTTTGCCTATATGAATATGTTTGTTGTATTGGTTGGGGGGAACATTTGCCCAACTCAACAGAAGGAAATCTTGAAGCAATGAAGTTGATAAAGGAGACATTCAATTAAAAAAATCGATTATTCAAAAAAGATGAATTCAAATATACTGTCGCCTCCATCGCGCATGCAATTGAGCAGCAGAACAACCTTAGCGTCCAACCAGATTCAAGTGTCCTGAGAAATATGTATAAATCCCTGTATATTTATTTTAAGTTGGAATGTCTAATACATTTTTAATTCACAGCTTGATATGTTTGGACATGAAATCAACTTGTACTTGTAAAACAAATAATGTATGTGTCTTTATAAATAATTTGATCGTGAAAACGGAAAATCTGGTAACTACAGAAATTTGTTTGTCAAAGATTTATGATATCATTGACTTTTGTACAATGCCAAATAGTAGTTGACCTGTATGCTTTTGTTAAGACGAATCCGGTCAAATGTTCATTGTATCTGCTATAGATAATGACATCGCTGTTTGTGCTGAAACCGGGCATCTTTCCTGAAAGGTACTTTTTTGCATATTTTCCCAAAATAATATATTATACATTTGTTATCAACTTAGTTATGTCCAAGTACACCACAATGAAGTAACATTAATAGCCATATAAGATATCGCTAGTTTAACCAGGGACTAAATACCTCAAGTACATCAGATTGTACAAGGTAAATGTAGCCTGTCAAATGTCATGTCCACAACTCGTTTGATGTCTATCCGTTAGAGTACGTTCAACACGGTTTCTGTCTCGTATTGAATTGATTCTAGGTGCATGATGGGAAATATGAATGCAATTTTTTTAATAAACAAATCCTTAGAAAACAAATAACAATCACACAAGAAAAATCTAATTAGAAGAAAACATCTTATTATTATTATTTTCTTTTTGTATTTAGCAAGTTTTAATCGGTTATAATGCATTGTTGTCATGATAAGTTATATAACATTGGTTCATGTGCCTCGGTAGCGCAGTAGGTAGCGCGTCAGTCTCATAATCACACACACAGAGCGATCTGAAGGTCGTGAGTTCGATCCTCACCCGGGGCATTTATTTTTCATAGAATATCATTGATATTTTAGTTGTTTAGTAAGACGACAGATAGCTGGATCATTGGCGTTTGATTTTGCTTTCTTTAAGTATTTTAATGTCATCAATTCTTTATTTATATCAATTATAATTAAAATAACATATTTTTTTCACAACAACGACCATTATCGTTCAATTTCGACTCAAATAACATTATATTTAACTAAACAATACAGGTCATTTCACTCATTCATGCTATTTTATTCTGAGACCAAGATACACATAACGTAACAGAAATTCAACGGAAAAGATTTTTAAAAATATATAAATCTGGTATTCTTACATTTTCAATGTCTTAAAAAGCTATACTTACTGAATTATTGCTATATACCATTTCGAAAAAAAAACCTTAAATTGCTAGTTTATGTAAAGCGAGGATGTTTGCTATTCAAATTGGAACAAATTATTGAAACAAACAATTACTTTTACTCAATATATGCATTAGTAAACATCTTCAAATCATAACGTAGTCGGTTTTAGAAAGTATGTTATTTACTTAGTCAGAAGAAATAATTTGCTTCTTAGGTATGGTTTATTTACAAGAGTTGTGTATTTCGCGTGTTAAGGAAATAAAACGAAAATTCATTATATACAGAACTATGTAAAATATTTACATTCACCACCTCATTTGTCATGCAATTTTATTTTGGTATATTCCTTAACTAAAAA
The DNA here is from genome assembly GCA_004382745.1 of Argopecten irradians irradians. Taxonomy (NCBI): domain Eukaryota; kingdom Metazoa; phylum Mollusca; class Bivalvia; order Pectinida; family Pectinidae; genus Argopecten; species Argopecten irradians. The sequence goes on along the minus strand of SAYR01073692.1, from coordinate 727,810 downwards.
GAGAAAGATTAATATTCAAAAGACGAATCTATTAAGGGAGCGATCAATCTTGTACATTAAATTTGATACTGCAGATTTCACAATGAAATTAACTCAAACACAGTCTGCCATTTTTAGTATGAATATTTCAGAACGAAAAGAATAATTATAATAATTACTTCCCGAAGTTTAAAAATATATATTTTTAATTATCTATACAATTAATCAGCTGTACAGAATTACATCCCAAACTGTGAAACCGACATCAGCCCGATGTATCAATATTACATTTATACAAGGAAACAGTAAAATGCTGAATTAACATGAATAGCAGGGCATCACTAATGGTTATATATCCGTGTCTTAGTTTAAACAATATTTATTCAAATATATTCATACATATACACCAATACATACAGTCAGCTAGGATGGGAAAACAAGCTAAAAGCTTATAATAATTTCTCTCCTGAAATAAAAGCACGGCGTTTTGACATGGACATATCCACAATAACAGAACAACCAGTGAGACAATACATTTAAAGTGTTTAATATAGAAATATACTGTCAATAGACAATTAATTTTATAGTTACTTTTAAATTGAGTGATAAATCTATATGATTTTCGTATACATTTACTGCAGACATTTAAAGTAATAATTTTGTGATAGTAAATGTAATGTTATAATTATGAATTAATTATGTAGTTTGACAAGTTATATTGATTGAAACTCCAGTGAAAAAAAAAAAGAAAACTATACAAGGTATAAATTACTAAAATCTTTTACTGTAAAAGATGAACTTCTGTAACGAAACAAAAATTTCCTCGTTCATTTTATTTTCTAATGAAGGATCACCCCATAAAAGGATATTTAAATCGTCAACGATATTATATTTTGTGAATATACCAGAAAGATATTGGTGCCTAATGTCAGCATATTTGATACAATTGAACAAAAAATGAAAAGAATTTTCTATTATAAAACCACATGCACAACGAGGCGAATCCATAAGATTTTTACTGAAAAGATGTTGGTTTAATATACTGCATTCTAGACGCAACCGAGCATGCAGTATTTGGTCTGGTCTAATACCTGTGTTAAAATAGCTAATCGGTCTTCTTGTGATTTCAGTAGTTTTTGAGAACCTTAATAGAGGAATTTTCTCTTATATCTACTGGAAGTTCATTCCATGCACGAGTTGATGAAGGTAAAAAAGATTCATAATACAAATTTGTCCTTGTGCGAATAGTTTGATGCATATCTGATCGTCTAGTGTTGTATGTAGGAATTGCGGTTGGTCTAGGGGGTAATATGGAGGAAAGATATGTTAGAGATGTTTTACAAACCATTTTGTGATATTTTAAAAGTTTATGTTTTCTACGACGTTCGACTAGCTTTTCCCATTGTGTGTCTTTATAAAGTAACTCTATTTTCGGAAGTTTGGTTCCCCCTGTTATAACTCGGGCCGCTTCTGTTTGAACATTTTCTAACCTATCAATTAAGTATTTTGGTATATTGTCCCAGATTACATCCGCAAATTCTAAGATGGGTCTAATGAATGACATGTAAATGTGTTGTAAAGTGTCTCAATTAAGTGTAAATTTTAATTTTCTCTGTATGTTTATTTTTTTAGAAGCTGATTCTTTAATATGGTCTATATGTATATTCCAAGAAAGATTTGAAGAGAACCAAACTCCAAGATGCTTGTGATTAGTATCTTCAGAAACAACACTGCTATTTAAGTAAATGTCTCCATGATCGGGTCCTAATAATTTCCGTGATATTCTTAAACTTTCTGTTTTGTTTGGGTTAAAGGTCACCAGCCACGTATCAGCCCATTTTTGAATGGTTTCAAGAGCGTTATTCAACATTGATCTGGCCACATTTGGATTATTAACAATAACATACAGAGACGTGTCATCTGCAAACAGTTTAACGTTACATCGTAAATTTACAACTATGTAATTGATATAAATAAGAAAAAGTAGAGGACCTAGTATTGACCCTTGTGGTACACCCGCATTTATGTTTTTGAAGTTTGAAAATTTACCGCCAACAACTACTCTTTGCTTCTTATTTTTTTAAATAACTTTCAAACCATTTAATAATGTTACCTGATAAGCCCGCAAGTTTCAATTTATATATCAACCCATCATGCCAAACACGGTCGAACGCCTTACTTATATCACAAAATACTATTCTAATTTATTTCCCTAAATCTAAAGCTTTCCCAATATCATTTGCAATATAAAGTAGCTGATTAATTGCAGAAACACCGTATGTAAAACCCGACTGGTGTTCAGTGAAGAAGTTTTTATCTTTAAGAAAATTGTAAATATATTTAAACACACAACGTTCCATTAATTTACAAACAATACTTATAAGAGAAATGGGTCTATAGTTTGCTAGATTAGATCTATCGCCTTTTTTAAATATTGGAGTTACATTTGCAGTTTTTCAACTATCTGGATAAATACCTGAATTTAAGGAATTATTAAAAATACAACATAGTGGTTTACATAATTGCTCTTTGCCGTCTTTCAAAAGCTTTGCATGAATTAAGTCGGGACCAATTGCTGTAGACACGTCAAGAACACTTATGGCGTCATTAACATCGTGGGGAGTTATAGTGAATATATCTAAATAAGGTGGATGGAATACATTAAGTGAGGAGGGTAATGTAGCATGTGAAGTTTTAAATGAACACTGTTCTGCGAAATAGGTGTTTAGTGCGTCTGCTTTACTTTTATCATCATTAATTACTGTATTGTTACATATTAAAGGGGGTATAAAAACAGAATTTTTTTTGAGAAGCGAGTAAACGTGTTTGCTAATTTCCACCATTGTCGAATGCATGGTTTGGTAAGTTTAAGTTATTTGACAGTTAAGTTTTGTATTCTGCCTTGGCTTTTCTTATCGCATCAACACATGAATTACGTATCTTTTTGAAATTATTCCAATGGATTTGACTTTGAGTATCCGAGTCTTGTTGATAGGAATTAATTAACACCCAACACAAGCCAACAATGCCGGTAATCGTTATCAGTCATACTGAAGGTTTTATTTCTTTTCATCTTCTGGCATTAATTTGATGACATACATTTACGAATCAAGTCAAAGTAGAAATCAAAGATGTAAATATATTTGAAATATATAATAATTTACGAATTAAAAGATGATATCATATAACAAGTCATTTTCTCACAGGATCAGAATTAGTAAATGTCACACTCTTTAATCGTTTCCGAGGTACACTGGACGTAATGCTTTAAAAACAAATGTATTTAATTATTTTATTTCTATTAAACATAACATATTGTCGTTCCCGATAATGATAATAAACTGTTTGTTAAGAATGATTTTATGCATCAGTGAACAACTAATATCTAACAATTAGAAAATGACATTTACAATTTAGTAGACCTTTTACTGGTCTATCATGGTAATGATAAAATTAACAATAATTTCTAACTTCCCCAACAAGTTGAAGACCACACGAAGATTAGAACTAGACTGGGCGTTCAAAGCGACCATTAAGGAACAAACGTTTCTTTATAAGGCCAAGGACATGTAAACAGAGTTATGAATACATAATGTTGGTATTAAAAACGTTTTTTTTTAGATTTAACTATCCACTTAATATCAATTATACATAATTAGCCTGTCATATAGTGAGTGTGTCCATGTGACACTTCTACAATGCCATTGGACACAGATATTCCGGACGAAAATGCTAGTCGGAAACGCCTTTCAACATAAATTGTATAACTTCAACATATAAAGATCAATGGCGTAACAGAAGAATCAGAGGACGCGAGTTATTGTTTTAACTCATTTTAAATATCAATTTCCGGAAAAAATCACAAATTTGTGTTTATTTTATTTAGATTCTGATGTCATTTGAAATCAATCTTAATCCTTCTTTTGAGTTATCACCCTTTACACATACTTAAGACTATACGTACGACTGTTTAGCCTGAGACTGGTATATATATGTACATATCACCGTGAGTGAGATTTTTTTAAGTAAAATAAAAATGGAACTACTAAGTGTGTAATTACATAATAATGACTGGTTGTTAGTGATAATATATAGAAGATTTCCCTTGTTTCTTGATGCACAACATTTGCATTTCATCGCGTTGGATAACGCGAAGCACGAGTGAAAAAAGGGATCCACCTCGCGAGACGAAATGTAACTGTTATTCATACATTCACAAGATAACCCATATCTAATATATTATTTACGTCTCTGTTATAAATCTAAACTAGATATCGGTACATACATATCAATATGACACAGTTCCTCACTTACTTATATCAGTAAGTTACACACATGGGGCACAAAGTCGAGAAATATAGTATTAGTTAATCTTTATATAGCATGTTTATGTTCCAACAATTAAAATTTTAAAAAAATATGGAACTGATGCTTTGATATTTCATTTTTGGTTTGATATTCCAAAAAAAGATATTCCTGTCCAAGCGATATTTTTACTATAAATGCTATGCTCTGATTGGTCAATATTGAGTGAAAATATCAAAAGTGATACATTATGTATGTTCACTCGTGTGACCAATACCACTATTATAATAACATATTCTCACCATAAAACCTTATATATCATTCTGAAAATATAATAAATATTGTAGACTTAGAAAACTACTGCATTTTAGTCTATATACTGTAGAAACTTACTATGAATACAAATCGTACTTCATCAAAACCCTTTTTCATCTGGTAATTATCTTTTTTCTTGGTTTCTACACCAAATCTGGCTTTCTGAAGGGCCAATACTTTTTTGGCATACCTCTATGAAAAGAAATCCGAGAATGGCAGAAGCTCCAACGTTATCGACATTGCGTAAAGATTAAGAAAAAGAATCCCTTGAAAATCCACTGAATAGTATATTTGAACACATTTTTTTTTATCAAATATATTGCAAAATAAATTATAAACATTGATGTCACTATTTTTTTTTATTTTATCAGGTAACGAAAAAGAAAATGTTTGCAAACAAGCTACGCGGATTCACACAGTTTGTGGACATGTTTTTTCATACCTCGGTAAAATAGAAAAATACTGACAACTGCTCATTTGACAAACAGGTTTCATAAATTTCCTTTCAGTCCTATGACTCGTATGAATAGGAAATGACCTAACAAAACTTCATACTGCTGTTTTCAAGTATGTATTGATATAATTGATTATTGCCAAAGTATTAATAAAACAAAACCAGTGGTTTACTCTGGTTTGACAGGTATGCAATTTGTCAAGTAAAGTTGGGTAGCAAGGTTGACAATAAATTATTCAAAGCAATCTTAATACCTTCTGTTTCCGTCTAAATATATTTCACAGGATAAAATTTATTAGAATTATGTTATGAAGATAAAACAAAATAATGATATAATAAACATTCAATTTGACAAACATTGCCGTCATGGTTCTGTTTTACAGGTAGGACGTTTGAACCGTACTCTCTGCTCCATTGCAAGAACGTAAAAAGCGTTTAAAACTTATATTTGTTTGTTCTTCCTTTCTTCGTTCTACTTCTCCCTTGACACCGCTTCACATTTTAGCCTCGTGATAAGTGATCGGTCCAGTGATGCTGAACTTGGGTTCCATCCCTGACATACATAGAGACAGTGTGATACCTGGATAGTCAGTCCCTGGCCGAGACACATCATTGTCCGCATACATTGAGTGATATAACTTGTTTGCCCGTTGTCAGTATAATGTGGCGGGTGGAACGCTTCTGTGGCAGCTTACTTCGGTAAAGTAGCACTATAAAAGGGACAACAAGTCTTCTATTACAAAGAGTCACAACACGGACACAGCGTCCTCCTTAAATAATCCGGGCGGTTAATATGATGTTAAGTCTAATAGAAAACAAACGACCTATCTAATAGGAACAGCAAAAATGTTCATTGTTTCTTCACTGAGCTATAATTACTGCATTATTCCAATAGATTTGTGTTTATCTACAACTTGTCTTACTATAACCCTGATTCCGTATTTCATGTTATACAGAGACAACTTGCATATATTACTTTTCAAACGTCGACACGTGTGCTTTTTCTTCTTATAATTGTATTTGGTGGTTGACACTACGACAAAATGATTGGCTGCGATTTATTTTCCAGTTAAAATTCTACGGATACTAAGAACCTCTAATCCAAATAAGCAGAAAACGAATTTCGATGCAATCGCTTGCAAAGCCTCTTGATGTCGCAACTACAGACATTGAAACGGGGTACCATTTCGTTTTTATCTTCCCGAACAAACATTAATAAGCAGAAAACAATTGAGAGACGTTATGCTATATAACATAGAGGAGCTTACCATTGGATTATATGGTATACTTTGTCGTGTAACAGAAATAGTGACAGTCCATCCATATGTATATGGACACAGTTCCATTAATTTATCACATACAGATCCAATTTTAAATCGTGTACAGCAACAACATAATAGTAGTTACCTCCCTTACACCTAAAAGTCGGATAACATAATGGAAGGCGGAAGTGTCGTGTTATCATTTTTAATTTGTGATTCGAAAATTTTAAATACTTATCAATTTACCATGTTGTTATGCTTCTTCTGTCAAAGATTCGCCCTCTATAAAATAACTCTTCCCAGAGAGACAATTCTAAATGTATGCCTCCGCAAAGGGCCATAATTGTATAATATCTATATTAAATAGTGTACCATTATGGCCAATTGTGGATGGGTACATCTGGATTTTTCATTCCTGGATTAAGTTATATTTTTTAGGATTCGCTCTTGAGAAAATAAATTTGTCCATGGGAGACATTCAGATGGGACATACATTGTGGCATTCAGGGGAACATACAAGGTGGCAATCAGGGTGGTATTCAAAGAGACATACAGGTTGGCATTCATGGGACATACAGGGTGACATTCAGGGAACATACATTGTGTATTCAGGAGGACACACATGAGGGACGTACAGGAAGGACGAAAACGTATTAGAATATTGACTATTTAAAAATGCTCCTTCGCCGACAGAGCATAAATGATATTCATCATTTGAACAATAATTGGTGTGTAATCGTGTATATATCTGTCTAATTAACACAAAAACTAATATAAGATAATTTCTTTTGCCTTTGGTGCATGCGCAATCAGTGCTTCATTCCATATAGGATATAGTGCCACGAATTTTTTTCGGGATGCAATTAATTATTTTTCATATCTTTACCTTGAAGTAAAATTAGAAGCTTAAACTTTTCAAAGGTTAAATGGTGTAGAGTACGTAATTTTTGTAACTGAAGAAAAATACTCAATCGTCTGCTCCTGTTTTTGATAGTGAAAAAATACCATTTGTCAGCGGTGGAACATCTTTAACTAAATAAAGACACTTTTTAAAATTTAGAGTTTTTAAAATTTTGCCTGATGGCCCTATTGTTTGGACTTTTGGGATATAATTATTTCTCTTATTTATAAATGACTTTGGCATTACTTAAAAACGGCTCAGATTTGATGTTAATAGAAGTGGTAGGTTTATGTAAAAATCTCAAACACCTACACTGCAAGTGGGATGTAATAATTAATAATTTTACCTGGTGTCCCTTTTACTTGGATAGTAAAAGGCGGCTAAATTTGAGATCTATCTCGTGGTTCCCTTTAAAAAACTATTATGTGCTCAAAATTCGGGATACAGCATAAAAGTGCGTTTTTCTAAGAATAACTGCTTTACAAAAGCAGGTAAGTACTCTTGAGAAAGAAACTTTACCGTTTATTAGGTTTGAATTATAAGATACTGCTCGTAGTACAGGTGTTGTTTGCAATATTCTCTAACAAAAACCTAAATAACTCAAATACCTGGAAGTCAATACCATTCATTTTATAATGTGACCGGGTGTGGTGTGTTGCTTGGTGTCTTCGGCGGCATTTTTCAGTGATAAAGCACTATAAAAAGAGCACCAGTTCCACTATACAGGAAGATACAACACCAACATACCGCAGTCTCCAAAACACGCACCTCGCACTTCACACATGCTACATACTGCATACGTGAGAGGCCGTCCTGACATGACTCTGGCTGTTCAAATAATCAAACAAACAAATCCTGGTATTTATGGCCTAATGTATACCTTTCCTCTACCTCTGCGACGTAATCAGTATGAATTGCTAATATAATCTCAGATTTTTTTTTACCAAAATTAAATCGCCTTCTACTATCATGAAGTGTAGGCATAATACTAACACCCTACCCTCAATGTAGAAGTTGATTAAAAACTAGAAGATAAACATCGATGTCAACTCGTTATTAAATGATAATTTCCAGCATGATAGTTAAAGTGTTTATACTAAACCAGAACAATTACTTAGCTAAGTCACTCTGATCTACATATTTATTAATTTATTATTATATCAATGTATCGTAATTACTAATGAACCAAAACCTTCAAACGTTCCAGTTAAAGTTGTATGGTATTTGACAAGCTATATTTTTGGCATAGGAAAAGAATTTAAAGTGTTCTAAACAGTGGTTTAAAAGTTTAAAAAAAACGCATTGGGTGTTTTTATGACTGATTGAAGTAACGTTACGATACCTAATACACTGGTAATTAAATCCAAAACTTCAGGAAGCGATTAAAACACTTGTTCCAATTCAATTTAAAGACGGAATGCTGATACAAATGACAGGTGTTTATGTTTACTTGTCTAGTGGTATCTATAGTGCAGCATTTGATTACCATCCATCGATACGACATTTTTTTCATTTTAACCAAGATTAGTTTTAGGGTGTTGTAAACTGACACCGTTAATTTATTAATTTCAATAAATTAAGGAAAACATCTGTCGTACTCGATTTTTTGGCTGATTACGAACTTTCTCTCCGGGTTAGCAATAGTGACTTTCACACACTTGTATTTGCCAATTGAGTCTATACATATTGTTGTGCTGTTGGTTTTAAAATTGTCCATAGATCGTTTGATGTCTGTCGACTAAGGTAGGTTCAACACGACTTGATTCATATGTTCGATGAATAAACCAATACAAACATTGATCTGATAAAAAGACAATGATTGCAAGAAAATGTCGAATTAAGAATCTAGTAGCGCAGTAGATAGTGTTTCATTTTCATTATCACACACACAGTGATCTGAAGGTCGTGAGTTCGAATCTCACCGGGGGCATATATTTTTAATCATTCAGCATGTATGCTAACGTTATATTTAATAGCTACTATAGCTTGCAAATACGTCATTATTGATAAATAACATTGTGACTAGGCATTTGATTTTTTAGTTTCCTACATCATTCTTTCGTATATTAAGAATTATTCAGTAATCATATTTAGCCCTTCCTATGTCGCCTATCATCTATATTTTGAAGAAAAAAATCCAAATGATATTTTGTAACATATTTATTGAAAAAATACACACTTTTAATTGATCCTTTATGTCGATGTCTTGTTTCGCAAATTGATATAATATAAAAAAACTTAATAAATCAATAAAATTCAAATTTCATCCATTGATGTCATTTCATTCTGAATTCCTTTTGCGAAGCACATTAATTGAAAACATAACATAGAAAATAACTTAGAATGGTTTTGTTTTGGCTTATAGCATATATATACGCAACGAATGTTTCTTAGATATGATATTAATTTCACGCAAATATGTTATTCTTTGGAAGTTACAAAAGACACGAGCTTCTGTAACCTTAGGAGTGTTAAATTAATTCCATATCCATTAAAGTTATATGTGTCGTAATGTCCATACTAATCAATTTAGAAGAGCTTTTGATATTTATTCACCACCAATGATTACCAACATTGGAAGGATTACAATACCTGCATGTACAATGCAGTATTAGGTTTTAATTTTGCAAGTACAAACACGAGCTTAAAATGATTTTTGTTAGTACTTGCAAAAGTCATTATGTTTGCATCTATATTGCAGTGATGTAAGTACATACGGTCAGACTATGAGACCAACTTGTGGCCTTTAATTTCATTTCACATTTGTACAGTGTCATTAGTAATTGTAAAGTGATTTCAAGTAAATCCTAATTTGCCAGTAAATGTAATTTGTCATGCATCATGTCCATGCGTTTGATGTCTGTCGCCTAGAGAACATTCAACACGACCTTCGTTCCGTTTTGACTTAATTCTAATTGCATGACGGGGAAAACAAATGAAAAAATTTCGTTGAACAAATCATTGAAAATTAAACATCATAATATATTCGAAGAGGCAACTTAATTGTAAATTCACTAACTGTTAGCAGAAGCAAAGTAAGGTTTTAATGGCATTTTTATCCCTGTATTCATCCTCTTCCTTCTTCATTGATGCAATAATGTGTTTGTTTTTCATCTTTGAGGTGCTAGTACCTTCACCCACGTGGACACAAAATAAAAAAAAAACTATGGCCTTAGCAGAACGATAATTTCACGATGAAATATTCCATTACTCTGCTCATATTGTTTTATATCTAGAGGTAGTTGGGAATTTAAAAAGAACAATATCCAATTCTATCTCCGGGACATTCTGTAGATATTGTGGCAATGACTACTAACCTTATTAAGAATCTCGGACATTGTTTGTCCATATATATTGGTAAACATACTGATTTTAGCACTCCATTTTTAAAACATATTTCTATGCATTAGAGCATATTAATATATTGGATCAGGTTTAAAAGTTTGATTAAATGCCGTTTATGTCTCAATGACTGATTGAAGGAAATGAACTATTTAAGGTACTAGACGCAAGTAATGAAATTCAAAATTTCAGGAAGTGATTAAGATACTGGTTCCAATTTTAGTAATAGATGTATAGCTGATACAAATGACAGGCGTTGATGTAAGTCACCATTACTTGTCTAGTGGTATCTATAAAGAAGTGCAGGCGTTGATGTATCACTATTACTTGTCTAGTGGTATCTACAACTGACATGCGTTGATGCAAGTCACCATTACTTGTCTAGTGATATCTACAACTGACATGCGTTGATGCAAGTCACCATTACTTGTCTAGTGGTATATATAAAGTGCATGTGTTGATGTTAGTCACCATTAGTTGTCTAGTGGTATCTATAAAGTGCAGGTGTTGATGAAAGTCACCATTACTTGTCTAGTGGTATATATAAAGTGTAGGTGTTGATGTAAGTCACCATTACTTGTCTAGTGGTATATATAAAGTGCATGTGTTGATGTTAGTCACCATTAGTTGTCTAGTGGTATCTACAAAGTGCAGATGTTGATGAAAGTCACCATTACTTGTCTAGTGGTATATACAAAGTGCAGGTGTTGATGTAAGTAACCATTACTTGTCTAGTGGTATCTATAAAGTGCAGGTGTTGATGTAAGTCACCATTACTTGTCTAGTGGTATCTATAAAGTACAGGTGTTGATGTAAGTCACCATTACTTGTCTAGTGGTATATATAAAGTGCAGGTGTTGATCTAAGTCACCATTACTTGTCTAGTGGTATCTATAAAGTGTAGCATTGATCACAACCATCAGAAAATCTCACTCTATATAGAACATATTGTTGCTCGATCTTTTTTTTCTATGTTATTATTTGTTTGAGATACCTTTATTCTGAAGTAAAATACGAAGATCAAACTGTCCAATATTGTAAATGGTATAAAGTAAGTAACTTTTTAAGTAACATCGAAATCCTGAAGTATCAAATTAGCTTTAATATTAAGTTTACAATGACAAGTTTGTCATAAGTAGGTAGCGACGATCATTGTTTACATAGAAATTAAAAATGTATTTTCTATAGGAAATACACAAGGAGTTGGTGTTAAAACTATATTAACTATGAATAGGTCACCATTCATTACACTACATCACTACATACATGACTACGTCTTGTATGTACAATATTTTTGGTTTTAAATTTTAAAGTCATTTTCTAAACATTTTAATGTTACATTTGATGAATTGTAAATTCACCGTATTAGGTTAATACATCTGTTTAAACATCACCAGACGACACTTTCGTGGTACATATTTATGATTATTTCCAGAGGTATACGTGGTTTTTTTCATTAACCATATTAAGAAAAAGGTCGTTTAAATAAGACGGGATTACATTGTGATAAATTTCACAAAATTATAATATGTTGTCTTCTTTCGTCTTCTAGATAATGTCCCCCATCCAGTGTCCATGTACTATTAATTTCTAAAAAATAAACCTGTAACTATATTTGCATGCTTATTATATGTCTCAGTGGTTAAAATGGCGCATGACAACTAATAACCAAACCATTCGATGATGCATTTAACTCGTGGTTCGGAAAACTCACTTCATTTTTCAGCGTGTACATCATATTCTGGAGTACACAAATTCAGAACAATGATGGTACTTACAATCTTACATTCAATATGGTTTGTATACAATTATTCGTAAAGCATTTTGATTTAAGTTTGCTTAATTTCAATTTCAACAGATTTTATTTTAAATATTATTTGCAAAAGGATTGAATAACAGGCATATCCTATATAAGTTCCCTCCCTAAGTAACAACTAGTACATATCAAGATATATAAGATATCAAAGTTTGCTTAATGATCTATTGTCCGAAGAACTACCTGTTTAATTGGAATTTCTCGGCCAGGCAGGCAATTTAGTCAAGTCCCCCCACTTTTGACCAGAAACAAACATGAACCGTGAAGCTGTTTGGTTAGGTTTGCCGCTATGACGATGTTTGGTGGATTGGTTTGGGTGAATATTTGCCCCTGTTAAGGCGGTTGGTTGGTTAAGCCTCAACAAATCAACTCAACAGAAGGGAATTCTTGATTCCGTGGCCAGAAGCAATGAAGTTGATAAAGGAGACATTCAATTTAAAAAAAAATCGATTATTCAAAAAAGATAAATTCAAATATACTGTCGCCTCCATCGAGCATGCAATTAAGCAGCAGAACAACCTTAGCGTCCAACCAGATTCATGTATCCTGAGAAATATGTATTAATTCCTGAATATTAGGTTTTAGTTGGAATGTTTCATACAACTTTAATTCACAGCTTTATATAAATTTTGACAAGAAATCAATTTAACTTGTTAAAAAGATAATGCATTTGTCCTTATTAATAATTTGATCGTGAAAAATTTGATTGTTTGCCAAAGATGTATGATTTAATTGACATTCGTATGACAATGTCAAATAGTACTCGACTTGTATGTTTTTGTTAAGTCGGATCCGGTCAAATCTTCCTTGTATCTGCTATAGATACTTGTGTACATGTTAGCATAATGATATATCGCTGTTTGTGCTAAAACCAGAGGGCATATTTTCCTGAAATGCACTTTTTCGCATACTTTCCCAAACCAAAATTATATGTATTATACATTTTGTGTCAACTTAGTTATGTTCAAGTACACCACAAACAAGTCACATATATAGCCATACAAAATAACGCTAGTTTAAACAGGGGCTTAATACCTCAACTACATCAGATTGTACAAGGTAAATGTAACCTGTCAAATGTCATGTCCACAACTCGTTTGATGCCTATCGCCTAGAGTGCGTTCAGCACGGTTTCTTTCTGTCTCGTATTGAATTGATTCTAGGTGCATGATGGGAAATATGAATGCAAATTGTCGATAAACAAACATTAGAAAATAAATAATAATCGCATAAAGAAAAAAATCTTATTAGAAGAAAACATTTTTTTCTTTTGTATTTAGCAAATTTAAATCAGTTATAATGCATTGTTATGATGATAAGTTATATAATCTTGGTTCATGTGCCTCGGTAGCGCAGTAGGTAGCGCGTCAGTCTCATAATCACACACACAGAGCGATCTGAAGGTCGTGAGTTCGATCCTCACCCGGGGCATTTATTTTTCAAAAATCATTAATATTTTAGTTATTTAGTAAGACGACGGAGAGCTGGATCATTGGCGTTTGATTGTGTTTTCTTTTATTCTTTGAATGTCATCGATTCTTTATTAATATCAATTTAAATTTTTCACATTTTTTTTTTCAAAAAAAAACGACCATTTACGTTCAATTCCGACTCAAGTAACATTATATTGAACTAAACACTTATTTCACTCGTTGATGTCATTTTATTCTGAAAAGGACACACATAATGTAACAGAAATTCAACTGAAACGATTGATAAGATTTCCGAAAAAATATAACTAAAATTATTACTATAAATACCATTTCGAAAAAAAAATCCTAATGTTGCTAGCATCTGTAAAGAGAATACGTTTTGCTATTCTAATTGGGACAAATTATTGAAACAAACAAATACTTTTACTCAATATATGCATGAATAAACATCTTCAAATCATAGACAACGTAGTCGGTTTTTTAAAATATTTCAGTAACTTATTCAGAAAAAAATTGCTTCTTAGGTATGGTTTATTTACAAAAGTTGTGTATTTCACTTGTTAAGGAAAAAAAACGAAAATTCATTATATAAAGAACTATGTAAATATTTACATTCACCACCTCATTTGTCATGCAATTTTAGTTTGGTATATTCCTTAACTAAAAAGAGAATGATTGATATTCAAAAGACGAATCTATTAAGGGAGTGATCAATCTTGCACATTAAATCTGATGCTGCAGATTTCACAATGAAATTAACTCAAATACAATCTGCCATTTTTAGTATTCAATCTTTCAGGACGATAAGATTAATTATAATAATTATTTCCTGAAGTTTAAAATATGTATTTCAATTATGTAGTAGAATCTATACAACTAATCAGCTGTACAGATTTACATCCCAAACTGTAAAACCGACACCAGCCCGATGTATTAATGTTACATTTATAGAAGGAAACAGTAAAATGCTGAATTAACATGCATAGTAGGGCGTCACTAATGGTTATATCTCTGTGTTTTGTTGGTTGGAATTAATTAACACCCGACACAAGTTAACACTGGTGGTTATCAGTTATACTGAAGGTTTTATAGCACTTCGTCTTCTGGCATGAAGAAGAAATCGAAGATAAAAATATTTGAAATATTTCATTATTTACGAATTAAAAGATGATATCATATTACATTTCATTTTCTCACAAGATTGGAATTAAATATCACACTCTTTAATTATTTCCGGGGTACACTAGACGTAATGCTTCAAAAAAACAAATACGTTTAATTTCTATTAAAGATAACATATTGTCATTCCCGCTAAATTATGAATAAAAAGAATACTCATTTCAAGGAGACGCGGTGATAATGAAATTTCTGTTAATGATTGTTATATGAACCAGTGAAAAATAGCAAATTAACAATTAGAAAATGACATTTATATTTATGTAGACCTTTACGCATCTAAAGATTATTGATTAACACACCTGTTGATAATAACATTGTCATTAATTTCTAAGAAGAAGATTAGAATTAGATTGAGCGCTCACAGTGATATTTGAGGAATAAAAGTGTCTCTGTAGACTAAGAACATGTAAACAGTAATATGAACAAGAATACTGTTGATGTTAAAACAATTTTTCTAGATTTTCTTTTTGACTTAGAATTGTTTATACACAATTAGCCTGTCATATAATGAACGAGTCAGTGTAGCACTTCTACAATGTCATTAGACACCAATATTCTGGACGAAAATGCTAGTCGGAAAAGCCTTTGAACATATCTTGTATAACTCCAACATTACTATCATTATATACAAATGGCATAACTGAAGAATTCCAGGACGCGAGATTTCATTGTATCTCATTTTGAATTCGAATTTCCGGAAAATCACAAATCTATGTTTATTTCATTTAGATTCTGATTTCATTCAATCCTTCTTTTGAGTTATCGCCCTTTACATACACTAAAAACTATACATGTGACTGTTTTGCCAGAGACTGGTACATATATGTACATATTACTGTGAGTGAGATTTTTAAGTAGAATAAAACTGGAACCACTAAGTGTGAAATTACATAATAATGGTTGTTGGTGATAATATATAGAAGATATTTTTTTGTTTCTTGATGCACAATAATTATATTTCATCATAGCATAAGTTCATCTTTATCTGAGATGACTACGTTCCAACAATGGAAAAATAAAAAATTATAGAAAAGATGCATTATTATTTTATTTTTGGTCTGATATTTCAAAAACGGATATTCATGTCAAAACGGTATTTTCACTGTAAATGCTGTGTTCTGAATGGTCAATATTGAGTGAAAATATCAAAAGTGATATGTTCACTCATGTGAACAATACTACAATGTTAATAACATATTCTCACCATAAAACCTTATATTTCATTCTGAAAATATAATAAATATTGTAGACTTAGAAAACTACTGCATTTTAGTCTATATACTGTAGAAACTTAGTTTGAATAGAAATTGTACTCCATCAAAACTCTTTTTCATCTGGTAATTATCTTTTTTCTTGGTTTTTACACCAAATTTGGCTTTCTGAAGGGCCAATACTTTTTTGGCATACCTCTATGATAAGAAATCCAAGAATTGCAGAAGCTATGACAGAAAATGTTTGCAAACAAGCTGCGCGGTTTCACACAGGTCTGGCGGTTAATATGATGTTAACCCTAATAGAAAACAAATGTCTTATCTTATAGGAACAGAAAAAGTGTTTATTGTTTCTTCACTGAGCTATAATTACTGCATTATTCCAATTGATTTGTGTTTACCTACAACTTTTCTTACTATAACCCTGATTCCGTATTTCTTGTTATGCAGAGATTACTTACATATATTACTATTCAAACATTGACACGTGTGCTTTTTCATCTAATCATTGATTTTGGTGGTTGTTTTTAGTGTTACGAAACATTACAAAAAGATGATTGGCGGCGATATACCACGAATATTAAGAACCTCTAATCCAAATAAGCAGAAAAAAATTGAGAGACGTTATGCTATATAACATAGAGGAGCTTACCATTGGATTATATGGTATGCTTTAACGTGTAACAGAAATAGTGACAGTCCACCCATGTATATGGACACAGTTCCATTAATTTATCACATACAGATTCAATTTTAAATCGTGTACAGCAACAACATAATAGTAGTTACCTCCCTTACACCTAAAAGTCGGATAACATAATGGAAGGCGGAAGTGTCGTGTTATCATTTTTAATTTGTGGTTCGATATTTTATATGCTTATCAATTTACCATGTTGTTATGCTTCTTCTGTCAAAGATTCGCCCTCGATAAAATAACCCTTTCCAAAGAGACAATTCTAGATGTATCCCTCCGCAGAGGGCCATATTTGCTTGATTAAGTTATTTTTTAGGATTCGCCCTCGAGAAAAAAAATTGTCCATGGGAGACATTCAGATGGGACATACATTGTGGCATCAGGGGACATACAAGGTGGCATTCAGGTGGTATTCAAAGAGACATATAGGGTGGCATTCAGGGGACATACAGTGTGCTATTCAGGGGGACACACATGAGGGACATACAGGAAGGACGAAAATGTAATAGAATATTGATTATTTAACTAATTAAAGACACTTTTTAAACATTTAGAGCTTTAAAATTTTACCCGATGGCCCCATTGTTTGGATCGTTAAAGGGCGACTTTTGGGATATTATTATTTCTCTTATTTATAAATGACTTTGGCATTACTTTAAAACGGCTCAGATTTGATATTAATAGAAGTGGTAGGTTAATGTAAAAATTTCAAACACCTACACTGCAAGTGGGATGTAATAATTAAGAATTTTCCCTGGTGTCCCTTCTACTTGGATAGTAAAAGGCGGCTAAATTTGAGATCTATTTCGTGGTTCCCTTAAAAACTATCATGTGCTCAACATTCGGGATACAGCGTAAAAGAGCGTTTTTCTAAGAAAAAATGGTTTAAAAAAGCAGGTAAGTACTCTTGAGAAAGACACTATACCGTTTATTAGGTTTGGATTATAAGATACTACTCGTAGTACAGGTGTTGTTTGTAATATTCTCATAACAGAAATCTAAATATCTTATAAACTTGGAAGGCAATACCATTCATTTTATAATGTGACCGGGTGGGGTGTGTTGCTTGGTGTCTTCGGCGGCATTTTACAGTGATAAAGCACTATAAAAAGGGCACCAGTTCCGCTATACAGGAAGATACAACACGAACATACCGCAGTCTCCAAAACACGCACCTCGCACTTCACACATGCTACATACTGCATACGTGAGAGGCCGTCCTGACATGACTCTGGCTGTTAAAATAATCAAACAAACAAATCATTGTATTTATGGCCTAATTTATACCTTTCATCTACCTCTGCGACGTAATCAGTATGAATTGCTAATATATCAATCTCAGAAATGTTTTTTTCTTTTTTTAACAAAATTCAATCGCCTTCTACTATCATGAAGTGTAGGCATAATACTAACACACTACCCTCAATGTAGAAGATATATAAGATATATAAGTTAGCTTAGTGATCTATTGTCCGAAGAACTACCTGTTTAATTGGAATTTCTCGGCCAGGCAGGCAAATTAGTAAAGTGCCCCCACTTTTGACCAGAAGATAAACACATGTACCCGTGAAGCTGTTTGGTTAGGTTTGCCTCTATGACGATGTTTGGTGGATTGGTTTGGGTGAACATTTGCCCCTGTTAAGGAGGTTGGCTGGTTAAGCCTCAAAAAACCAACTCCACAGAAGGAAATCTTGATTCCGTGGCCAGAAGCAATGAAGTTGATAAAGGAAACATTCAATTTAAAAAAAATCGATTATTCAAAAAAGATGAATTCAAATATACTGTCGCCTCCATCGAGCATGCAATAAAGCAGCAGAACAACCTTAGCGTCCATCCAGATTCATGTATCCTGAGAAATATGTATTAATTCCTGAATATTAGTTAAAGTTGGGATGTTTAATACAACTTTAATTCACAGCTTGATATGTTTTGATATGAAATCATTTTACTTGTTAAATAAATAATGTGTCCTTATAAAGAATTTGATCGCGAAAAATAATATGGTTACCATAGAAATATATTTGTCAATGATGAATGATGTAATTGACAACCGCCATTTGTATGACAAGGTCAATAAGTAGGTTATTGTTAAGTCGAATTCCTTGTATTTGCTTTAGACACTTGTACGTATAGAACATAATGACATCGCTGTCTGGAAACAAAAATATGACAACTGTGATGAAACCGATGGGCATCTTTTCCCGAAATGTACTTTTTTCGCATATTTTCCCAAAATTATATGCATTATGCACTTTGTATCAATTTGACTATGTTCAACTACACCACAAAGAAATAATAAATATAGCATTACAAAATATCACTTGTTAAAACAGGGGCTAATACCTCATGTCCATCTGAATGTACAAGGTAAATGTAACCTGTCAAATGTCATGTCCACAACTCGTTTGATGTATATCGCCTAGTGTATGTTCAAAACGATTTCCGTCTCGTATTGAATTGATTCTAGGTGCATGACGGGAAATATGAATGCAAATTTTCGATAAACAAATCACTAGAAAATAAATAACCATCACGCAAGAAAATATATTTAGAAGAAAACATTTTTTTATAGATTTTTTTGTATTTAGCAAATTTAAATCAGTTATAAAGCACTGTTATCATAATTAGTTATATAATCTTGGTTCATGTGCCTCGGTAGCGCAGTAGGTAGCGCGTCAGTCTCATAATCACACACAGAGAGCGATCTGAAGGTCGTGAGTTCGATCCTCACCCGGGGCATTTTTTTCGTAGAAAATCATTAATATTTTAGTTATTTAGTAAGACGAAGGAGAGCTTGATCATTGGCGTTTGTGTTTTCTTTTATTCTTTGAATGTCTCCAATGCTTTATTAATATCAATCATAATTCTTTTTTTTTTAAATGACCATTTAAGTTCACTTCCGACTCATATAACATTAAATTGAACTAGACAATACAATTTTTTCACTCGTTGATGTAATTTTATTTTGAGACCAAGACACACATAATGTAACAGAAATTCAACGGAAACGATTGATAAGATTTTTGAAAATATAAATAAAATTATTACTATAAATACAATTTCGAAACAAAAAAAATCCTAATGTTGCAACCAACTGTAAAGAGACATTGTCTTGCTATTCAAATTGGGACAAATTTTTGAAGCAAACAAATACTTTTAGACAATATATGTATGAGTAAATATCTTCAATTAATAGACAATGTAGTCGGTTTTAGAAACTGTTTTATTTACTTATTCAGAAGAAATAATTTGGTTTTTATGTATGGTTAATTTACAAGAGTTGTGTATTACACTTATTAAGGAATAAAACGAAAAAGCATAAAAGAACTATGTAAAATATTAACAATACGACCTCATTTGTCATGCAATTTTATTTTGGTCCCTTAACTAGAAAAGAAAGATTAATATTCAAAAGACGAATCTATTAAGAGAGTGATCAATCTTGTACATGTGAATGTGATACTGCAGATTTCACAATGAACTTAAATCAAACACAGTCTGCCATTTTTAGTATACAATCTTTCAGGACGATAAGATTAATTATAATGATTGCTTCCTGAAGTTTAAAAATATATATATCTATTATGCAGTAGAATCTATACAATTAATCAGCTGTACAGATTTACATCCTAAACTGTGAAACCGATGTATCAATGTTGCATTAGTTTTTACATTTAATGGTAATTTAGCACTCTTAGTTTTCACTCTAAAACACTGAAAAATAACGTATATTAAAATGGAGCAAAACAGTAAGCACACGGACCCAATTTTTTGTCTGATTTAGAAAGAACAACCCTTACCATGCTGATACGCATAATATTAATAAAAGTTTGATACCAGAAAGTTTTCTATAAAGGGTTAAATTTGGCAAAATTGCTGAAAATAATGTATTTTGTAGCTCAAAATGTAGCTATTCTAAGAATACAATATTTGTCTTATTAATCAAAACTGGTATATTTTTATAAAGAAGACTACTGGAAAATAAATTTTACAAAAATCCATACATATCAAACACCTCATTAGGAAATTATGGCTTTAATCTCTTGTGTATATGGACAAAACGGCAAAATTCCTATAAAATCCAATATTTTGTCAACTAGATATCTTTGAATGATAATAGTTAAAAAACGAGCACACCGACATATGTCTTTTTTTACATTTTCTTTTATGGTATCAAGTCTTATTCCCAAAAATCTATATGAGAAAAAAGTTTAATAAAGAAAAGTTTGACTTCTCAGAGGAGTACATCCTTAACTAAAAAGCATTTTTTTCTGTAATAATCCTTTAGACTCACCTCGTTGTGCCTTTGGTTTCATGATAGAGGACACTTTCCAATTTTATTCAGATGTATCAACTATGCTGACATCGGTTAACAATGGGGTGCTCCTTCACTTAAAAAGAAGTTTATCTTTTATAGTAGAAGTTTTTAAGGTTTCATATCTTGGGTAGTTGTCATGTTTTATCACTTTCAATGGTATGTGGTTAATCTAGAAATTTCTGCAGTAGAAATTTACGGAAATCAATTTATAGATAAATAACAATAAATTAAATAGTAACTACAACGTATAAAGATAAATGTGTAGTTACGGTATATCACTATAAACATGTATCACGTAACTAAAGTTATATATGGACAATCTATACTTGTGGATATAGCGTAAATTCTCTCTTTTCAAGTATAGTTTTATTACCTCAATGCTAGTCCTGTTATTGTATATATGTTCATGTCAAAACGCCGTATTTTTTTTAGGAAAGCTATTAGCTAGTCTTCTCATCCTAGCATCAAATAAATGTGAATGTTGTTATGTATATGTTTATATGGGTGAAAGAAGATTACTTGGTATATTCTAAGGGAGACAATTGTAACTCTAATTTATACGAGTTATTCCCCTTAATTGTAAATCTCTAATAATAAAAGACATAATTGGCGAGTAGAAAAAAAGACGTGGAACTGGAAAGACGTGTTTTCTTGTTTCTATCACTTAAATGTAGAGCGAGTTCCCCAGACTCAACCTCTCATCTACGACAATGTGTATGCATATCAGGGTGTACTTTTATTTCATTTCAAAATACTTTATCAAATCAAAAGAGTTTATTTGAATGAATTATATTGTTTTAACTAAGAGGAATACTTACACCGGATGCATAAACACTTTCTGTCAATGCATTTATGCATAAGTACAATTAAGAAATGGCATTTTTATACAAGATAAGACTCCTTTAGTTTTACCAGCGTTAAAACGTTAAAAAAAGTTTAGTAATAAAGTTTGGTAAGTTAAATCGCTCATTAAAATCTTATACAAAACATTCTATCAAATGCTTCGTCTTTTAACAAGTTCTTGCCAATGATTGTATAAACGGTTTGGGAGGCTGACGTGTATTCGTGTTGTGGTTCCTTGTAATAATGGAACTCTAGTCATTCACTTCATACAATAAGAAGTAATATATAGGCATAGATGATACTACTAGGTTAATCAAGGTCAAAAACATTAGCGCTTTGGTACATGTAGTAGTATCTGTGAACTTCATTCTGAAAATAGTCGAGGTGTCACTTATTCCAATCTAACTGTCTGCTTTCTAAGAAAAAATCGTTTTAGAACAACCTTCATTTATACGTAGGTTCAGTCGCTTACTTCAGTAACCGTCTGCTTTCATAGAAACAAACCTTCGATTTGTACGTAAGTTTAGTCGCTTACTTCAGTAATGGTAACAGTTTAACATCAACTTTTTAAACAAGGTCATACAATTAACTTCGTGTATGAATGTCTGTAGGTTTTGGCAGGCCGTGGTATATCCATGTCTTGTTTCCTTGTGGAACTCCTGTCACTCACATTCGTGCCATCACATGAAGAGGAGACCTGAGATGGTTTTACCACTATCATTAGGATGTTGTCCAAACAACCAGAATACCTCGTGATGTTTCCTATAAACATGCGAGATAACTACAGTTAAAGGTGAAGTATCGTGTTGTCCATATGAATACCTCGTGATGTTTCCTATAAACATGAGAGATTACTACAGTTAAAGGTGAAGTATCGTGTTGTCCATCTGAATACCTCGTGATGTTTCCTATATACATGAGAGATTACTGCAGTTAAAGGTGAAGTATCGTGTTGTCCATCTGAATACCTCGTGATGTTTCCTATAAACATGAGAGATTACTACAGTTAAAGGTGAAGTATCGTGTTGTCCATCTGAATACCTCGTGATGTTTCCTATAAACATGAGAGATTACTACAGTTAAAGGTGAAGTATCGTGTTGTCCATCTGAATACCTCGTGATGTTTCCTATAAACATGAGAGATTACTACAGTTAAAGGTGAAGTATCGTGTTGTCCATCTGAATACCTCGTGATGTTTCCTATAAACATGAGAGATTACTACAGTTAAAGGTGAAGTATCGTGTTGTCCATCTGAATACCTCGTGATGTTTCCTATAAACATGAGAGATTACTACAGTTAAAGGTGAAGTATCGTGTTGTCCATCTGAATACCTCGTGATGTTTCCTATAAACATGAGAGATTACTACAGTTAAAGGTGAAGTATCGTGTTGTCCATCTGAATACCTCGTGATGTTTCCTATAAACATGAGAGATTACTACAGTTAAAGGTGAAGTATCGTGTTGTCCATCTGAATACCTCGTGATGTTTCCTATAAACATGAGAGATTACTACAGTTAAAGGTGAAGTATCGTGTTGTCCATCTGAATACCTCGTGATGTTTCCTATAAACATGAGAGATTACTACAGTTAAAGGTGAAGTATCGTGTTGTCCATCTGAATACCTCGTGATGTTTCCTATAAACATGAGAGATTACTACAGTTAAAGGTGAAGTATCGTGTTGTCCATCTGAATACCTCGTGATGTTTCCTATAAACATGAGAGATTACTACAGTTAAAGGTGAAGTATCGTGTTGTCCATCTGAATACCTCGTGATGTTTCCTATAAACATGAGAGATTACTACAGTTAAAGGTGAAGTATCGTGTTGTCCATCTGAATACCTCGTGATGTTTCCTATAAACATGAGAGATTACTACAGTTAAAGGTGAAGTATCGTGTTGTCCATCTGAATACCTCGTGATGTTTCCTATAAACATGAGAGATTACTACAGTTAAAGGTGAAGTATCGTGTTGTCCATCTGAATACCTCGTGATGTTTCCTATAAACATGAGAGATTACTACAGTTAAAGGTGAAGTATCGTGTTGTCCATCTGAATACCTCGTGATGTTTCCTATAAACATGAGAGATTACTACAGTTAAAGGTGAAGTATCGTGTTGTCCATCTGAATACCTCGTGATGTTTCCTATAAACATGAGAGATTACTACAGTTAAAGGTGAAGTATCGTGTTGTCCATCTGAATACCTCGTGATGTTTCCTATAAACATGAGAGATTACTACAGTTAAAGGTGAAGTATCGTGTTGTCCATCTGAATACCTCGTGATGTTTCCTATAAACATGAGAGATTACTACAGTTAAAGGTGAAGTATCGTGTTGTCCATCTGAATACCTCGTGATGTTTCCTATAAACATGAGAGATTACTACAGTTAAAGGTGAAGTATCGTGTTGTCCATCTGAATACCTCGTGATGTTTCCTATAAACATGAGAGATTACTACAGTTAAAGGTGAAGTATCGTGTTGTCCATCTGAATACCTCGTGATGTTTCCTATAAACATGAGAGATTACTACAGTTAAAGGTGAAGTATCGTGTTGTCCATCTGAATACCTCGTGATGTTTCCTATAAACATGAGAGATTACTACAGTTAAAGGTGAAGTATCGTGTTGTCCATCTGAATACCTCGTGATGTTTCCTATAAACATGAGAGATTACTACAGTTAAAGGTGAAGTATCGTGTTGTCCATCTGAATACCTCGTGATGTTTCCTATAAACATGAGAGATTACTACAGTTAAAGGTGAAGTATCGTGTTGTCCATCTGAATACCTCGTGATGTTTCCTATAAACATGAGAGATTACTACAGTTAAAGGTGAAGTATCGTGTTGTCCATCTGAATACCTCGTGATGTTTCCTATAAACATGAGAGATTACTACAGTTAAAGGTGAAGTATCGTGTTGTCCATCTGAATACCTCGTGATGTTTCCTATAAACATGAGAGATTACTACAGTTAAAGGTGAAGTATCGTGTTGTCCATCTGAATACCTCGTGATGTTTCCTATAAACATGAGAGATTACTACAGTTAAAGGTGAAGTATCGTGTTGTCCATCTGAATACCTCGTGATGTTTCCTATAAACATGAGAGATTACTACAGTTAAAGGTGAAGTATCGTGTTGTCCATCTGAATACCTCGTGATGTTTCCTATAAACATGAGAGATTACTACAGTTAAAGGTGAAGTATCGTGTTGTCCATCTGAATACCTCGTGATGTTTCCTATAAACATGAGAGATTACTACAGTTAAAGGTGAAGTATCGTGTTGTCCATCTGAATACCTCGTGATGTTTCCTATAAACATGAGAGATTACTACAGTTAAAGGTGAAGTATCGTGTTGTCCATCTGAATACCTCGTGATGTTTCCTATAAACATGAGAGATTACTACAGTTAAAGGTGAAGTATCGTGTTGTCCATCTGAATACCTCGTGATGTTTCCTATAAACATGAGAGATTACTACAGTTAAAGGTGAAGTATCGTGTTGTCCATCTGAATACCTCGTGATGTTTCCTATAAACATGAGAGATTACTACAGTTAAAGGTGAAGTATCGTGTTGTCCATCTGAATACCTCGTGATGTTTCCTATAAACATGAGAGATTACTACAGTTAAAGGTGAAGTATCGTGTTGTCCATCTGAATACCTCGTGATGTTTCCTATAAACATGAGAGATTACTACAGTTAAAGGTGAAGTATCGTGTTGTCCATCTGAATACCTCGTGATGTTTCCTATAAACATGAGAGATTACTACAGTTAAAGGTGAAGTATCGTGTTGTCAATCTGAATACCTCGTGATGTTTCCTATATACATGAGAGATTACTACAGTTAAAGGTGAAGTATCGTGTTGTCCATCTGAATACCTCGGGATGTTTCCTATAAACATGAAAGATTACTACAGTTAAAGGTGAAGTATCGTGTTGTCAATCTGAATACCTCGTGATGTTTCCTATAAACAAGAGAGATTACTACAGTTAAAGGTGAAGTATCGTGTTGTCCATCTGAATACCTCGTGACGTTTCCTATAAACATGAGAGATTACTACAGTTAAGGTGAAGTATCGTGTTGTCCATCTGAATACCTCGTGATGTTTCCTATAAACATGAGAGATTACTACAGTTAAAAGTGACGTATCGTGTTGTCCATCTGAATACCTCGTGATGTTTCCTATAAACATGAGAGATTACTCCAGTTAAAGGTGAAGTATCGTGTTGTCCATCTGAATACCTCGTGATGTTTCCTATAAACATGAGAGATTACTACAGTTAAAGGTGAAGTATCGTGTTGTCCATCTGAATACCTCTTGATGTTTCCTATATACATGAGAGATTACTACAGTGAAAGGCGAAGTATCGTGTTGTCCATCTGAATACCTCTTGATGTTTCCATTGTTCATGCGAACCGGAGTGAGAATATGAGAAATGACAAAGGACCAAAATAGTGAACTCCATCAGCACCAGTGTTGGTGTCATTCAGGCATGATGTAATTCTAGTTTGTTGTCGTACCTGTACTGATGTTTACTTCAATGCATGACAACAATACCAGATCAGACATTGGCCAAAGGTGATATGTAAATTAATTATATAAACCTGTACCTAGTAATGTATGATGTAGTTTACAGCGGGGTTGACCTCGGGCAGTCCTGTCATTACCATCAAAACTGTTACTGTACCCGCTAATCAAAATGCAGACTACTAGTAATGTATGATGTAGTTTACAGCGGGGTTGACCTCGGGCAGTCCTGCCATTACCACCAACACTGTTACTGTACCCGCTAATCAAAATATAGACTACTAGTAATGTATGATGTGGTTTACAGCGGGGTTGACCTCGGGCAGTTCTGTCATAACTACCAACACTGTTACTGTACCCGCTAATCAAAATGTACACTGCTGACGCTGTTGGTGAGTTATTACAAAATTTAAAAGACAAACATTGTCTAATGTGTTTCTCCGATTGCAATACACATACAATTTGGGGCATTGCTACAGTAAACAGGATACTAAGTAAACCAATCTTGTTTTTTTCCAGGTTTTAAGATACTTTATTCACTAAGATATCGCAACGCTGTTTCAGCAGCCAGTCAAATGCAATAAATCGTGTTTTCAAAACAATAACAAAGTACATGTAGGTCCCTCAGGGGCCTTACCAAGGTTCATTATTTATCAGAATAAGGTTAACTAATGGTGTCGAGTCCTATTCCGAGGTTATGAATCTAACACAGTGTCAGTAAACATTTATCTTTTTTTGTAATTTCTAGGTCATTGTCCCGATTATTCACATAATTCCTTCTATCTAGGTCATACATATTAAGGCCATGTTAAAGCTAGCTCGAAGACATAATAATGATTAAGTTTCTGTACATTAAAGACAAGTGATAGATTCACTATAAGTATATCATTTGGTATTCAACTGTTTATATGAACGAGGAGTCACAATTAACTTGTATGATTGTAAATGGATAATGACCTCGATACGTCTATCATTCTGGATGAAGTGCAATGAAACAAGCCGGGATATGATGAAGTGACCAGCGCCTGGAATGTAACCAGCCGGGATATGATGAAGTGACCAGCGCCTGTAATAACACCAAATCGTAGATGAACAAAATACATAGATGGCGCCATTGCTAGAAAATAGTCCCCGGATGTTAATTCAATAAACTCACACAATTAGTTGATACATTAATCATTGTATTGACGGCAAACATCAATTTATCAACGTTTGTCTTTAAAAGGAATGTACCATGTCTATCTCAATTTATTGACGAAATAAAACATCAGTTTAAATCACATTCCTGACATGACTTATCAAAGGCATAAATAGCTTAAGTATTTATGACATAGTTTAGGCTACATGTAAAAGTGCATCCTATATCTCTCCGTCAGACGAATGGATCGTTAAGTACATGTCCGTCAACTGTGTCTGTGTAACAACCAAATCCCCCTATCACATATTTGAACCATCTATATGTATAATTGTAGGTGGGACGTTAGTATCCCATTGCATGCCATTGAAGATTGATTTGTTTTCAATTGTAAGCATAATGCGATCAAGTGGGGTGTGTCGTTAAATTTAGTGATAAGACACTATAAATTGGAAAACGGCTTTCCTATTCCAAGGAGATACCAGTGTGAACACAAAATATCATGCTGAACACGAAACACAACACGTGTAAGACCGTCCTTATATAACCATTGGTGAAGATAGACGTAAATATATAAAGATATGCTTTTATATTGCAGAGATTTGTCCAGAGGGCCTACATCGCTCACCAGGTATACTTCAGTTGTAACACTTATCTGGCTTAGAACCTGACATAAGAGTATTATTTATAGCAGTTATGGATTTAATATCTACATGAAGTTGTAATATTTAAAACATATCAAGTTGATAAACATATGATAAACATATGTACAAGATGTATCCATTCAAATCATTCAGAAAAGACATTTGGCAAAATAGATAAAACCTCTCAGGCCCCAGGGGCTGTTTTTTTTTTTTTCGAGGGAGGGGGAGGGGCGGTCAGCCCAACCATTTCCACAACTTTAAATTTCCGTCCATAGGGATGTTTCTATCCAACAGTAGTTATTAGTGAGAATTGATGGCGGACCTCACAGTGTACCATAAACTCTCCTATGTCCATTGAATCAGGGCAGCTAAAATGTTATCACTTCAATTTAAGATTTGAATGTCAAAACAGTTCTATTGTTCCATTACGATAATACTGTTCATATAGCTTGAATGCACCAGGATATAGTCAAAACGGTGTTATTTGAGGCTCATATTTATTTTTTTATTTATTTATTTTTCTTAAGGATGTACTCCTCTGAGAAGTCAAAATTTTCTTGTATTAAACTTTTTTTTCTCTTATAGATTTTTGGAAATAGGAGTTCATGTTATAAACGAAAATGGAAGAAAAAACATATGTCCGTGTGCTCGTTTTTGAGATATTGTCACTCAAAGATACCTAGTTGACAAAATATTGGATTTTATGGGAATTTTGCGGTTTTGACCACATACACATGAGATTAAAGTCATAATTTCCTATCGAGGTGTTTGATATGTATGGATGTTTGTAGAATTTATTTTTCAGTAGTCTTCTTTAAAAACATACCAGTTTTGATTAATAAGACTAATATTTTTTCTCAGAATAACAAGATATGCTACCCCTACCCCTTAATTTTGAGCTAAAAAATGCACCATTTTCAGCCATGGGAACACGAAACACAACACGTGGTAAGACCTCCTTATATAACCATTGGTGAAGATAGACGTAAATATATAAAGATATGCTTTTATATTGCAGAGATTTTGTCCAGAGGGCCTATATCGCTCACCAGGTATACTTCAGTTTAACACTTATCTGGCTTAGAACCTGACCATAAGAGTATTAATTATTTGCAGTTATGGATTTTAATATCTACATGAAGTTATAAATTTAAAACATATCAAGTTGAATAAACATATGATAAACATATGTACAAGATGTATCCATTCAAATCATTCAGAAAAGGACATTTGGCAAAATAGGATAAAACCTTCAGGCCCAGGGCTGTTTTTTTTTTTTCGAGGGGAGGGGGGGGCGGTCAGCCAACCATTTCCACAACTTTAAATTTCCGACCATAGGG
>SAYR01073692.1:680710-698076 GCA_004382745.1 Argopecten irradians irradians | reverse complement strand
TGTTTCTATCCAACAGTAGTTATTAGTGAGAATTGATGGCGGACCTCACAGTGTACCATAAACTCTCCTATGTCCATTGAATCAGGGCAGCTAAAATGTTATCACTTCAATTTAAGATTTGAATGTCAAAACAGTTCTATTGTTCCATTACGATAATACTGTTCATATAGCTTGAATGCACCAGGATATAGTCAAAACGGTGTTATTTGAGGCTCATATTTATTTTTTTATTTATTTATTTTTCTGAAGTTGCGGTTGGTTAATTAAATATCGATATATGTTTGCCCTGTGAGTTTATGTGTTGTATACGATACTGACATCAAATGAACCTTCCAATATACCAAAGTGAAAATGATGTAGACATAATATACGCAATAAGAACGTTTTGGCCGATTTTGTAATTGATTATAGCGTATATCGGAGTACGTAAGTTTACATGTAGACACATCAATCAGTCTGATATATAGACATGACATGTCGTTATTGAATATCTATAAAGGACGGGCCTCTATATAGCCACAGGCTTTATGGACAATCAGTTAATGCCTGTACACGGAATCACCTATACTTGTTAAGTTTGATGTATTTGTCATTAGATATAGGTGTGGGCCAAAGACATAACATAAACGATGGTAATCAATATAAAATTGAATCTTTACACACGTATTTTGGGATACGCATTATATTATTCAAGTGACGTGTGCCGTAACTTGGCGCAAATTTTGAAATGCTCTCTTACGTTATCTATTGAAAAACAACAGGTTTGATGAATAAAACTGTGGACATGATTCAAACGGTTTATGATGACATAAAAGTATTAGATATAACTAATTTATGTATTGTAAATTTTTTGTTTTTAATGACTTATATATCTTCAGATGATACATACTTGCAGCAATCAATAACTTAATACACTGTAAACACATGGAATGCAATTATAGACCACAGCCTCACCATCTGACCGTAATGTAATTATAGACCACAGCTTCACCATCTGACCGTTATATAATTATATACCACAGCTTCACTATCTGACCGTTATGTAATTATATACCACAGCTTCATCATCTGACCGTAATGTAATTATAGACCACAGCTTCATCATCTGACCGCAATGTAATTATAGATCACAGCTTCACCATCTGACCGTAATGTAATTATAAACTACAGCTTCACCATCTGACCGTAATGTAATTATAGACCATAGATTCCCCATCTGACCGTTATGTAATTATAGACCACAGCTTTATTATCTGACCGTAATGTAATTATATACCACAGCTTCACCATCTGACCGTAATGTAATTATAGACCACAGCCTCGCCATCTGACCGTAATGTAATTATAGATCACAGCTTCACCATCTGACCGTAATGTAATTATAGACCACAGCCTCACCATCTGACCGTAATGTAATTATATACCACAGCTTCACCATCTGACCGTAATGTAATTATAAACTACAGCTTCACCATCTTACCGTAATGTAATTACAGACCACAGCTTCACCATCTGACCGTAATTTATTTATAGACCACAGCTTCACCATCTGACCGTAATGTACTGTACGTAGACCACAGCTTCACCATCTGACCGTAATGTAATTATAAACCACAGCTTCACCATCTGACCGTAATGTAATTATAGACCACAGCTTCACCATCTGACCGTAATGTAATTATAGACCACAGCTTCACCATCTGACCGTAATGTAATTATAGACCACAGCTTCACCATCTGACCGTAATGTAATTATAGACCACAGCTTCACCATCTGACCGTAATGTAATTATAGACCACAGCTTCACCATCTGACCGTAATGTAATTATAGACCACAGCTTCACCATCTGACCGTAATGTAATTATAGACCACAGCTTCACCATCTGACCGTAATGTAATTATAGACCACAGCTTCACCATCTGACCGTAATGTAATTATAGACCACAGCTTCACCATCTGACCGTAATGTAATTATAGACCACAGCTTCACCATCTGACCGTAATGTAATTATAGACCACAGCTTCACCATCTGACCGTAATGTAATTATAGACCACAGCTTCACCATCTGACCGTAATGTAATTATAGACCACAGCTTCACCATCTGACCGTAATGTAATTATAGACCACAGCTTCACCATCTGACCGTAATGTAATTATAGACCACAGCTTCACCATCTGACCGTAATGTAATTATAGACCACAGCTTCACCATCTGACCGTAATGTAATTATAGACCACAGCTTCACCATCTGACCGTAATGTAATTATAGACCACAGCTTCACCATCTGACCGTAATGTAATTATAGACCACAGCTTCACCATCTGACCGTAATGTAATTATAGACCACAGCTTCATCATCTGACCGTAATGTAATTATAGACCACAGCTTCACCATCTGACCGTAATGTAATTATAGACCACAGCTTCACCATCTGACCGTAATGTAATTATAGACCACAGCTTCACCATCTGACCGTAATGTAATTATAGACCACAGCTTCACCATCTGACCGTAATGTAATTATAGACCACAGCTTCACCATCTGACCGTAATGTAATTATAGACCACAGCTTCACCATCTGACCGTAATGTAATTATAGACCACAGCTTCACCATCTGACCGTAATGTAATTATAGACCACAGCTTCACCATCTGACCGTAATGTAATTATAGACCACAGCTTCACCATCTGACCGTAATGTAATTATAGACCACAGCTTCACCATCTGACCGTAATGTAATTATAGACCACAGCTTCACCATCTGACCGTAATGTAATTATAGACCACAGCTTCACCATCTGACCGTAATGTAATTATAGACCACAGCTTCACCATCTGACCGTAATGTAATTATAGACCACAGCTTCACCATCTGACCGTAATGTAATTATAGACCACAGCTTCACCATCTGACCGTAATGTAATTATATACCACAGCTTCACCATCTGACCGTAATGTAATTATAGACCACAGCTTCACCATCTGACCGTAATGTAATTATAGACCACAGCTTCACCATCTGACCGTAATGTAATTATATACCACAGCTTCACCATCTGACCGTAATGTAATTATAGACCACAGCTTCACCATCTGACCGTAATGTAATTGTAGACCACAGCTTCACCATCTGACCGTAATGTAACTATAGACCACAGCGTAATCATCTGACCGTAATGTAATAATATACCACAGATTCACCATCTGACCGTAATGTAATTATAGACCACAGCTTCATCATATGACCGTAATGTAATTATATACCACAGCTTCACCATCTGACCGTAATGTAATTATAGACCACAGCTTCACCATCTGACCGTTATGTAATAATAGACCACAGCTTCACCATCTGACCGTAATGTAATTATATACCACAGCTTCACCATCTGACCGTTATGTAATTATAGACCACAGCTTCATTATCTGACCTTAATGTAATTATAGACCACAGCTTCACCATCTGACCGTAATGTAATTATACACCACAGCTTCATCATCTGACCGTAATGTAATTATATACCACAGCTTCACCATCTGACCGTAATGTAATTATATACCACAGCTTCACCATCTGACCGTAATGTAATTATAGACCACAGCTTCACCATCTGACCGTAATGTAATTGTAGACCACAGCTTCACCATTTGACCGTAATGTAATTATAGACCACAGCTTCATCATCTGACCGTAATGTAATTATATACCACAGATTCACCATCTGACCGTAATGTAAATATAGACCACAGCTTCACCATCTGACCGTAATGTAATTATAGACCACCGCCTCACCATCTGACCGTAATGTAATTTTAGACCACAGCTTCATCATCTGACCGTAATGTAATTGTAGACCACAGCTTCACCATCTGACCGTAATGCAATTATAGACCACAGCCTCACCATCTGACCGTAATGTAATTATAGACCACAGCTTCATCATCTCACCGTAATGTAATTATATACCACAGCTTCACCATCTGACCGTAATGTAATTATAGACCACAGCTTCACCATCTGACCGTAATGTAATTATAGACCACAGCTTCACCATCTGACCGTAATGTAATTATAGACCACAGCTTCATCATCTGACCGTAATGTAATTATAGACCACAGCTTCACCATCTGACCGTAATGTAATTGTAGACCACAGCTTCATCATCTGACCGTAATGTAATTATAAACTACAGCTTCATCATCTGACCGTAATGTAATTATATACCACAGCTTCATCATCTGACCTTTATGTAATTTTAGACCACAGCTTCACCATCTTACCGTATGCATCTCTACTCTGCAGATGTGAATATGATGATTTTTGGTAGTGCTGTCATTTTCAGCTTTTATTTGCATTTGTGAAATTTAAACCTATGCATTCTAAATATTGTACTTTCATAAATTCTGATGATTAATATGTAATTTTTGTTTCTTTATTTTAAACGGCAATTTATCATAACTTATGACTATGGATTAAGGTACAATAAAATTGTAGGTCTGTGTGACATGATTTGACTGTACTGTTCCGTAGACGTCAATATTACGACTTTAAGTAATAATACCAAAATTTGATTTGAGTTCCTATTTCTATTTTCAAAAATTTGAACCTCTACATTGTTAATCTCAAAATAAAGTTCACATAAAGGTTTCTTTGGCTTATTATTCGGGACATTTCTTTTACATTGGTACGGGAAATATGTTACCGTAGGTGTATTTTCTCTCTGTAACGAGTGGTGCGTGTCTGCCTCAAAAATGCCATCGAACTTGAAGTTTTATCATGGATACATCGTTATCTCATGCAGAAAACTCACACCTGCACAGCGCATAAGAAGGCGGCCGTTTCGACATGACCTGAGCTGATGGCAAGTGTATCTAGGCCATTTATATTAATGTATTTCCATGTGTGTGTGTGTGTGTTGAATACCGAATGAGTTGTCTTATATAAGAAGTCTTATTTTGGGTGCTGTGATTATTTTTTTCGACCCTGAAAAACCTATTCTGTACAATTGACAAAAATATTAACATTAAAATATTTATAAGAACGTCAATAAAATATGTCTATAGAAAGCTTACTGATAAAGTGTAGTAAATAGCCCGTACGAAAATAAGCTTATTCTGAAATAGCCTTAATTTTATATTGAAGAAAATTTCAAAATCGGTTGTCCATTTTACAGCTACGTTAACAGTAATGCATTACTGGGAAATCACGATAAGTCGTTATTGTTTATTTATAATGCAAGAAATCCCCACAGATAGAATACTGAATTGTCCAGGAGTATTATATATAAACGACTGAAATACCATGAGCTATTACTGCAGTTTGTCAAGTTAAAAACAGTTAATGTCTTAGTCCAGAAATATAATGAGAGTATGTATATATGGCCAGGAATACATGTACTACATTTATATAGATGTGTAGTGGAGGTCTGCCTACACACTGAGCAATTAAGGTTACCAGCTGTGTGTTCAGATTTACAAGGAGTATTTAAATATTCCTAACATATGACGTAGGGTTGGGAGGCTAAAATCTAGACATGATTAGAACGTGACTTTATGTAATCATAAGTAGCCAGTTGTTAGGTAAGAGTCATTACCATTATACACGAACTGCCTATCTCTCGGTTCGTTTATTAAAATAAGTGTAACTTTAATAACTCGTGTCTTTTTAAGGGTTTTCCTATATGCATTGGCTGATTGTATGTTATAGATAAATGAGGCCTACATGTTTTTTTTATTATTTTATATAGTTTATAAGCATATTGGTTCAATTATCATAATGAGTGAAATTCATTTTTTTAAATTTCTTGTAATTGTTGTTGTTATATAATTTAGTGTTCGTTTTTATAGTTAATTTATTCATTAGTTGATATGATGCAATCTTATAACTGAAGGTTGAAAGTTTTAATTATGTAACAAATATTGTAATAACGATTAAATCATCACATTATCTGTATGTATATTGCACTTATACTGCAATTTATTATACGACTTGCTTTGTCTGCATTTACGCAAATGAATAATGTATAGGTGCAATACTATATGTCCACATCTGCCGACCAATTCACACAACAGATATACCACAGACCCCAAAAACATACAGATAATCACATACCACAGATATACCACAGACCCCAAAAACATACAGATAATTACACACCACAAATATACCACAGGCTCCAAAAACATACAGATAATCACACACCACAGATATACCACAGATCCCAAAAACATACAGATAATCACATACCACAGATATACCACAGACTCCAAAAACATACAGATAATCACACACCACAGATATACCACAGATCCCCAAAACATACAGATAATCACACACCACAGATATACCACAAACTCCAAAAACATACAGCACAGATATACCACAGACTCCAAAAACATACCGATAATCACACACCACAGATATACCACAGATCCCAAAAACATACAGATAATCACATATCGCAACACTTTCCGTGCGGAGAAGGTCATCCTGATTAAATAAACTAAAATTCAAGTATGGTACTCGTGTGTTTTTAACATATATACATCGAAGCGAGAAATCATACAACCATTATGTGTCCTATCGATAAAAAAGTAAAACGTTGTACTTTGTTGAAATAGATTACACGACAGCACAACTAACTGATGAAACACGATGTAGTGTTGTAATATATGAGATACCTAGCTGGTGGCAGTCAGGTTTCAATCATTAATACTATTAAATTTCCAAAGATCAATTAATCTTGAAATATATCATAACAAAGGGTATAAAAAACCTCCAGACTGTTAACGACTAAAATCTTGCTTTCTGTTTAGGATAACGATATTGTATGTCATTTTCGTATTTAATTTAGTATTCACTATATTATTCTATATCTGTTGGTCATTAGATACTCTATACCTGGTACACAACACTTTATACATGTCCATGTCCGGACAATCAGGATAAAACGAACATCATAATCAAAGACGGAAACGGATTTCTGGAAACACCATTATTTTGTTTTCAAAAAGGATATTTTACTTTCAAATTGCATTACTTGAATTTGATTGTTAATGTAGATCTATTTTTTTAATCATTCGCTGTCTCTAATATTACAAAGTCTTGATCACTACGTTAAGATACTTATAATCCGTACTGCCCTCAAGGTGATTTATTTATATCAGAGACAATTAGCTTTGTATAATACCAGGGCAAGGTTGACGGCCGCCAATGTACTTTGTCCTTCTCACACCAACTACAGAGTGGTACGTTCTCATTACCTAGCCATCGTATGATAATTAACGTTAATTTAAGACGCACCATCAACATTCATTACAATACGCATGGCTGACTGCTCCTAGATATTAACATACAATAACAATGTCGTAGGATTCACGTAAATTGGTTGGCAAAAAATCGTGTTCAGTTTTACTTTTCATTTTTAATTATCTAATGAACTGGTAAGCGGGATCAGGTGGTACTGTTTCTGTCCGTTCCTTCCCGCTTACCGCGTGCCTCTTTCGGTACGTACATGTGCTTGTCCCGTTTCGTTTTGATTGAACGCAGTAAGTCCCTATAAATCTGGAAATTATTTTTTAACGAATGATTAAGCGGATATGATAATAAAGATGCGATTACTACTTTACATATTTATTATATTTATTTTGATGTGCATGGTTGTTTTTTTTTTATTTCTATTTGAGAGTAAATAATGTCTCCGGGAAATCATCGCCAGTAACGACCTGCTGCATACCAACTGCTTACTCTATTTACTTTCTCGATCAAAATATCGGTTTTCATTTTGTAGTTTTAACTTTGAAAATACTTTCATATTCGCATTTGCTGACCTCACACAAATATAATAGAAATTGTTATATCTCTACCCATATTATGCATTACAATATAACACTAGCAGTTTATTAATAAAATTGATATCGCAATTTGCACGTCTCTATCATTAATGTTTCTTTAATCCTTTGATTTATTAATAACGAAACAACACATACAAAAAATCGCAACATTCTGAAAGCAAATTCTCAAAAAATTCATTTTCATACTACATAGATAATAATGATAACGAAATTTAATGCTTTAATATTCTTCACTCGGGCGCAATATCAATATACAGTTATGTATGTCGTCTCTGTGTGAGGCATTTGTAAGTAATAAACATAGCGTCTTGTTTACTCATGCGTAACATCAAATCATAAGATAGTTTTTTCCTGATGAATAAGATATAAATATCGAGTACACTTATACAAACTAATTTTCCGTGATATTGTTTACTGTACGACATTCGTGGAAGCAATGACTACAAAAGGTTTCCGGGCAATGTCATGACACAAGTGATTAGTAACAGTCAATACCATAGGTCGTGAGACTAGGTGTTACGGTATCCGTGGTTAACTATACTTCCCTGAGGTCTGACATCGCCAATAGGGTTAAATACAATTATGGTCCGCGTGTCCTGTTCAACAACTTTATATCTATATATCAAAATCCAGGAACCAATTAAATACCGTAATATTGAATTGCATTAATAACGAATATATTAAAACACACTGTTGACATATGGATATCTTATTTGAATATGTTATAATGTTAATGAATAAATGAAAGTGGATTCTTGATAGAGTTGTTCATTTTAGAGAAGTAAGGTTTTCTAAACGTATCGTTTACAACCATTTCAAAACAATTATATAACAGTTATATTTAGAGTCATGATATAATTCTTTATTTGAACTGACTCCGAATTATTTTACAGCCTTGATAAATTAAAGATAATGATATTAAATACCTGCATCTTAATTCATTTCCAAGAAATAAGAATAATCTAGAGATAAATCCTGTTTGTATTGTAATTGATGACCTCTGACAGATAATATTATCTTGGTTTACTTGTTGATTTGAAATTATCAACAAATGACGCCAAAGAAATATACTATACGTGTGTGCACTATAATCAAGCTGTCAATGCGCCTCCGTGTACTGTCGTCTGTTCCAGACAGACAGACCTTTCCAACTCTTCCTCAAGAGGTGTTAATGCTGTCTGTCATCGTTTCTTATGAATAACCGACGCCGGATAGTAGAATAACTTTCCTTATTGCACTGCTCCCCATTCGCTACTCCACACTGAACGGCTATAAACCACGCAGCGAATCACAGGGCGCGATGCTTCTATTGGCTGGTCTACTGATGTTCCTACAGCTACTTTCACACACTCGTCCAACCACATAGCTGCTTTAAGTCACGAGTGACATTAACTGGTTTTGTATTCAAAATATCATGATCACTGAAATGTTGCATGCTGTCAGGATTAGTTTAAGTGACCTATGTAATTAAGTTTATTGCAGTTTGATTGATGTATTGACAATAAAGAAATGTCGCGACCTTCCCTCTGACCTACAGACTAAGGTAAAGTGTTGATATATAAAGCCGGGGAGAGACACGAGACAAGCACAGTTCATCTCCTACCGTCTACCATACTACACAGTGTATCAGACCTAACATTGTCTCGACGGTTAACATACACTTGGATTTTACTTGGAACACTATAACCTGCGATCATTTATCCAACATGAGTTTCCGAATGTTACGATCAACCGATTCTTTGGATGATGAGTTTTCTTTAAACAACCACCTCCGGCTATGTCGACAGCGGTCCAATTCGGAGCCCAATCGGCTGAGCCTGGACGAGAATGGTGTTAATGCTACAGATAGCAGTGGCAGAAGTCTGCTGTTTTGTGCAGTCCGGTACGGACAAGTAGAAGTTGCCCGCGGTTTACTGGAATCTCGATGTGACCCGAACATACCCGATGAGTACCGGAACATTGCTCTGCACGAGGCTGTTGAACGGTCCCATCCTGACCTTGTCAGACTTCTTATAAAATACGGTATGTTTTTATTCCTTTCTATAGTTCGAACTTTAATATATTTATTTTTACGATGGAACGGTTTAATGTATTCGACCGATCTGTTTTATGTTCGGTCACAGATTAAAACATTTTGTAAAATTATAACTTGTACTAAAACCAATTAGCGAGAATATTACAATATATAATTATTCAAAATTATTAATATTCAGGATCGTGTCCATAAATTATAGACTATAATGATATGACAGGCGATAATTTATTTGATATGAGAGTTGTCGACATTGATCTGTACCACGATTGGTTATTGGCGTCCCCTTGTTGTCATGCCCGAGGTCCCTTTTAGCAGTCCTAACACGATCCGTTCCGGCACGATCTCTACATTCACTAGTACATCTGTATGTAGGTCTACTTTAGGCTGTAATTAATTCACCCACGCCTCATCAAGGTTAGATGATTAGTGTCATTAAATATATCACGATGAAGGACATTCGGTATAGATAGGCGTATGACAGACAATAGAACTAATGGTGATTGTAAACAATTAAAATTATGTTACGCACAATTACATTGATCAAATATCTTTTTATTACATCTGTATCAGCTTTGATTGATTTTTACAATAATTGTTATGTTTCAGGCTCCGACTTGGATGCTAAGAATTGCCTTGGTCAGACTCCACTGATGAGGGCTGTAGTGTTTGATGATTTGGAGATTGTAAAGCTGCTTGTTAAATCAGGTAAATAGATCTACAGGCTAATCACGGAGATTTAAAACAACAAATACATGTTTTATAATAACTCAGTATAGCTACAGTCTAATCACACAGACGTTTTGCAATAACTCAGCATTCAATTATTTAGCGTAAAATTGTATGGTAAAAAATCCTATTGGCAATAACTGTTTTTTAATATATAGTTACGTAGATTTGCAATAGTGTAAAGAGACACACTGAAAAAATACACCGATAACAAGACAATATAATAAGTATCATTTGTCCTATGTCTACAGGTGCTGACATTGACGAGGTTGAATGCACAGGGAAATCTGCCCTCCTCATCGGCTTACTCGAACAACGAGAAAAAGTTTGTCGATTTTTAATCAAATATGGATGTGACGTCAACATTGTCGACAAACTTGGACAAAGCGCCATGTACTTAGCTTCGCAATCAACAAGTGCGGAGTCTATGTCAATGTGTAAACGATTGATGAAGGCTGGGTATGAAACAAAAAAGGATTCCGAATGGTTAGACGAATCAAGTGTCGCTCGTAGAGTGCTTCGTCGTAAGAGCTTCTTGAAAAAGGTATACAACAAACTCAGAAGCCGAAATGAAAAAGACATCAAACAGAAATATTGCCACAGTGACTCGTCCAGTTCGTGTTCTGACAGTACGCCTACAGAGAGTTATTCGGACATGTTTGAAACTGTGAATAGTCCTTGTGTTATTAGAGTCCGGAACTAAACCCCAGTTGAGACAATGTACATAACCGGACACAAACATGATCACGTGACACCCTCAGTACACTGTGAAATTGTTCTGTACATGTTAAAAATGACTCACGATATTCATGGACATATTAAGTTAATCTTTGTTTAGCTTAATAATACTTTATTTTGTGTAGGAATATGTTTCAGGAGACACAAACTTTTCGCACTTTTTTCAATGAAATGTGTTTTTGTATAAGCTTGATTACGATTTATGTCAGTACCGTTATGTCATGTCAGGGTAGTTATACATCCACTATAAATTTACCAGTCCAATTTGATCGAAGGCAAATATATTAGAAGTTTGAACTGCTTTTAAGGTTTTCGTTCTTATACTTAAAATGTGCATGTGAAAACCATGGTTTTGTATAATCAGTTTTTTATCAAATCTTTTTCGTTATTGTACAACATGCAATATTGTCTGTTCACTCTCTTTGACTCTCGTGTTTCGATAACGAAGCAGGACTAAGTGGGATCATGATCTGATCGCCTTCCTTAGTAGTGCAATGTTCATGTATCATACACCGTGCTTTTTTTGGTAAAGAAGATGCTAACAATTGGAGTCTTTAACAAAATTATCAAAACGTAGATTTAAATGCACGTGCTTTTTGAGAGTCAATTATATCTTATTTAGGAAGAATATCTTCACATGAATGTGTATACTTACTGAGGATGTCACAGTGAATGATGGATTTACTTTACCTTTGTCTTATTTGTTTTTTCGTTTCGTTTTGTAATATTGAAATCCTGCCATTGTTACTGTTCCCACTATTGTCATGGATATTTATGCAAATAATAAATGTCGTAAGTCATCCTAACGCTGTCTTTGTGTTAATATCTTTGTATCCTTTTATGTTCCCAAGGTCATGTGTTATTGATCACCTCTACAGTACAGTACATGTGTTTTATATGTGACAGGAATGATAACAGCTAGCTGTTAATTGTTCACCTCTACAGTACTGTACATGTGTTTTATATGTGACAGGAATGATAACAGCTGTTTATTGTTCACCTCTACAGTACAGTACATGTGTTTTATATGTGACAGGAACGATAACAGCTGTTTATTTTTCACCTCTACAGTACTGTACATGTGTTTTATATGTGACAGGAATGATAACAGCTGTTTATTGTTCACCTCTACAGTACAGTACATGTGTTTTATATGTGACAGGAATGATAACAGCTGTTTATTGTTCACCTCTACAGTACTGTACATGTGTATTACATGTGACAGGAATGATAACAGCTGTTTATTGTTCACCTCTACAGTACAATACACGTGTTTTACATCTGACAGGAACGATAACAGCTGTTTATTGTTCACCTCTACAGTACAGTACATGTGTTTTATATGTGTCAGGAATGATAACAGCTGTTTATTGTTCACCTCTACAGTACTGTACATGTGTTTTACATCTGACAGGAATGATAACAGCTGTTTATTGTTCACCTCTACAGTACTGTACATGTGTTTTACATCTGACAGGAATGATAACAGCTGTTTATTGTTCACCTCTACAGTACTGTACATGTGTTTTACATGTGACAGGAATGATAACAGCTGTTTATTGTTCACCTCTACAGTACTGTACATGTGTTTTACATGTGACAGGAATGATAACAGCTGTTTATTGTTCACCTCTACAGTACTGTACACGTGTTGTACATGTGACAGGAATGATAACAACTGTTTATTGCTCACCTCTACAGTACTGTACACGTGTTGTACATGTGACAGGAATGATAACAGCTGTTTATTGTTCACCTCTACAGTACTGTACACGTGTTTTACATCTGACAGGAATGATAACAGTTGTTTATTGTTCACCTCTACAGTACTGTACATGTGTTTTACATGTGACAGGCATGATAACAGCTGTTTATTGTTCACCTCTACATTACTGTACATGTGTATTACATGTGTCAGAAATGATAACAGCTGTTTATTGTTCACCTCTACAGTACTATACACGTGTTTTAAATGTGTCAGGAATGATAACAGCTGTTTATTGTTCATCTCTACAGTACTGTACATGTGTTTTACATATGACAGCAATGATAACAGCTGTTTATTGTTCACCTCTACAGTACTGTACATG
This sequence comes from Argopecten irradians irradians, assembly GCA_004382745.1. Taxonomy (NCBI): domain Eukaryota; kingdom Metazoa; phylum Mollusca; class Bivalvia; order Pectinida; family Pectinidae; genus Argopecten; species Argopecten irradians. The sequence continues at coordinate 684,619 of SAYR01073692.1, read as the reverse complement.
TGTTTTATATATGTGTCAGGAATGATAACAGCTGTTTATTGTTCACCTCTACAGTATTGTGCATGTGTTTTATATGTGACAGGAATGATAACAGCTGTTTATTGTTCACCTCTACAGTACTCTACATGTGTTTTACATGTGACAGGAATGATAACAGCTGTTTAGTGTTCACCTCTACAGTACTGTACATGTGTTGTACATGTGACAGGAATGATAACAGCTGTTTAGTGTTCACCTCTACAGTACTCTACATGTGTTTTACATGTGACAGGAGTGATAACAGCTGTTTATTGTTCACCTCTACAGTACTGTACATGTGTTTTATATGTGACAGGAATGATAACAGCTGTTTAGTGTTCACGTCTACAGTACTGTACATGTGTTGTACATGTGACAGGAATGATAACAGCTGTTTATTGTTCACCTCTACAGTACTGTACATGTGTTTTACATGTGACAGGAATGATAACAGTTGTTTATTGTTCACCTCTACAGTACAATACATGTGTTTTACATGTGATAGGAATGATAACAGCTGTTTATTGTTCACCTCGACAGTACAGTACATGTGTTTTACATATGACAGGAATAATAACATTTGTTATTGCTTGGTGAGGCTTAGTGTTCTATAAGGCTTCTAGTTTATGCAATGTGTAGCGTGGTTGAATGTCTGTGTGGGAGGCTACAGTATAGTTTCGTTCTATATCCTTGCAATAGCGGAACTTCTGGCCTTTTTATACTGTTATCTTATTGAATCATGACGTCACAGGCACCACTCAGATCAGTACTTCTGTCACATAACATTGACAAGGGACTAACCAGTCGTTCCGCTCTGCTTTTATGCTGAACTATAGGCAGGAACATGTTTTAAAGTCTACTGTATATCTCAACCAGAAGACTTAACCCAGAGACTTTAACATTTGGATGACCTAATGTGAAGCGGGGTGGGAGACGATTCGAAGAAAGTTGGTTAGAGATGATACCTTGATTTAGTCGCCTTCTGAAATACTTCAATCGATGGAATGCGAACGCCATCTTTCGGGTTAGCCTCTGCTTCGAATGAGAATATTATTTGAACGACAAGCGCAACTTTTACTATAACCGTTGGTTTAATTATGCTTATAGCAGGGACTCCTAACAAATCATGTTCATTACTTATTATACATTTACATTGACCTTACGAACGTAAGTGACTTATCATTATACATTTACATTGACCTTACGAACGCAAGTGACTTATCATTATACATTTACACTGACCTTACAAACGTAAGTGACTTATCATTATACATTTACAATGACCTTACGAACGTAAGTGACTTATCATTATACATTTACAATGACCTTACGAACGTAAGTGACTCATCATTATGTATTGAAACAAAAATCGTACACGTTTGTTTATCAGGATCACGTAAAGTACCTATAAGGTACATATAAGAAGTAATAAAATACCATTCAAATAAGGCAAAATGAACATTTTGTTTCACAATAAGCTATTATACATTTATTTCGAATATTAGTAAACAAAATCCACAGTTGAGAGCATTATATATAATGACAGTACTGGATTTTAATATGATTTGTTAATGACATACAACATATATCAACTTTAAGCTCTTATCGTTTTGAATTTACAACCAAGTCGGTGAATATTTCTTAATGGCTAATTTGGTTTAAATCGTAATATGCATACTCTATTTATTGTATAGCATATCCTTTTTGGAGACATTAGACCTACTGGTTAAACCAACTCTATTTATTCTGCTTTTAACAATTGGAAAGGAAAATATGTAGGTCAGACTACACAAACTTAACGCTCAACATAAACGAATGGGACGACTGGTTTGTCGGTTGTCTGTGTAAACAGGTTTACAAATGTTTGGCGTCATTAACGATTCAGTAAGATAACACTATAATAGAGTTATATAGTGGAGGCAGTCCGTACATTACCCTAGCTGATAATAGGGCGTTAAACGTTATCAGACGATACTCTCCAAGGATGATTAAACCTTATCAGACGATACTCTCCAAGGATGATTAAATCTTATCAGATGATACTCTCCAAGGATGATTAAACCTTATCAGATGATACTCTCCAAGGATGATTAAACCTTATCAGACGATACTCTCCAAGGATGTTAAATCTTATCAGACGATACTCTCCAATGATGATTAAATCTTATCAGACGATACTCTCCAAGGATGATTAAACCTTATCAGACGATACTCTCCAAGGATGATTAAATCTTATCAGACGATACTCTCCAAGGATGATTAAATCTTATCAGACGATACAAGGATGATTGTTGTTAATTCCCTGACCGCTTAGTATGTTTCAGTGGACCATGGTACTTAATGCTGTGAGGCCAGTGGATGCTACTGCACCAGTTCACGTATACATATGAAATTACATAGGTTAAATGGACTCACCACATAGATTATGTATACCAGAAAGCATTTAAAAGGATAAATATTTTAAAAACATTAAAAAAAGAGTGTCACGTAAAACTCTTTTAAACATTTATAAAAGTTATATTTTACCTATTTTAGAATATGCTGATGTTTTATGGGATAACTGTACTGAACAATGTAAACTTCTGTTAGAGTCTGTCCACTTAGAAGCCGCTAGGATTATAACGGGATTGCGCAGAGGTACCTCCCATGATACACTTTATATAAAAGAAACTAGCTTTTTGTGGAATCTCTTGGGTCTGATCAGGTACGTCGCCAAAAACTACACAACCAATGTATTCTTAATGTTTTAAGATGCAACTTCCACGGTGGATTTGCCTCCAGCACATGGCAATTTGATTTGAAATTGAATTACAATCGAGCATTTTATATCACACTGAAAATGAGAGAAGCTATCACCACTAAGATGACAGAATACTTTTATATTCCTTATGATGCAGTAACTGCAATTACTTATAGTCGCCTAGATTTTTTTTTCCCAAGTAACGCTTTAAGTAGAATTATAATATTAATGTCGCTTTAAAATCTTTACTTGACTTATCGAAATGTTAATACTAATTGGCCACAATTTAAAAACACTTGCCTTTATTTAACATTAATTAAAACTGGAACCTTGATATACAAGCAATACTCTTTTTATTAACAAACATAGAGATTCTCCGAAATATTATACCAATATTTTACTCGTATCTCCAGCTCAGAAAATTTCCTCATAGCAATCTATATAGTTCTGACCTATTTCGCGATCAATGTTGAAAGGATTCCCAATCTGTTCTTGTGGCTCTTGGGTAATTGAATAGCGTCGAGGACACACTATCTTGTTCATATGTCCATTTATTATAATGAAACAAAGCAGTGCACAGCTCAGAAACCCAAAATATCATAACGTCTAATATCCACTGCTCCCCCTTGCTGTAACAGGCTAAAAACCTCTAACTGCATGGACTGTGACAAATTGTGATGAAGACAAAATATAAAATATTTATTGCAATGCATATCAGAATTAATATGCTGAGAAACAAAGATTTTTTTTTAGAATTTTTTTATTCTATTGGGGAGATGAACAGTCTAAAATATTTACTCTTCGATATCATTTTAAGTGTAATGTTTAAATGTCATATAACCTGATTCTTGTTGATAATTTTATCTATATCCGATGGCATGTTGTTTGGAGATGGCTAATATAGGCATTGCCTGTTGCCGATAGAATCATTTGATGTTCATATTTTGGCAATAATGAATTGTTGTACAATGAAATTACATAGGGTTAACAAAATATAGACACACTCTGATCATGTGTCTCTCACCTATATAAACTAGGAATAAAATTAGCAACACACTCTGATCATGGCTCTCACCTATATAACACTAGGAATAGAAACACACTCTGATCATGGGTCTCTCACCTATATACACTAGGAACACTCTATTATA
>SAYR01073692.1:634648-679460 GCA_004382745.1 Argopecten irradians irradians | reverse complement strand
GTCAGACGCCTAACACCTAAATAGACAGCACTCTAGCGTTGATCAATTGTGCTCTCCTCACTCTCTATAGTCACCCACTTATGAGATCCTCACTATACATAGGATTTTATCCTATTTAGGTAAACATATAGACACAACTCTGATCATGTGTCTCTCACACTATATACACTAGGATAATACACTCATATTATAGGTAAACATATAGACACACTCTGATCATGTGCTCTCTCTACATCCTATATACACTAGGATATACACTATATTATAGGTAAACATATAGACACACTCTGATCATGTGTCTCTCACCTATATACACTAGGATATACACTCTATTATAGGTAAACATATAGACACACTCTGATCATGTGTCTCTCACCTATATACACTAGGATATACACTATATTATAGGTAAACATATAGACACACTCTGATCATGCGTCTCTCACCTATATACACTAGGATATACACTTTATTATAGGTAAACATATAGACACACTCTGATCATGTGTCTCTCACCTATATACACTAGGATATACACACTATTATAGGTAAACATATAGACACACTCTGATCATGTGTCTCTCACCTATATCCTAGGATATACACTTACTCTATTATAGGTAAACATATAGACACACTCTGATCATGTGTCTCTCACCTATATACACTAGGATATACACACTATTATAGGTAAACATATAGACACACACTGATCATGTGTCTCTCACCTATTTACACTAGGATATACACTTTATTATAGGTAAACATATAGACACACTCTGATCATGTGTCTCTCACCTATATACACTAGGATATACACACTATTATAGGTAAACATATAGACAAACTCTGATCATGTGTCTCTCACCTATATACACTAGGATATACACTCTATTATAGGTAAACATATAGACACACTCTGATCATGCGTCTCTCACCTATATACACTAGGATGTACACTCTATTATAGGTAAACATATAGACACACTCTGATCATGCGTCTCTCACCTATATACACTGGGATATACACTCTATTATAGGTAAATATATAGACACACTCTGATCATGTGTCTCTCACCTATATACACTAGGATATACACTCTATTATAGGTAAACATATAAACACACTCTGATCATGCGTCTCTCACCTATATACACTAGATATACACTCTATTATAGGTACACATATAGACACACTCTGATCATGCGTCTCTCACCTATATACACTAGATATACACTCTATTATAGGTAAACATATAGACACACTCTGATCATGTGTCTCTCACCTATATACACTAGGATATACACACTATCATAGGTAAACATATAGACACACTCTGATCATGTGTCTCTCACCTATATACACTAGGATATACACTCTATTATAGGTAAACATATAAACACACTCTGATCATGTGTCTCTCACCTATTTACACTCTATTATAGGTAAACATATAGACACAAACTGATCATGTGTCTCTCACCTATATACACTAGGATATACACACTATTATAGGTAAACATATAGACACACTCTGATCATGCGTCTCTCACCTATATACACTAGGATATACACTATATTATAGGTAAACATATAGACACACTCTGATCATGTGTCTCTCACCTATATACACTAGGATATACACTCTATTATAGGTAAACATATAGACACACTCTGATCATGTGTCTCTCACCTATATATACTAGGATATACACTCTATTATAGGTAAACATATAAACACACTCTGATCATGTGTCTCTCACCTATATACACTAGGATATACACTCTATTATAGGTAAACATATAGACACACTCTGATCATGTGTCTCTCACCTATATACACTAGGATATACACTCTATTATAGGTAAACATATAGACACACTCTGATCATGCGTCTCTCACCTATATACACTAGGATATACACACTATTATAGGTAAACATATAGACACACTCTGATCATGCGTCTCTCACCTATATACACTAGGATATACACTCTATTATAGGTAAACATATAGACACACTCTGATCATGTGTCTCTCACCTATATACACTAGGATATACACTCTATTATAGGTAAACATATAGACACACTCTGATCATGTGTCTCTCACCTATATACACTAGGATATACACTCTATTATAGGTAAACATATAGACACACTCTGATCAAGCGTCTCTCACATATATACACTGGGATATACATTCTATTAATCTTTGTGTCGCCCTCTGTGAGAAGTGCTTAAGTACGTATGTCCGAAACCACAGGTAAATCATTCTAGTGTGTCAGTAGCGGTGTTGCTCGTAAAATCAGAATCATAACCTATCTATATAAAACATAATTCGTAAAAGTGAGAAAATGACCACCACCCCGCATGCATATTTCGACAATTTTATATAGCTTGATAATTTGATGTAGACTTTGTAACTGATGTTTTCTGTAGAGGTTACATTTTGAGTTCATGTCGTTTCACAGGTTACACATGGGTTCTCTCACAGCCGAACTTATTTCAGTTTTGTCACTTTTCTGTCGCATTTTGTCACCCAATCAATGACGCCCTGTATAAGACGAACCCTCAGGATCACCTTTTACAAGTTTGTGCAAAAACACGTAAACATGATCATAGGAAGCAAATATTGATAAACTGATTGGTAAAACAATTTACTCGTAATTGTACTTTCAAATACTCGGGGTTACCTCAGTATGACCCTTGACTAGAAATGAAGACCAATGAAAAGTGGTCAATAATACTTTGATCATTCAGAAATACCACCTCGAATCATTTCGGTTTTATACAAGTAAGATGGCTGCACACATAGAGACTGTCTCAAAGCGACGAGACTTAAAGTTAATGAAGGACAGATCGAGGTTGTAGCTTCGTTGACAAAAAAGAAAAAAAAACTATGACAAACATCTTTGCTTAGATGGAACACACGCTGGGGTGTCTATGGAGTGGTTAGCATGGGGCAACCATACTTGTTATCTCTATCGGAACATCTCGGAACGTTCTAGTAGCCATTTATACTTCCGAAAGAATCGACCACACCGAAGCTAAGGTGATCCCGAACTGGAAATTGGTAGATCTTGTATTAATGCCTATCGTAGTAAATGTATCTTTTCCGTTTTCACATTGATGGATTAAAATGACGGCGATAAATAGAACAATATTTAACAATATATTTACTAGGTGTTTCTATTTAGAATGGATCATGAAGTAACATTCGATAACATTTAAGAACAAATGTTCGCAAACTTTTAATAGGTGCAATGCAAATTCAATCCCGACAACCAAAACTGTATTTGTTTTCAATAAGATCATAATACAAGCCAAACTAAACTCAGAATCAGGTAATACTCCGTTGTAAAGTTTGTGTTATCTAATATAAAATGTAGAAAACGATGCCTCCTTGACATAACACAGCGTTGTGTAAACAACCTTAGACGTTGATACGACATTAAAACGTAATTAAAAACATCTGTTAGAAAGACGAATGAGAGGTTAGCGTGTGTATTATTCAGACTTAAACATATTTCGTTTATTGATTTCAGTGTTACTTGTGAACAGTTCGATTCCGACTTATTTCCGTGCTTTAGTGTGGCCGAGACACACCATAGTCTATAAACTGGTATGTTCTACACCTGATTAACGGTCTGTATAAATGGAGTGGGACGACTGATTCGTCCGTTCTCAGTATAATGTCACCGTTGTTTCCCAAAACACATCACACACGCACGTCACACATGCATGCAGCCAGCCCACTCAGTATACAGTAGGCCACCCTGGCAGTAACAGGTTGACCGTAGTAATCAAGTATCCCAAATTCCAGCAATATAACATCTTACTTGATTTGATTTTATTGGATGGAAAGATTGTATGGTGTGAATGCTGACGTAAATACAGTTTAGATACAAACAAATCAACACGCTAGAAACATGAAAGTACAAGCCTTTGTGTCAAAATTTATGATAATATTTTTTTGTGTCAAAATTTATGATAATATTTTTTTAATAATTACAACAAAGCTGGTGACTTAACAACTCGAGGACCGTCATAAATCATTTGACAAACCTCATGTAAACAGCATCAGTGACCTATAAGCCTTCTGTACTAGAAGATTGTTCTGTCTATTTTCTGAGGTTTTTGACAGATTTTTCTTTAGTATTCTTTTCATCTGATGTACATATGATCGGATGATGTTATATAAATTATGCACCACCTCACTTCCTGGAAAATTTGCATGTGTAGCGATATCAAACTGTTTATCTTGACATCCATCGTGCTTCGTTGATTTATATAATGAACAAGTTTATCTCTAGTCTTCTCAACAGCGGAGGCCCCTAAGGTCGGTCCTATGTGTTTGCTGTACATGCATGCTGTGCGTACCCATATGATCCGTGAAGTTAATCTCGTTGTCGTCGAAAACACACAAGAAACTCTTCATTTGTGAATCTTTATTTGCACCTTTGGCTTAAATTATAGTTTAACCAGTCCACCACCGAGCCCAATAGTCAATCCACACCCTAATACAGTGGGACGCAATACGTGTATACAACAGCATCCCAAAATATACAGATATACATAAACACAATACAGATATACATAAACACAATACAGATATACATAAACACAACACATCGCAGTCACTCTAAACATTCCCTAACTGCTACATTTACAATAGGGCAAACCAAACCCTGAACACTTAGTAGGATACTGCCTTGAAAGTCTCCTGACGTATGTACAGCAACGTGTCCCTACTATATAGTCATGGTTTCGTGTGTATAATACAACTCACTCTGACCACAATGCTAACACGAAATAAGGTTTAATGTTTGAGTTTGGATTTCTATAAACGTACTTATCTGGTGCAGAATTTTAAAACGCGGGGGAATGATAATTTCGTAGCATAATTGTATTTCTAAGTTTCCAGTGACAATTTACTGTAAAATGTAAAGTTTCTAATGACAATATACTATATTATGTAACGTTTCTAGTGACAATATACTGTATAGTGGAAAGTTTCTAGTGACAATATACTGTATAGTGTAAAGTTTCTAGCGACAATAAAATGTATAGTGTAAAGTTTCTAGTGACAATATACTGTATATTGTAAAGTTTCTAGCGACAATAAAATGTATAGTGTAAAGTTTCTAGTGACAATATACTGTATAGTGTAAAGTTTCTAGTGACAATATACAGTAAAGTGTAAAGTTTCTAGTGACAATATACTGTATAGTATTAAGTTTCTGGTGACAATATACTGTATAGTGTAAAGTTTCTAGTGACAATATACAGTAAAGTGTAAAGTTTCTGGTGACAATATACTGTATAGTATTAAGTTTCTGGTGACAATATACTGTATAGTGTAAAGTTTCTAGTGACAATAAACTTTATAATGTAAAGTTTCTAGTGACAATATAATGTATAGTGTAAAGTTTCTAGTGACAATATACTGTATAGTGTAAAGTTTTTAGTGACAATATACTGTATAGTGTAAAGTTTTTAGTGACAATATACTGTATAGTGTAAAGTTTCTAGTGACAATATACTGTACAGTGTAAAGTATCTAATGACAATATACAGTAAAGTGTAAAGTTTTGGGTGACAATATACAGTAAAGTGTAAAGTTTCTAGTGACAATATACTGTATAGTGTAAAGTTTCTAGTGACAATATACTGTATAGTGTAAAGTTTCTAGTGACAATAAACTGTATAGTGTAAAGTTTCTAGTGACAATATAATGTATAGTGTAAAGTTTCTAGTGACAATATACTGTTTAGTGTAAAGTTTCTAGTGACAATAAACTGTATAGTGTAAAGTTTCTAGTGACAATAAAATGTATAGTGTAAAGTTTCTAGTGACAATATACTGTATAGTGTAAAGTTTCTAGTGACAATATACTGTACAGTGTAAAGTTTCTGGTGACAATATACTATATAGTGTAAAGTTTCTAGTGACAATATACTGTATAGTGTAAAGTTTCTGGTGACAATATTCTGTATAGTGTAAAGTTTCTAGTGACAATATACTGTATAGTGTAAAGTTTCTAGTGACAATATACTGTATAGTGTAACGTTTCTAGTGACAATATAATGTATAGTGTAAAGTTTCTAGTGACAATATACTGTATACTTTAGCGGATAAATTCGCGTGCTAATATTACATTAAGGGAAATGTATACTTAATAGGTGATACTTTGAAAGTAATTCTTAATAACCAAAATTGTAACAGATCCATGAACGAAATATGTTCATTATTAAGATGACAGTGTTTTAAAGCAGTAGTCATCATTTACATACACGTTCATTGTCCCATCACCTGTCTATTGCCCATGCAAGGACGGCCTCCCATGTATGCGGAGTGTAGCGTGTATGTAGTGCGAGGTGCGTGTACTGGGAGACTGCGGTATGTTCGTGTTGTGTCTTGTATATTGGAACTTTTGCCCTCTTTATAGTGCTATATCACTGAAGCTTGCCACCGAAGACACCAAGCAACACACCCATCCGGTCACATTATACTGACAACGGGCGAACCAGTCGTCCCACTCCCTGCATGCTCAGTGCTAAGCAGGAGCAGAAACTAACACTTTTATAGACTTTTGTGTGTTTCGACAGAACCCAAAACCTACCTCACATAGGCGAGCGCTCCACAAAAGGCCAAAAATGAGGCGATGTCAAGGTAGACGTCAGGAAAATTAAAGTCAGCTAGGAAATAGAGAAAAGATAAGATCCTAAATTTAGTCGCCTTTTACGATCATGCAATAGTGGCAGCAGGTACAATTATAACGCCCTACCTGTACGATAAAACACGTCTAGCTGACACGAATTAGTGACCTCACGATGATGACCTGTAGTTCCGCCAGTATGACCTCACGGTGGTGACCTGTAGTTCCGCCAGTATGACCTCACGGTGGTGACCTTTAGTTCAGTTCCGCCAGTATGACCTCACGGTGGTGACCTGTAGTTTCGCCAATATGACCTCATGGTGGTGACCTGTTATTCCGCCAGTATGACCTCATGGTAGTGACCTGTAGTTCCGCCAGTATGACCTCACAGTGGTGACCTGTAGTTCCGCCAGTATGACCTCACGGTGATGACCTGTAGTTCCGCCAGTATGACCTCACAGTGGTGACCTGTAGTTCCGCCAGTATGACCTCACGGTGGTGACATGTAGTTCCGCCAGTATGACCTCACGGTGGTGACCTGTACTTCCGCCAGTATGACCTCACGGTGATGACCTATAGTTCCTCACAGTTAATTACAGATATGATCTTAAATTAGTGCTCATATCATATGAGGTTTTATGAAACGATTCCAAGATTTATTTTTACGAGCCTTTGCCATATATCAGCTTCCTTTTAGTTGTTTATTTGAGAAATGTATGTAAACTTATTTAGCTCTAATTTCCTAAAAGTGTTTTGTTTAACCGCTGATCAATTAACTGGTTACGTCCTGGTTTGAACTCGCGCACTAATTGTAGCATTACCAGATACTCATTAAGGTATTTTTAAACACATGACTACAATTACTTATATTCCGAAGAATCTCACGTCATTGTTTACTGACGTCAGAAATGATGCCACAATTGAAGTCATGTGAATTAAAATACGCTCCAGGTTCTGTTACACTAGTGACATATTCGAAAACCTATAACCTGTATTTTAGACGTGCAAACGAATTTCACTGTTGTGATGGAGAAGAGATGGGAAATAATTGCCTATAACATTTACTCACACAATTGTGTTATAAATGATAAATAAGGATGATTTTAAAGGAGCTTTACAGATATAATCATGGATTGCATAAAAAATTGCTTTTTCTGATGCTTATCCTTTTTAATGTTTTAAGTGAAGACGTCTTATATACGTCTATTACGTAACACGCTCAAATCATAGTGTAACAGTCTCGCTCTCAGATATCGCAAATCTGTAATCAAATTTATTTATTTAACATTTGGTGATATGAATTTTGAAATGGCGGCAATAAAATTACCACTTTATGTGTGTAAACTGCTTTACTGCTGTATAACGAAGCCTTCCAAAACACACAGATAAATGCATATAAACCAAATCGTCCTTCAATGGAAGACACTAGGTATGTAATACGTTTTCAGTGCAGGATAGTTATCTCGTTTTCATTAAAGTGTTCATTAATTAATTGACTCTCATCGGCAAATTAATTTGAAATGTGTGATCAAATATTATTGCACTTGCGAGTCAGAAAGTATGTTCACTGCGATGAATGAAACTATTAGGACCCCCACAGCGACATCTAATACGTCAGATTGTTATTACTTAATTGTCTTGAAAGGATTGCATTGTATTATAAACAGTACTCCCGGGAAAAGTACCCATCAGAACGGTTCTGCCCACGGTCATAATCTCTTCAGATAATTCGCATTCATTATAGGTGCGTCTATTCTATTCAGAAAGAATGTCGTTTTTTAGCTAAACATACAGTTATCAATACACGACGAATTCAGCTATCTTAAGGTTGTTTGGTTAGTACTAACAGTTATTTAGGCCATATATCACCAGTGTGTTGTATAAATAAGTATATCTGATCTGTACGTTTCCCCTCTATCCCAAGTGTGTTATTTATTATACAAATATAGCATTTTGATGAGGTCGATACATGGTTATATTGACCAAAGAAAAAATACGTCCGAGGTAAATAGTTTTCCTGTGGTCGATATAACCATGTATTGACGAAATCAAAATGTTATAATTGTTTTATTATTTTTCTGGATTTTTGATATTTTGAAATGAGTGTGAAACTTAATTGCCATCGCATTGTAAATTCTGCTTCGTGATGACAGTTACAATCTTGTGATTTTGTAACAAAATTAATTTAAAAACAACATATTAAAACAGTACCAATTGATGCACTTCACGCTTTATTACATGAACCCGGTGCATGCGTGTTTGTAAATTGCGTACATGTTCAAGTATCCATTATACCTGTAGCTCCAAGTCTTAATGATACAGTGAATTAAATGTATAGTTTGTTCTCTGTTGAAATAATGCTTTTCGACATCAAACATATATAAACAGATTCATATTGATACATTCTCTTATGCTTAGTACTCCATTCCGTAAAATAAAAATCGTTTACATACAGTAGGATTAGTCTAGGCCTAAATGTTGTAACTAGTCAAGGTGGAATTTTAAAAATAAACATCAAACGTATTCACTATTTAATGGCTCCAGATGCTTAATGAATGTTATTCGATTATTTCCTACTCTCCTACCGTGTTTATGTTGAAAATTTAAAAGGTAAAACTGTAGTCATCAGCTGGAAGTCATCATCATCTTTGATAGAAACCGAAACAATCAACGTCGTCTGTCACATTTTGTGGTTACGCTTCAAACTCAGGTCATCAAAGCGTTTGTTTCAAAGCGCCAGGGACACGAAGCGTTTTGGTAACGTAGACGGTAACGCTATCTAATAGTTCATTTCATTCAGAAACAAATCATTAGCAACAAACAAACAAGTCGTCTCAATATTCTTATACTGAACGCGAAGTAGAAACAGCCATTGAAAAGTGACCTCTTTTACAGACAGAATCAAAGCATTTATGGTTCATTCTACAGAAATGGCCAATTTAAGCATAGCTAAATGAAAAAAAAATAAAACCTGAAACAAATCACCTGCTTTTGTCACAGTAGAAGTAAAACATGAAATTAAATTAAAAAAGGCTTGTATCACCGTTTTCAACAATGACAATGACTTTTGACTATTATAATATTAATACATATTATGTTATGCAAGGTCGGCGAAAACATCGTTCCTGTTACTTCTTATTAAATGGCGAGAGAAATTATTCAGATAATACAATATATAATCTTCATACTGTTTTCCATGAAATATCAGCATAACTTATCTTAGGATACCAACATAAATCAATCAAAATAGATATAATGCCAATTTTTACCATTCTTATGTCAGAAATTGATTTTAAATGGAAAATCTGAATGTAGCATTAAGCATATTTTTGATAGATAATTGTCAAATGGTTAATCAAAAACATATAGATTGTAAATTTTGTTCTCTTGTTTTGCAATAAATGCAAAAGCTCCGTTATGAAACTAACCATTTATCTTAAAAAATGATATTGGTGACAGGAATGATATGCAGTAACAGGAATGTTAGATTGTACTTAAGGTATCTTCATCTCCTTTCACAAATAGAAATATATCTTCTCTTAAATAATTTTATTGTTAAGTATCTAGTATTGTAGAAAAATGTGTACTTTATGCATAAATATGAAACTTACAATAAATCAAGTGACAGGAATGACAAAGCTACACATGCCATTCCTGTCAGATTTCACATTTGATGGTCATGTTCATAATAAATATATAATAAAATATATATTCTACTTTTCTCTTCATAGGATTTCCCTTTTTATATCAGTAAGACTAATTTTTCCCTACTTTGTCATTTCTGTTACCAAATGTCATTCCTGTTACCTAGTTTCAAAGTCATACAGTTGTACAAATACTTTTGTTGCTATTATTCGGTTTATGATAATTACTTATTTCAATTTAATAGTATCATTTGAACAAGATGACATCAAACAAGACCAATGAAAATTAATTTTGTAGAGATTATCATTCCTGTTACCAGCTTCGTGTCATTCCTGTTACCATGGATGAAAAGCTGACCTGAACAACTACTTAAACATTACTATGCATTTAAAATTTGAAATAGAGACTTAAAAGTCTAAACAGTATAACGACCAACCATCATTCCGATTACCACATTGGGTAATTCCTGTTATCTTTTTAATGGTAACAGGAATGACAAGGTGAAGTCCCCTCGTCTTCGACTCAGGGACCATACCTTGCCAGACAACACTATAGGAGAACAGTTCCCTCTGGAAAGGGCCATAATAGAGTAATATATGCATGGGCGTGGTTGAATGTGGAACAAACGGTAACATGTTTATTTCGGCATTGTGCTTAAACAGCAGTATGTATAGAAAGAAGTGTAGTATGAAATACCTGGAATAGGGAGACACATATACATCCAATAAAACAAACAAAAAGAACATGTTCTACAAGTCCAGCGTAACAACTGTGTCATTTATAGATGGACAACACTATCCGAAATATCTTGTCGTGAACTAGCACATGACGTACTAACTGTAGCAATGGCAGATAGTGAAATATCTTGTCGTGAACTAGCACATGACGTACTAACTGTAGCAATGCCAGAAAGTGAATGGTTTGATTCTGACACCGGTGATGATTTAGGCTTCCTATCGCCTGGACGAACATCTCCTCTCTCTTCTGATTTGCCATAAGTCTTCTCTCTCTTCCGTTTGCAACACCAAAATGTAAAACAGGCACTTCGGAAACTTTGACTGAAATAGAAATAGATAAGAAAATTCAACATGGTTGCACATATAATCAATGTGTTGTTTAAAGCACTTAAAGTGTAAGCAAAATTTCCAGGTACGACAGCAGTTCCTGTCATGAACGTGAAGGCGTCAAGAGCGATGATGACGATTGAAGGTAACTCTGTAGATACAAACGCTGTAATGATAGACATGGTTGTCATGGTGAGTCTCACTTCAGACCTCTGCGTGTTGTTTACGTTTTGTGTCAGACGCTTTCTTAGTCGAGAAATTTGTTTGCATTTCCAGAGAGTGAGGACACAGAAAACTGTAGCTGTGGTACAGGATACGAGCACAGTAGCAGCACGTACATACAATCTAACGGCGATGTATCTGTTCATACCAAACGTTCTTATCCAAGATGATATCCCCACAAGACAGGCAGTCATTGTTTCGTTTGGGTTGGATTGCGCAGGAATTCTTATTGGAACGTATATATATTCAAAAAATGCAAACATCCCTGGCAGCGAAAATATCAGCACGACAACCAATATGCAGATACATGTCGTTAAGCGGGTACAGATATACTTTATTTTATAAGGAAATGCCACTAGCATGTACCTCTGTATAACTAGAACCACGTTCAGAACAATGACGATGCCGTGTATGGTCGACGGCCATGTCTCTGTTAGGTCGTGCCAAATACGGCACCACTCGTACGGTATGAAGTAACGATGACGTACCAACCCGAAGGTATAAAACCATACAGCACAAGGCATCGTAATAGTCAACAGATCACACACCGCAATGGTTCCAATTAGAATGTTAGTAGGGGAGAGCAGATTGTTACTGACGAATACTTTTATCATTGTCACGTTCATGCAACATACCAAGATGGCAATTATAGGGAGAAAATATCCATAAATCTCGAACTCAAATCCGTATTTAAACCATTCTCTTTGATCAATCGGTCCCATTAAAAGGTTGCCAAAGGAAATGTTAGAAGCATCTGTAGACACCGTGATGTTTTCAAGAATCGTCCCCAAGGTGGTGTTCTCATGAATCGTCCCCAAGGTTGTGTTCTCATGAATCGTCCCCAATGTGATGTTCTCATAAATCGTCCCCAAGGTGGTGTTCTCATGAATCGTCCCCAATGTGATGTTCTCATGAATCGTCCCCAATGTGATGTTCTCCTGAATCGTCCCCAATGTGATGTTCTCATGAATCGTCTCTAAGGTGATGTTCTCATGAATCGTCCCTAAGGTGATGTTCTCATGAATCGTCCCCAATGTGGTGTTTTCGAATGGAACACTGATATTTGTGTTCCCATGAGTAATACTGCTAGTTTTATTTTCAGGACAGACGAATGAAGTGATGTTTTCAGCAGACATATCTACTGATTTGATTTCTGTGGATACACATGGCAACTTCCGCGCCAGAGTGGAATTCTTCATAGCTCTGATAGCTCTTCTTAGCTATGGTATCCTAGTGAATGCCGAACAATATAAAGTTGATCGTCGCTATGGTTTCCTAGCGAATACCAAACAGCACAGAGTTGATCGTAGTTCTGGTATCCTCGCGAATTTTGAACGAATTAGAGTTCTTTTTATATGATATTTTGGTACATATAATCTAAAGGTACGAGATACAGATGTCCTCTGCTCCTCGATTAGACCGATACAACAATAATAGACACAGTCTATTTTATACCCCATACGTGAATGATAATTCCTTATCACATAATCTGGCAATTCCAATTCCAATTATTTAATGACAATCATAAATCTTACATACGGTACTGCATTATTCTGAAAGCTTTAGCCAAGGGCCACACCACTATAGCCGTGCGATCTCTGACTAGCGTTATCATACTGGAGGTCAATTTATAACGTGGATCATATCATGATAATTATATTAATCCTTTAACGACACCAACTTATGGACTTGTTTATTTGCATTTCTCCTATGAACCTTCAGAAACATAAAAATCGAAAGCATTTCATGTCATTCTAACAATGTCATATTTGAATTCGGGGTTATTTAGGACAATATGATTCACGACGAGAAGAGACACCTGGATGTACGTATAGCTGTTTATAGAACGGCAAGCTAAACAACCAACTAACTCTACAACAATCAAATTACTGCCTTCACATGTTTCTATCTATATAGATATCGTATCAATAACATAAACACCATATAGAACTTAAAAACCAAATCCACAACAATCAACTTACTGCCTTCACATGTTTCTATCTATATAGACATCGTATCAATAACATAAACCACACATATAACTTAAAAACCAAATCCACAACAATCAACTTACTGCCTTCACATGTTTCTATCTATATAGATATCGTATCAATAACATAAACTCCCACATATAACTTAAAAACCAAATCCACAACAATCAATTTACTGCCTTCACATGTTTCTATCTATATAGATATCGTATCGATAACATTAACCCCCCATATAGATCTACAAATCGACATCAATTTTGCCTACATCTACCATGCTATGATTGACGGATGCTCCGTAAATGTTATTAATCCTAAATGCTATCTGAATTTACAAAATATACATTGTGCATGCGTTTTTTGTGTTATGACTCCAATATGACACCAAGACGATATTTATCACGAAATGCCAAAGTACTGTACGAGTTGGAGGATGGTACGTACATTGTAACCTAGCAAGACATCCAGGGTCAGACATAAGCTGCTTCCTCATACGTCTGAATTAGCATAGTTCATAAAAGTATATTTTCTAGGAAAATACCAAGGGTTAATCTAGTAGTACATCATTCCCATCCTTCAGATACTGAAATGTATATATTTATAGATAACCCTAGGTTATTATCAAATGTCAAATTCTATACATTTTCGTATCGTGTGTTAGGTTTGCAGAAGCATTGACAGTTTGATGGCATTAATTGGAAAATGCAATATTTATGTTTTGTTTAACACACATCCAAAATCGGGATTATATTACAACACTGTTAGTTATACTGATGTCGCCCTGGTAGAGACACCCTTGTAGTATATCAATAAGATTGTATCATTGCGATACGTTTACTGTACGAGAACTGAGGAAGAGCTTACTAGAAATATACAATGTCTCCATACTTCCCTGAATACACTATACAAGTGTCCAAATATATATCTTTTTATTTTGTTAGAATAACTGACTTAAATATCGTTGTTGACAAAAGCTAAATAGGTAAAGAGGAAATACATGAAAATCGTTATTGCATGTGTTGTTTCCTTCTCACATTAATTATCAAATTAACATTTAAAATATCTGTCTAATCTGACCTATAACACTGAGATGAAATAAATTGTGAGAAAACAGTTTAAAACTTATCGTTTCTTGAAAGTTACGGATATCTTTTGTATTACCAATAAGATAAATACATATTTAAATAAGAATTTACCAAACTAGAAGAATATAGAGAGAAAGAAAAAAGCAAATACAAAAAAAATATACATGGATCGGTATATTTTAAAATTATTCGATGTCCACGTGTTCAAACTTGGTCACCTTCTTTATATATATCACTATTTTATCAGTGCATTTGTTGAATACGTTATTTTGTTTATTCAGGGGTCCCAAGAAATCACCACACCTGATGTTAGATAGTGAATAAAATGTTTTGTATATCAAATCAAACATTAACACAATAACATTTAAAAATATCTAGAAAAAATAACTGTATAATTATTTTTTCTATTGAATTGTGTCACAAACAAACTCTGTTTATATTGAATCATACTATAAGATAGATATCAAGTCTGCCAGCTCGCTAGAACAAAATGACAATCCTATGTCACCCTAAACATAGTCTATGACTCTTGTGAAGACCACATCTTTGGTATATGTCCATTACATATCAATTCAGCAATACGACCAAAAAATAAACCGAGCTGTAGATCAGTTTTATAACGTCTTGTACCAGTCACAGGGTAAAGTGAAATCAAACAACAATACCACCTCACCAAGGAGAGGTTGTTGTAGCGGCTTCATTCTCGACCCAGCAGAGATTTTAGCACGGGACAAGATATTCCATCAATCCCCAAAATTGCCACCGCAGCAATGCAAATCGCACTGGACTGTAAATGAAATGGTACCATGCTAAACTAAACATCTCATCAAATTGACAGATAATCCGTTCTTATGTGGTGTGAACTAGTCGGACACGTTGGGACATCATTCTGTCACTTTTTACACACATTGCGGACATTGCCTCTGCGTCAGCTAGTAGCGACTCTAGCTTGGAAGTAAGGTCGGCCAGTGTATAGCTTACTGAATGTGATTTATTAATGATAGTAGCAAGGTCAAGCATGTGTGTGTTATATTATACGCCGTATACAGAGCATGTACAGGTGTACTTATATGCCGCGGTCAGTACAAAATCAAAAGTAAATGTCACATTAATTCAGGGCTTCAAGGCACGTGAATTCAATTAGTGATATGACTTTTTTACAGAAAATTCTGACGGCAATATGGTAATGTACAACGAATAAGTAGATTTTAATACTTCAGAGGACGTTAATTTACAACCATGTATCACGGGCAAAATTCTGAAAGTCATTATATTATGTAAGTAACTTATAAGATAAATTATAATGAGTTAAAACTTACACGTATCATGTAACTTTACTTTATAATGAGTTAAAACTTACACGTATCATGTAACTTTATAATGAGTTAAAACTTACACGTATCATGTAACTTTACTTTATAATGAGTTAAAACTTACACGTATCCTGTAACTTTACTTTATAATGAGTTAAAAGTTACACGTATCATGTAAGTTTACTTTATAATGAGTTAAAACTTACACGTATCATGTAACTTTACTTTATAATGAGTTAAAACTTACACGTATCATGTAACTTTACTTTATAATGAGTTAAAACTTACACGTATCATGTAACTTTACTTTATAATGAGTTAAAACTTACACGTATCATGTAACTTTACTTTATAATGAGTTAAAACTTACACGTATCATGTAACTTTACTTTATAATGAGTTAAAACTTACACGTATCATGTAACTTTACTTTATAATGAGTTAAAACTTACACGTATCATGTAACTTTACTTTATAATGAGTTAAAACTTACACGTATCATGTAACTTTACTTTATAATGAGTTAAAACTTACACGTATCATGTAACTTTACTTTATAATGAGTTAAAACTTACACGTATCATGTAACTTTACTTTATAATGAGTTAAAACTTACACGTATCATGTAACTTTACTTTATAATGAGTTAAAACTTACACGTATCATGTAACTTTACTTTATAATGAGTTAAAACTTACACGTATCATGTAAGTTTATAATGAGTTAAAACTTACACGTATCATGTAACTTTACTTTAAAATGAGTTAAAACTTACACGTATCATGTAACTTTATAATGAGTTAAAACTTACACGTATCATGTAACTGTACTTTATAATGAGTTAAAACTTACACGTATCATGTTACTTTATAATAAGTTAAAACTTACACGTATCATGTAACTTTACTTTATAATGAGTTAAAACTTACACGTATCATGTAACTTTATAATGAGTTAAAACTTACACGTATCATGTAACTTTTCTTTATAATGAGTTAAAACTTACACGTATCATGTAACTTTACTTTATAATGAGTTAAAACTTACACGTATCCTGTAACTTTATAATGAGTTAAAACTTACACGTATCATGTAACCTTACTTTATAATGAGTTAAAACTTACACGTATCATGTAACTTTACTTTATAATGAGTTAAAACTTACACGTATCATGTAACTTTACTTTATAATGAGTTAAAACTTACACGTATCATGTAACTTTACTTTAGCTCCATTTTAGACTATAATTATGTAGTTCATTTGTGCTAACGATATTTAAGTATATCTTCTTAACCTTCAATGAATACTTAAAACAATGTAAAGTTTGTTACCTCTTGTATAATCTATGGTTTTGACAGATGTAATGAAACCGCAAAATACTTTACCTCTCTGTATTTCACCTTCATGTGATTCGGGTATGATAGAAGAATTGTAAAACAATATCAGCAGGTAAAATTTGTAAGGAGTGTTTTTTTATAAACATTCATCAAAAAGTACCGCAGTCATAGAGTTGCATAATACATCTCTTAAAAAAGCTCTAACAAATATCATCATCTGAAAACATATTTATCGACCAATAAGTAGCCATTATATTCCATTGATAGACAGAAAGTGGTCGCATTTCCTTTGTTTGGGGACATTCAGATCCAAGTACTCTTAATCATCTTACCTTGTAGTTAATTATATCTGCATTTAGAAAAAAAATCTAAGTATTTGGAGTAAGCATTGTTTTAAATTCTTATTGAGAACCACTAATTGTATATGTCTTAAAACAATGTTTGATATTAGACTAGTATAACATCCATCAGTTAGACGGTTGTACGACAGTACTGTAGCTATTTATTGTCCTAGTAAAGTCATATAGACGGTTGTACGACAGTACTGTAGTTATGTATTGTCCTAGCAAAGTCATATAGACGGTTGTACGACAGTACTGTAGCTATTTATTGTCCTAGTAAAGTCATACAGACGGTTGTACGACAGTACTGTAGTTATTTATTGTCCTAGTAAAGTCATACAGACGGTTGTACGACAGTACTGTAGTTATTTATTGTCCTAGTAAAGTCATACAGACGGTTGTACGACAGTACTGTAGTTATTTATTGTCCTAGTAAAGTCATACAGACGGTTGTACGACAGTACTGTAGCTATTTATTGTCCTAGTAAAGTCATACAGACGGTTGTACGACAGTACTGTAGCTATTTATTGTCCTAGTAAAGTCATACAGACGGTTGTACGACAGTACTGTAGCTATTTATTGTCCTAGTAAAGTCATACAGACGGTTGTACGACAGTACTGTAGCTATTTATTGTCCTAGTAAAGTCATACAGACGGTTGTACGACAGTACTGTAGCTATTTATTGTCCTAGTAAAGTCATACAGACGGTTGTACGACAGTACTGTAGCTATTTATTGTCCTAGTAAAGTCATATAGACGGTTGTACGACAGTACTGTAGCTATTTATTGTCCTAGTAAAGTCATATAGACGGTTGTACGACAGTACTGTAGCTATTTATTGTCCTAGTAAAGTCATATAGACGGTTGTACGACAGTACTGTAGCTATTTATTGTCCTAGTAAAGTCATATAGACGGTTGTACGACAGTACTGTAGCTATTTATTGTCCTAGTAAAGTCATATAGACGGTTGTACGACAGTACTGTAGCTATTTATTGTCCTAGTAAAGTCATATAGACGGTTGTACGACAGTACTGTAGCTATTTATTGTCCTAGTAAAGTCATATAGACGGTTGTACGACAGTACTGTAGCTATTTATTGTCCTAGTAAAGTCATATAGACGGTTGTACGACAGTACTGTAGCTATTTATTGTCCTAGTAAAGTCATATAGACGGTTGTACGACAGTACTGTAGCTATTTATTGTCCTAGTAAAGTCATATAGACGGTTGTACGACAGTACTGTAGCTATTTATTGTCCTAGTAAAGTCATACAGACGGTTGTACGACAGTACTGTAGTTATTTATTGTCCTAGTAAAGTCATATAGACGGTTGTACGACAGTACTGTAGCTATTTATTGTCCTAGTAAAGTCATACAGACGGTTGTACGACAGTACTGTAGTTATTTATTGTCCTAGTAAAGTCATATAGACGGTTGTACGACAGTACTGTAGCTATTTATTGTCCTGGTAAAGTCATTTAGACGGTTGTTCTTCAGTATTGTATTTATGTATTGCCCTGGTAAAGTCATTTAGACTGTTTACGGAGGTAGCTACAGAAAGTCACGTGTTCCGGTAATATCATTTAGACGGTTTGCGGAGGTAGCTACAGAAAGTCACGTGTTGTAAAGCGTCTGGTGTGATGAAGCAGTTTGTTATTTTCCCTGACAGAAGGCGATAACAATAAACCTTTTCTTCTTATAATGTGTGATTCGTTGTCCTTGACCTCGATTGTCAGGCGTTTTACTCTGGCAGGTTAGAATGAATATCCGCTTGTAAATCCACATCATTATTTATAATGCTGTTTTGAGGTGGTCTAGTGTTCTTGACATCAATGAAATAGCAGCGCTATAGCTAAACAAATGCAAAAAACATCCTTTGTTTTAAACGGTTCTTGTAACCTTGGAGTCTACAGATGATCATTCTCTGAGTATGACCTTACCCTGAAGCTGATGGATGACTAGTTCCCCAGATTGATATGACATCTCAGTACGACTCCAGTCTGAAGTCAGACCATGGTCCTTACATGACCATAGCTGTTAATCGGACGTTAATTAATCAAACAAAAGACAAACCGTGACCTGGCATGCTGATATAAGGCGAGCGATCTGCAATTATAACAATGTCTTGATGGGTGGTTTCAGACGTAAGCTTAGTTCAATGTAATGTTTACTACTGCTACTCGCTTCCATAAAGAGATGAGCTAGGGAGACTGTGTTCCATAAAGAGATGGAGTCTCTGTGTTTCATAAAGAGATGGGGTGGGTGTGTTCCATAAAGTGATGGGGTGGGTGTGTTCCATGAAGAGATGGAGTGGCTATGTTCCATAAAGAGATGGGGTGGGTGTGTTCCATAAAGAGATCGAGTGGCTATGTTCCATAAAGAGATGGGGTGACTGTTCGATAAAGAGATGAGGTGACTGTGTTCCATAAAGAGATCGGGGTGACTGTGTTCCATAAAGAGATGGGGTGGCTATGTTCCATAAAGAGATGGGGTGACTGTTCGATAAAGAGATGAGGTGACTGTGTTCCATAAAGAGATCGGGGTGACTGTGTTCCATAAAGAGATGGGGTGACCGTGTTCCATAAAGAGATGGGGTGAATGTGTTCCATAAAGAGATAGGGTAGCTGTGTTTCATCTAGAGATGGAGTGGCTGTGTTCCATAAAGTGATGGGGTGGGTGTGTTCCATAAAGAGATGGGGTATATTCAATAAAGAGATGGGGTGGCTGTGTTCCAGATAGAGATGGGATGGGTGTGTTCCATAAAGAGATGGGGTGACCGTGTTCCATAAAGAGATGGGGTATAGTCAATAAAGAGATGGGGTGACCGTGTTCCATAAAGAGATGGGGTGGCTGTGTTCCATAAAGAGATGGTGTGACTGTGTTCCATAAAGAGATGGTGTGACTATGTTCAAAAAAGAGATGGGGTGACTGTGTTCCATAAAGAGATGGGTTGACTGTGTTCCATAAAGAGATGGTGTGACTATGTTCAATAAAGAGATGGGGTGACTGTGTTCCATAAAGAGATGGGGTGGGTGTGGTCCATAAAGAGATGGGGTGACTGTGTTCCATAAAGAGATAGGGTGGTTGTGTTCCATAAATAGATTGGGTGGCTGTGTTCCATAAAGAGATGGGTCGGCTATGTTCCATAAAGAGATGGGATGGCTATGTTCATTAAGAGATGGGGTGGGTATGTTCCATAAAAAGATGGGATGGCTATGTTCCATAAAGAGATTGGGTGGCTATGTTAAAAAAAGAGATGGGATGGCTATGTTCTATAAAGAGATGTGGTGGCTGTGTTCCATAAAGAGATGTGGTGAATATGTTCCTTAAATAAGATGGGGTTGTTGTGTTCAACGTCAACACAATTAACACCAAAACACGCACAAAGTATACACAATTAACACAAAGCACGCACCAAGTCTACACAATTAACACCAAAACACGCACCAAGTCTATACACTTAACACAAAACACGCACTAAGTCTACACACTTAACACAAAACACGCACAAAGTCTACACACTTAACACAAAACACACAAAAAGTCTACACATTTAACATTAAAACACGCACCAAGTCTACATACTTAACACAAAACACGCACCATGTCTACACACTTAACACAAAACACACAAAAAGTCTACACATTTAACATTAAAACACGCACCAAGTCTACATACTTAACATCAAAACACGCACCAAGTCTACATACTTAACACCAAAACACGCACCAAGTCTACACACTTAACATGAAAACACGCACCAAGTCTACACACTTAACACAAAACACACAAAAAGTCTACACACTTAACATTAAAACACGCACCAAGTCTACACACTTAACATTAAAACACGCACCAAGTCTACATACTTAACATCAAAACACGCACCAAGTCTACATACTTAACACCAAAACACGCACCAAGTCTACATACTTAATATCAAAACACGAACCAAGTCTACATACTTAATATCAAAACACGCACCAAGTCTACATACTTAACATCAAAACACGCACCAAGTCTACACACTTAACATGAAAACACGCACCAAGTCTACATACTTAACATCAAAACACGCACCAAGTCTACATACTTAACACCAAAACACGCACCGAGTCTACACACTTAACACCAAAACACGCACCAAGTCTACACATTAACACAAAACACGCACCAAGTCTACACACTTAACATCAAAACACGCACCAAGTCTACACACTTAACACAAAACACGCACCAAGTCTACACACTTAACACAAAACACGCACCAAGTCTACACACCGAACACAAAACACGCACCAAGTCTACACACTTAACACAAAACACGCACCATGTCTACACACTTAACACAAAACACGCACCAAGTCTACACATTTGACACCAAAACACGCACCAAGTCTACACACACTTAACATGAAAACACGCACCAAGTCTACACACTTAACATCAAAACACGCACCAAGTCTACACACTTAACACCAAAACACGCACCGAGTCTACATACTTAACATCAAAACACGCACCAAGTCTACACACACTTAACATGAAAACACGCACCAAGTCTACACACTTAACATTAAAACACGCACCAAGTCTACATACTTAACATCAAAACACGCACCAAGTCTACATACTTAACACCAAAACACGCACCAAGTCTACACATATTACACAAAACACGCACAAAGTCTACACATTAACACAAAACACGCACCAAGTCTACACACTTAACACAACACATACACGAAGGCCGTCTGGGTTTTGTTAGCAGGACTTCAATATATTCAACTAACGTATTGCCTACGGGCCTTCAAATTCCAAATTCATAGCTCATGCAGTTACGATTTTATTTACACAAATACTGAAAATAATAATAAAAAAACCATTTTCATTCAATTACGAAAATCTGTATTTTCTATCGATTTGTCACTTGTTTAATACTACCCTAACACTAATCCCTTGTAACATGGTCTAATAGATGACATCTGCATTAGTTTGGACTGAAGAAATATCTGTTTCAGAGTGTCAATAAGAAACTCACATTTTCGTGTGAAAGAATGCACTATTCCTATTCACCAAACATGCCTTTTGTTGGCCGGATTAGCACTAGACTGTATCGAAATGATGTCAAATCATAGAGGAATTAGAGCGGATCTGAAATGACTTCAGAGCCTACACTATAAAGTCCCTCGTCAGGCACGTCAGTGAGAGCTTTACGAGTTTTCTCACACAAGATGTATACCTTTCGTGTATTTAATCATAAAAAGTCTCAGTTGTAATTTACCGTTTTATCGCAAGGAACGGAAGGATACCTCGACTCAATGAATCATGTCAGCGAACTCCTGGGCCCTTGTCTCCATGTGGTATAGTTTGTCACTGAGGGGTTAAAGCAGGTGTGGAAAAAGACCACGAAATTTATCATTTATTAGTTAGATTTGGCTTGAAATTGCAATTTTTATTTTAAAGCTTTTAATCTAAAAAAATCAAGGGATAAGCTCTTTGTTAAATTAAACTTAAAATATCAACATATTGTTTCTGACTGAGGGGTTTGTGATAAAATGGATAACTTGGTACCAACAGAACACGTAAACGTAAGGTTAGGTTGTAATACACACAATACAAACATATTAAGGCACATGGAAGAGGGAGAACCTTTACTACGTTATAACCACGGATTTCTTTTAAGCGTGTTCGACATGATCGTCTTCTACAGTGCTGAATTTTATATCATATACGTGCAGGAAGAACCGTCTTGAAGTGATTTCAATTGATACGCCGTAATCATCAAGACAACGAACGAGTCATTGCAAAGAGTAGAAATGTTTATTCTGGGTCTGAGTTTAGTACCATTGGTACAGACTCTACAACAATTTATTTTCTACTCCAAAAAACGACTTATATGTCACGCGAATAACGTCATCGCTTACGTGTAGAGAAAGTTGGTGTCACAGATAAATGGACATTGTTCGTACCAATGTCAAACGTCCCACTAATCATCTACACTGTAACCTCTATAATACCTATTTTATATTATTAACACAAATAAGTAAATATTTATAAGCACCCTATTGTCCGAAAATATCATAATTCAGTAAACTTTTGTTTATATCTATTTTAGTTCACGATATTAATGAGAGTAATAAATACTGTTTAACCTGTCCTATTTCCAATAACACTTGAACATGTACGCTTACGATCTACTGGATCAATCGTTACAGAAATGGTATCTTGATGTAACTAACAGAAACTATGGTATCGTTGTAGTATAACTGTTAGCAACCGGTAGGTAAGGGACATCTAAAGGATACAATGTACTAGTAGTAATCGATGACGTATGTTAAGCGAAAAGGGGTATGTTGCTAAACTCGAGGGATGTTTCAAATGGATAAGTGAATTTGTAAAATGTGGATAAACAATTAGCAAACATGATACAATGTTATAAATATTAAACCTTTCTGTTCCTCAGCTTCCTCCACTCTCAAAGAACGTTAGTGATACTTGGACGATACAAAATAAAACAAATTAAAGCTAACATCTTTTTGCTTCTTAGACAGCAACACAAACGTCTATATGACACTGACAATATCGGCCCTAAAACAATAGTGTCATTGACCGCCAACAGTCCGTGGGTATCAATGGAGCCTCTGTTGTGTTTCTGTCTCCATCGTTGCTATAAATATTCAGAAGGAAATTAATCTATTTCACAGTTTAAGGGTCATTGTACCAGGTATTAATAAACGCCGTCCCTAACCCTGGCTTCAGACGGACTCTTAGTACCAGGTACAAGTATCTCCTTGTAGACAAGTTGTCTCAAAGATTTTACACAGACCCGTCTTTGTTCTACTACTAAGATGTAAGTAAAACTTGCCGCAGTGACCACTACTTAGGTGTACGTAAAACCTGCCCTAGTGACCACTACTCAGGTGTAAGTAAAACTTACCCTAGTGACCACTACTTAGGTGTACGTAAAACCTGCCCTAGTGACCACTACTTGGGTGTAAGTAAAACCTACCCTAGTGACCACTACTCAGGTGTAAGTAAAACTTACCCTAGTGACCACTACTTAGGTGTACGTAAAACCTGCCCTAGTGACCACTACTTGGGTGTAAGTAAAACCTGCCCTAGTGACCACTACTTAGGTGTACGTAAAACCTGCCCTAGTGACCACTACTAAGGTGTACGTAAAACCTGCCCTAGTGACCACTACTAGGGTGTATGTAAAACCTGCCCTTGTGACCACTATCATTCGGTATTATAATTCATCTTCTATTGTTTTATGTTAGATTCATACTGCTGTCATACGGTATTATAATCATAGTGTTTTATCATGCAATCAGCCCTTGATAGCATCCGAATATATATTATGATTGTGTGTGTAGTTGTATCAGAGCACCCGCTAATAGTGCGTCGGTACACAATGCCACATAGTTTACTCTGGAAACAGGCATACATTGCTAGCTACAATGATTTCCATGCTATGGCCAAGATGTTCGGACACAACAGAACCAGATCTTATCTTATCTTGTCTCCCAATATGAATGAATCCACTCAGCGTGGGAGAGCAAGGACAAATGGTCATCACCTAATATAATTGAAATATGAATGACCTTCGCTAGAGAAGATAACAAATAGCCGCCCTCGGGGTGTTGGCCGTCCTCATCCATGACCTTAGAGTACGTATGAAGTAGTAGGTCGTGGAGGGTTCGTGTTCGATGAAAACACTTGTCTAGAACAATCATTATAACAAATCATATCTCATCAACACCGTGTTTGTCACGTTGTGGAATTATTGTAACCGCATGGTGTCACTTCGCGTTAATCTTAAACAAGATCGTGAAGAATTGACCTCATTTACAAATCCACATTTTACCACTGGAAATAGTCGGCTTGTGAGATTGATTACGTAAAATTATATCAATATGTTTATATATGAAAGAACTATGTATGGTTTCATCCATATTAGTTTTAATTTTAAGACTAAATTTCTGTGTTTCAAATATTTAGTATATCTATGATTATAATGGTATCTGAGGTTTTGTAATTGTGCAATTAAAATGATAACTGTTATTATCTATAGTATGCATGGATTAGGCCGATTTGACCATGTTTTCATCGTTTGCCTATTTCATAGGTTTAGTGCAATCTTGAACAGACTTCATATTTACTGAGATATGTAGGGATTGCAGAGACACCTTAAAGAGAAATACTAAGTTAATTCCAGGATGCGTTTAATGGTTTCTATATTAAAACCTTAGTAAACATGGAGAAATATACGTTAACACGGATCCTATTAACAGCTAATGTTAATTAGGATCTCCCTCCCTGTTTGCACCGTACTGTATGTCTGTTTGTTTTGAGAGTCAGTAGTATCTCCTCTGTTTGATTTGAGAGTCAGTGGTATCTCCTCTGTTTGATTTGAGAGTCAGTGGTATCTCCTCTGTTTGTTTTGAGAGTCAGTGGTATCTCCTCTGTTTGATTTGAGAGTCAGTGGTATCTCCGTGACTTCATATTATAGTGCTATCTATATCATTACGTCACCTAGGACATTGAACAAGGATACCCCACCAGCAGTTATTATACTGTCAACGTTTCATTTATACATGGTAAAAAATTATCGTGATATCGTCAATTTGGATGTCCTTTTTGTAAAAGTCATCCATTAATGTAGTTTGTTTCCACGAGGAATACTCATCCCAACCAAATTCTGACACCTAAAGAGACTTAATCACAATATAATACTCATCCCCACCAAACTCTGACACCTAAAGAGACTAAATCACAATATAATACTCATCCCCACCAAACTCTGACACCTAAAGAGACTAAATTACAATATGATACTCATCCCAACGAAACTCTGACATCTAAAGAGACTAAATCACAATATAATACTCATCCCAACCTAACTCTGAGACCTAAAGAGACTAAATCACAATGTAATACTCATCCCCACCTAACTCTGAGACCTAAAGAGACTAAATTACAATATGATACTCATCCCCACCTAACTCTGACATCTAAAGAGACTAAATTACAATGTAATACTCATCCCCACCAAACTCCGACACTTAAAGAGACTAAATCACAATGTAATACTCATCCCCACCAAACTCTGACACCAAAAGGGACTAAATCACAATATAATACTCATCCCCACCAAATTCTGACTCCTAAAGAGACTAAATCACAATATAATACTCATTCCAACCAAACTCTGACATCTAAAGAGACTAAATCACAATATAATACTCATCCCCACCAAACTCTGACATCTAAAGAGACTAAATCACAATAAAATACTCATCCCCACCAAACTCCAACACCTAAAGAGACTAAATCACAATGTAATACTAATCCCAACCAAACTCTGACACCTAAAGAGACTAAATCACAATGTAATACTCATCCCAACCAAACTCTGACACCTAAAGAGACTAAATCACAATGTAATACTCATCCCCACCAAACTCTGACACCTAAAGAGACTAAATCACAATGTAATACTCATCCCCACCAAACTCCGACACCTAAAGAGACTAAATCACAATGTAATACTAATCCCAACCAAACTCTGACACCTAAAGAGACTAAATCACAATATAATACTCATTCCAACCAAACTCTGACACCTAAAGAGACTAAATCACAATGTAATACTCATCCCCACCAAAATCTGACAAAAAAAAGGACTAAATCACAATGTAATTCTCATTCCCACCAAAATCTGACAAAAAAAAGGACTAAATCACAATATAATACTCATCCCCACCAAACTCTAACACCTAAAGAGACTAAATCACAATGTAATACTCATCCCTACCAAACTCTAACACCTAAAGAGACTAAATCACAATGTAATACTCATTCCCACCAAACTCCGACACCTAAAGAGACTAAATCACAATGTAATACTCATCCCCACCAAACTCCGACACCTAAAGAGACTAAATCACAATATAATACTCATCCCAACCAAACTCTGACACCTAAAGAGACTAAATCACAATATAATACTCATCCCTACCAAACTCTGACACCTTAAGAGACTAAATCACAATGTAATACTCATCCCCACCAAATTCCGACACCTAAAGAAACTAAATCACAATGTAATACTCATTCCCACCAGAATTCTGACACCTAAAGAGACTAAATCACAATGTAATACTCATTCCCACCAAAATTCTGACACCTAAAGTGACTAAATCACAATGTAATACTCATCCCCACCAAACTCCGGCGCCTAAAGAGACTAAAACACGATGTAATACTTATCCCCACCAAACTCCGACACCTAAAGAGACTAAATTACAATATAATACTCATTCCCACCAAACTCTGACACCTAAAGAGACTACATCACAATTTAATACTCATCCCCACCAAACTCCGACACCTAACGACACTAAATCACAATGTAATACTCATCCCCACCAAACTCCGGTCAATAGGTGACAGGATGGAATCCAAAGTTGGATGAAAATAAATAGCTTAATCGACAATGTTAAACAACAAATACATTATCAAATGCACAAAACATACAATAAAACACAACTCATATCACAGAGTCGGTGAGTGTTCGTTAGATTACAGTCGACACCTTCGCCAAAATTAAAGTTGATTCGGTGTCAGCGTTATCAGAAAGAACTGGTTCCGCCCCTTTAGAGTGCATATAGTTTAATAGCTGCTCGTTTGACATCTAATGTCACAATTTAATGTGAACACAAGTCAACGCCATAATCAAACACTACAAGTAATTTAATACCAAGTAATTTCCAGTCTTGTTGACATCTCCAGTGTAATAAACCTTACTGTTAACTGCCGTTGATATGATTTAATTAGCCAGCCCTCTGTTGGTGGTGCTAGTACCGACCAGGGTCTTGTGATCTGATGCTTAATTAATAAAGGTTGTTCAGGCATCCGTCACAACGTGTGAATGAATATTACCAAAATACAAAGTTAAACAATTCACAAAAAATAAACGCCCTATTGTTAAAGAAAAATTAATGAAATTCTTCCTGTGGTTATATCAATCAGTACATTCACGAAACATCAACATGCCGTTATTAGTGTCTAAAACTCAACAGAGAATCTATTGTGATTTAATGTGGAAATATTTCATTGATAAGGATATCGTCTGTGTTTAATTATGTTCTATCCGCCAGCACGTTCTATGAATTCCCAGTCGAGTGGTCAGAGAATTGCAGTGTCAGCAGAATGTTTAACAGTGCTGTAATCGTTAAGATTCTAACAGGTAAAACATAAAGGGGATAACAATAGCATCATTTTAACGTGATTTTAAATCAAATATTTGTATCCACTTTTATTGTGATTTATTGTCAGAAAGTAAAAACAGTTCTGATTCACCTCGTGGACAGAGATATGCTTTAGAATATTTTGCGTGCTCAATCGACACGTAATGGTTTTAATAGAATGCACAGTATCGATCATACCATACCTCAAAATAGGGCAAATGATAAAAGAACAAAATATACCCAAACACTAGGTAGCCATGCACCATAGTTGACAAGCATGGTAAGACTGAGAAATTATAAATACATTCAAAATAATAGCCCCATGTATACCATTACAATTGGATAAAGTATCCGTAACACTAATTCGGACCGTGTTTGTGGTTGAGATGTGCCGATCGCGACACATTACCGCAGACCCTCCACTTTTGGGTCGCCCGTTCGAATGAGGAGCAATTGCCAAACACTGACTGCTGGTCGATTTTTTTCTCCTGGTACTCCGGCTTTCCTCCACCACACAAACACGACATGTTATTAGATAATAGGACGTTATGATAACAAAACTTAACACTAAGTATATTCAGTCACTACTAAGACACTTGAAGCACAAGTGTTTTGATGAGTTGCACTTAGTATGATAGTCATATGTATACAAATTTACGCGGTTTTTCCTATTTATCCTCATGAAGAATAACCTTAATACTTGTGAACTGTTTTTATTGGTTCAATTTTACAGACAAACCTACAGACAAACCTATTGACAAAACCTATTGATAATTCAGCAATATGCCTAGTTTTTTAAAAGTTTTTTTCACGAATTCTAATTAAAACAAAGATTTCCCGCAGTCATTGTCATGTGTCATACCTGACACCAATTTCAGACACAATATTGCAGAATTATCCACTTTGATAGACAGCGAAGCAATTAATTAGTGTTATACCACTGCTTATGTAATGGACAGGGGACGACGGAGGCCATTTATACGTCAGCTTTACATTTTCTATATTTATACCTATACAGTATAAGGTAGCTAGGCTTACCAGGGATTTGGACATACGCACTAAGTGACACTCTGAACGACCATAAATTATGTAAATCATTTTACGATTTAATTACTCAAAGTGTGTACCTTTTTAAATGTGTACGTTATGCACCATTCGAAGTTGTATTCGTAATACATGTTGATTTCGTTGGAAATATGTAAATGCTGCGATATCTGAAATCGTATATTATATATGCATGTATGATACATTTTTACTTGTTGTATAATCCTGTAATAAGGTATCAAATTGAGTATTCTCCTAGGTTTTAGTGCCTCTTACATCGGTCATATTAACGCTGCTCATTAGTACACACGTAGGAGGACAGGACTAAGAAGATCACGTGCACGAAAGGGCTCGCGCTGTCAGTCGCCATAGGCGCCAATGGCGAATTTGAAATGCATTTGGCGATTTAAAAACAGCATTGGCGAAAGAAGAATTTTTCATGAACCCAAAGCTTTCCTCCCACTACAGACGTTTCCGTACGTTGAAATTCGCCAATTCTAGCCATACACCAGACAATAGGGCACTGGCTTGATAATTAGGTAAACAAAAGAGGTGTGAACACTCCCTGACCGGGGTACGGACAAAAGCCCCCCCGGACAAAAGCCCCTTAGGACATAAGCCCCTAGGACAAAAGCCCCTTGGACAAAAGCCCCTCCATACTAATGGAAAAGAGGACAAAAGCCCCTTCATTTTTCAAAAAAATTAAATCAAAAAATATAGTAAAAACAAATATAAAATATTTTCTTATATCAGTTTTTTTTTCTTCAAATATACATGTAGTTCAAAATAAGACACAATGTAATGATTAACTGGATTATTGGGATTTTACTAAAAATTTGATAAATTGATTTCATGATTTATAGAAAAAAAATGTAAAAAATTACATTGATGTTAATCTAATTATGACACTATATGATAGAAATATTTTGTAATTAAACATACTTTCCTAATTATCTATATATAATCAATGCAAACATCAAGCTGTTAGCCTGGTAGGTGTGTTATGATAAAGTAAACATTAATGGTTTCTTGTATATATAACATTCTAATGTCTATGTATACATGTTTTTTTATTCTTTCTTTGGTATCAATAACTCAAAAATTAAAAGAATTCAAATGATCACATCATTAATTATGCTTTTTTATTATGTTTGACACTCTTCTCTGAATAATACCCAAATGTATTCAAATAGCAAATTAAATAATCTAAAAAATAGAAATAAGAAAAATAACAATTATTTTATAAGAAGGGGCTTTTGTCCGGAGGGGTTTTTATCCTAAGGGGCTTTTGTCCGGAGGGGCTTTTGTCCTAGGGGCTTATGTCCGGGGGGGGGGCTTTTGTCCAGGGGGGCTTTTGTCCTACACTCTCCCTGACCACCACCCAGATCCTAATTAGCTGCCTGGGGCTGTTTCCACCTGGGCTTGGTAGTGTCACACGTGTGTATTACAGCTGAAGTTGATCGGCCAATTGGCCACCATTAGAAAACAATTACCTGGCCTTTCAATACATTTTGTGATTACAGCTAGTGAGCATTACATCAAAAACAAACACAGCTTACAACTGTAAATGATTTACTCACGTTTTTAATGTTTAATAGGCCTAACTGTCCCCCAAGTCACAAAGTTTGCAATCGTAATGGCCGCCATTTTGGATAATTGTAATAGTCGGCCCGGATCGGTACAACTTCAGGAATTCATTAAAAATCATGTTTAAAAAATAGGAAGGGATTTTTTTCCATAATTTTTGTGTACATTTTTGAAAATGAAAATACATTATGAAAAAATATTAATGGTAAATACATTTTAATCAATAAAATTTCCAAAACAATTTCACTTTTTCTCTCTCTCAAATTAGATCTATTTTTTATTATTTCAACTGATACTGTAACAGGTTTGACACAGTTTTTTTTTTAATTTAGTACTTCTGTTGTGATGAAAATTAAGTAAATATTTCCATTCAATTAAGTCCACTATTTTTATATATATATATATTTCAATAAAAGATATATGTTGAAATAGGATCGAACAACAGGCAGTGCCTATATAAGTTCTCTCCTTGGAATTAGGATTTAAATACATGTTTAATTGACATTGTTTCCCCTTCTTTTAATCAATATAAAAGATATAAAAAATTGTCCACGTGAAGAATACCCAGGTAGATCGACACGCGACCCGCAAATTTCAATTGGCGAATCCAATTTTTGACCCAGAGCTAGCCCTGTCGATGTACCTATGTCGTGTGTTTAGTTATAAAGAGTGCAACGTCTATTATAATGTAAATGGCGAATTATGGATACATGATATGTTTTATTAAGTTATTAATTTAGATGTGTTTCATTATTTCAATATAAATAATGATTTCAACAAAAACATCACCTAGGAGTGTAGTTTTGGTGACAAGAAAATAAAGCAGAAGGTAAAGGTGTTTTTTATATAGCTGATGTTTGTATTAAAATAATGCAGAGGGTAAAGATACTTATTTATATAGCTGATGTTTGTACTCATTTATATAGCTGATGTTTGTTTTAAACTAAAACAGAAGGTGAAGGTTTTTCTTTATATAGCTGATGTTTGTATCAAAATAAAGCAGAAGGTAAAGGTACTTATTTATATAGCTGATGTTTGTACTCATTTATATAGCTGATGTTTGTATTAAAATAAAGCAGAGGGTAAAGGTACTTATTTATATAGCTGATGTTTGTACTCATTTATATAGCTGATGTTTGTATCAAAATAAAGCAGAAGGTAAAGGTACTTATTTATATAGCTGATGTTTGTATTAAGATAAAGCAGAAGGTTAAGGTGTTCTTTTATAAAGCTGATATTTGTATTAAACTAAAGCAGAAGGTACAGGTACTTATGACCTCTACGTACCCTCTATAAACATCTTGATTATCCTCTTTACTTCACTGTTATATGACCTCTACGTACCCTCTATAAACATCCTGATTATCCTCTCTACTTCCCTGTTATATAACCTCTACGTACCCTCTATAAACATCCTGATTGTCATGTTTACTTCCCCGTTATATGACCTCTACGTACCCTCTATAAACATTTTGATTATCCTCTTTACTTCCCTGTTATATAACCTCTACGTACCCTCTATAAACATCCTGATTATCCTCTCTACTTCCCTGTTATATAACCTCTACGTACTCTCTATAAACATCCTGATTATCCCCTTTACTTCCCTGTTATATAACCTCTACGTACCCTCTATAAACATCCTGATTATCCTCTTTACTTCCCTGTTATATAACCTCTACGTACCCTCTATAAACATCGTGATTATCCTCTTTACTTCCTTGTTATATGACCTCTACATACCCTCTATAAACATCCTGATTATCCTCTTTACGTCCCTGTTATATGACCTCTACGTACCCTCTATATACATCTTGATTATCTTCTTTACTTCCCTGTTATATAACCTCTACGTACCCTCTATAAACATTTTGATTATCCTCTTTACTTCCCTGTTATATGACCTCTACGTACCCTCTATAAACATTTTGATTATCCTCTTTACTTCCATGTTATATGACCTCTACGTACCCTCTATAAACATCTTGATTATCCTCTTTACTTCCCTGTTATATGACCTCTACGTACCCTCTATAAACATCCTGATTGTCCTCTTTACTTCCATGTTATATGACCTCTACGTACCCTCTATAAACATCTTGATTATCCTGTTTACTTCCCTGTTATAAAACCTCTACGTACCCTCTATAAACATTTTGATTATCCTCTTTACTTCACTGTTATATAACCTCTACGTACCCTCTATAAACATTTTGATTATCTTCTTTACTTCCCTGTTATATGACCTCTACGTACCCTCTATAAACATCTTGATTATACTCTTTACTTCGCTGTTATAAAACCTCTACGTACCCTCTATAAACATTCTGATTATCCTTTTTTACTTCCCTGTTATATAACCTCTACATACTCTCTATAAACATTCTGATTATCCTTTTTTTTACTTTCCTGTTATATGACCTTTACATACCCTCTGTAAAAATTGCTTATGATATTCTTTCAGCTGGAGAAACTGTGTTACAAACATGAAGTAGGTGAGTCAGCGGAGGACAGTGTGTTAGAATTCACCCAGGATCATTATTTTTCTTTTTGACATCTTTCACAGAAAATATCGTTGATATAAGGATGTATCATGAGACATCATATTATACGCTATATTATAATATTTTACGCCATTGTGTACGATTTATGACTGTCGGATTTACTTTTACGTTTTGTATGCAGCAATGTATATATAACAAAATTGTCTTCTTTATTTTGTGATTTGCTAAGCCCATGAAAACACAAAAGAAAACCTAAATTAAAAAAGGTCAGACGATAATAAAGCTTGAAAGATTATGTCAATGACAAAAACTATATTATTTTTTTTCTATCTCTGATTGTATTAACATTTAGTTTATTTTCTCATCTTGTGGTTGCTATAGAAAATATCTGGCTGTTATAGCATATTTAAGACGAGTTCTGTCGCTGGTTGTCCATATTACTCAAGTCTAATTCGGTGAGTGATTGTTTTCCTAACCATACGATTCCAGAGAGCGTGTCTCTGTACCCATATACCCATAACTGGCAGTGAGGTGTAGACATTACTAGGAATGAGGTGCGAAATTCGGTCAAAAGCCTGAACTAGTATAACTACAGTTCATGTCATATATGTATAGAATGTGTAGTTAGCATTTTTTTTTTGTTCAGGGCAAAAACACTCACCAAACATATGTTGTAGTGTAGGGAATGTTTATGTAGCAGTATGGCACAGTCTCAAGAACAATAATTCTAACATTTAAGGAATTCCTTGACTTGATCTGAACCCAGGTATACGTTTATAAAGTTCCGAAAGAAGAACATTTGCCCAGTTAGTTTGGTTATTGCCGTAGTTTACTACCCGCACAACAACTAATGCCATTCTGATTCGCTAACTGCAAGGTACATTGTAAGATGTGATGCAAATTGCAAGTGCGGCATGAATGATATATATGTTTCCCTATGTGACAGGATATATACCAAAAGAGACAAAAATATTAAGAATAATTAATTCCATCCCGAAAAAACCCCGTAGCACCATGTCCTTTGTGGAATGATATATTGATTGCCCATGCAACCAAAAGCAAAATTTATCATTATATATTTTTGTGTTAATTAGACATATATACACGCGATTAAACACTAATTGTTGTTAAAATGATGAGTATCGTCTATGTTCTGTCGGCGGTGGAGCTTCTTTGATTATATAAGATTAAGGAAACAAATATCAAACCTGCCTCGATCTGCGACCTCGTCATTCAGAAACCTTTGATAAACTCAATTATAAGTTATTTTATTCTGTACCACATGTCCGTTCATTGTCTTACAGTGACATTGTCGACCTACATGTTTTACATGATGATTTTTTGCATCTTGTTTGAGGATATTGTTCGTGACGATCCTTTAGTTCGATTTCCCCAAACATCTCGTGCGGAATGTTATGTATAATTAATATTGTTAATCATGTAATAACCACTGTAATATAGATGTTGTGTAACTGTCAATATCAATATCGTTAGCTGCAATGTGTGTTACATAATGATATCGTTAGCTGCAATGTGTGTTACATAACGATATTGTTTGCTGCAATGTGTGTTACATAACGATATTGTTTGCTGCAATGTGTGTTACATAACGATATCGTTTGCTGCAATGTGTGTTACATAACGATATTGTTTGCTGCAATATGTGTTACATAACGATATTGTTTGCTGCAATGTGTGTTACATAACGATATTGTTTGCTGCAATGTGTGTTACATAACGATATTGTTTGCTGCAATGTGTGTTACATAATGATATTGTTTGCTGCAATGTGTGTTACATAATGATATTGTTTGCTGCAATGTGTGTTACATAATGATATTGTTTGCTGCAATGTGTGTTACATAATGATATTGTTTGCTGCAATGTGTTTTACATAATGATATTGTTTGCTGCAATGTGTGTTACATAATGATATTGTTTGCTGCAATGTGTGTTACATAATGATACTGTTAGCTGCAATGTGTGTTACATAATGATATTGTTAGCTGCAATGTGTGTTACATAATGATATTGTTTGCTGCAATGTGTGTTACATAATGATATTGTTAGCTGCAATGTGTGTTACATAATAATATTGTTAGCTGCAATGTGTGTTACATAACGATATTGTTTGCTGCAATGTGTGTTACATGATGATATTGTCTGCTTCAATGTGTTTTACATAATTATATTGTTTGCTGCAATGTGTGTTACATAACGATATTGTTTGCTGCAATGTGTGTGACATAATGATATTGTTTGCTGCAATGTGTGTTACATATTGATGCCGATGGATTGTCGTAGCACACTTTCGTTACATAAACTTGTGTATTGGAATTTATTTTTGTATCTAAACTTCTATTTTCTATGATCGACATTTTTATTCGATCTAGTTTTGGTGAAACTACACCAACATGGGATTCGCTGAACTTTTTAACATAACTTGAATATTCACTAGCTGTCATACAAACAAATTATATCTTTAACTAATTACTACATGATATTAAAATGGTTAGTGATATTTTTTGTTTAAATCCGTCGAATATGCAAACCTGGTGTTTAAGTTATCAAATTGTTGAATGCCAAACACTGTGTACACCTTTGATACATATGGACACACACAAAAAATATCGCACATGACAAGTACATGTAATACTGTACGGATTACATGCAGCTGAGTGTAATGGTTACCGTAGGCAAGCATAAACTTAAGCGAGATTTGTTTTGTTTCTTTCCAAAAAATATCCGATTACTATATATATAATGCACTGGATGATATCATCAATTATGCTGAGAAGGCAGCATACTTCAATTGTTTGATTAATTTACCCGCATTGTACAAGTTGCAGGAGATAACTCGAAATATTCAATTATGAAATATATAATTATATCATATCTCGATTCATAAACAATGCAAAATATTTATTAAAGTTACCTTTGATAGAGTTTTCAGTTATACATCCTATTATATACTATCTTAACCCAAACAACATTCAGTAGCCTATTGTAGCATGCTGGTAAAGGCAGCGCTTGACTTTGAAGACTCATTATTTCCCTGACTCATTCGCACATAAGTTCGGACACGTACACCTGTATTCCGAGTGGTACCTGTCAAAAACCTGGTCCTGAGAAGGTCATTTTTGTAATATTTTTTATTATAATTCGTTGACCCACATGTCACCTCCAAGCGGACACCTGACGTGTTGGATTGCTGTGGGGAAGCCTCTGGCCTATATTCTACAATTCTCATGATAAAACTTTATTGTTTCTTATGATCTGTCAGTCTTAAAGTCATCCTACTGTCCGTCCTATAATCGTAAACTCCAAGCAGGAAATACGTCTGTGTAACGTACTCATAGACCCATAGACAACAGGAGACTATATGGACCTCAGAATCAAACCAAAAATATCAGGAATCCCTACGGAAACTATATAGTAATACAGTCCAATAGACTATAGGGGACTTTAACCACGTGTATTGATACCGTCCCATCATGTATAAAAAACTCTACAAGAAACCCTTTCGTCTCAACTCGGCAAGAAATGTTTTCAGTAACAGGATAGTGGAGTCCTGGAATTCTCTCCCTGTTGATGTGGTCAATGCTGAAAACCTGAATATTTTCAAAAATAGGCTAAACAAGCACTGGAAAAACCACGTCACGAAGTTTTCACCATCAACCTAGGAAAGACATTATATTATACTTAAACCTACGACATGCTATTAAGGATTTAAGCAATCTTTTTAATATTTTACCATTATTGTAAATATCACTATGCATCTTTACAAGCCGTTTGTGGCTTTCCAATGATGTTGGACTGATGAGAGTATCTCTACGTTTACTATATAGTAATACAGTCACATAGACTATAGGGGACTTTAACCACGTGTATTGATACCGTCCCATTAGGAATCACTACGGATACTATATAGTAATACAGTCACATAGACTATAGGGGACTTTAACCACGTGTATTGATACCGTTCCATCAGGAATCACTACGGATACTATATATATAGTAATACAGTCATATAGACTATAGAGGACTTTGACCACGTGTATTGATACCGTCCCATCAGGAATCACTACGGATACTATATAGTAATACAGTCACATAGACTATAGGGGACTTTAACCACGTGTATTGATACCGTCCCATCAGGTATCACTACGGATACTATATAGTAACACAATCACATAGACTATAGGGGACTTTAACCACGTGTATTGATACCGTTCCATCAGGAATCACTACGGATACTATATAGTAATACAGTCACATAGACTATAGGGGACTTTAACCACGTGTATTGATACCGTCCCATCAGGATTCACTACGGGTACTATATAGTAATACAGTCACATAGACTATAGGGGACTTTAACCACGTGTATTGATACCGTCCCATCAGGGACTACGGATACTATATGGTATTACAGTCACGTAGACTATAGGGGACTTTAACCACGTGTATTGATACCGTTCCATCAGGAATCACTACGGATACTATATAGTAATACAGTCACATAGACTATAGGGGACTTTAACCACGTGTATTGATACCATCCCATCAGGAATCACTACGGATACTATATAATAATACAGTCACATAGACTATAGGGGACTTTAACCACGTGTATTGATACCGTCCCATCAGGAATCACTACAGATACTATATAGTAATACAGTCACATAGACTATAGGGGACTTTAACCACGTGTATTGATACCGTCCCATCAGGAATCACTACGGATACTATATAGCAATACAGTCACATAGACTATAGGGGACTTTAACCACGTGTATTGATACCGTCCCATCAGGAATCACTATGTTTACTATATAGTAATGATTTACAATCGAAGGATACGATTTCAACGTGTTTTTTTATATTGATAATATTTAAAAAACAAATTCACATTGCTCTGTAGACATTCTTTTACATCAAACATTAAAATTGGTTTCATGAATATCAAATTATGGTCGTCACAACTAGTTTCTCTGAGGAAATTATCCTTCTGTTAACATAAGTATTTATTTTCTTCGATTATAGAGTGAGGTAATTGTTTCTACGTAGAATACAATTGATCCTCCAGTACAGAAACTTATGAAAAATACATAAAATCGTATAGGTTAGATGTCATTTTCCGGAACTAGTTAGATAAAGAAAGTATCAATATTTTACTTTTTACTATTGTTTTCCTCAGTATAGCTGTGCTTCTTATTGATTGAGTCATGTTTTAATGGGACAATGTAGTAAGTTTGGTCAATATCCACGAAGCTTAACATAAATGTATTGTTCCAGATTCCTTATAAGACAAAACTCATTGACCACAGAATTACATATTCAATGGATACAGGTACAGTTACTACTCTGTAACCATATCCGACCTGGTG
The DNA here is from genome assembly GCA_004382745.1 of Argopecten irradians irradians. NCBI lineage: Eukaryota > Metazoa > Mollusca > Bivalvia > Pectinida > Pectinidae > Argopecten > Argopecten irradians. The sequence continues at coordinate 640,010 of SAYR01073692.1, read as the reverse complement.
TTACATAAGTTGCGTAAATGCTATACATTCGTATTTAAAAATAAATATAAGATTTATACAATATAAAGAGTTGTTTGTCTTTGCCCTTTAACTTTAAACGAGGATTTGTACGCCATTGTCAATAGACAGTTTACACGTAGCACTTCAGTCATATATACATAGACCATAATTTAACTTGAGTGCGTTATTTCAAGATATCACAGATGTCAACAAAATGATATTTTTACAATGATTTTTTTTGTCAATCCTATCTGATGACATAATGTTCGCGAGAGTCCAATTTTGATGTAGTTTAGCCACAACTCGAACAGGATATCACGTGAATAATCAACATATATCTAAGTGTATGGCTGCCAGTAAATGTCCATGGTAGCGAACGGATAAGTTGTAAAATATGAAGACACGAAACGTTGTATACGTAAAAATAAAATGGTTTTACAATAGTTCACACTACCTGACGTGTTGGAGTGTCGTAAGGAAGGCCCTGATCTACACGAAACGTTGTATACGTAAAAATAAATGGTTTTACAAAAGTTCACACTAACTGACGTGTTGGAGAGTCTCACGGAAGGCCCTGACCTACATTCCAATACCCTCGTAAAACAATTCCGGGTTTCGTATGATCCGTTAAACATATCATATTGGTCATTATTTATGTAGTGGTCAGTAGTAACTATGTGCACATGTCAATGGCTCGCAAAACACACAAAAGCTTAGCTCTTCACCAAAACTACAAGATCAAGTATATACTTTAGATTCATTAATTGAAGCACATGTAGTAATATTAACGGGCATTGGTATATTATTTATTTGTACATATTGAAACATATCATAAATTAAAAGACAGAAACTTATCATATTGCAATGCACTTTTCCTTTAAGTTAACAAGGCGTTTAGATCAGAAACGCTTTCATTTTGCACATACGCCCTGTCAAAACCTCGAAATCACATGTTTTATATATTGTACACTTAACAAAAAAGTTAGCGAATTTAAATGTGGAACATTATGGAGAATGGTAAAAAGGTATTTATTTGATGTTTCAAATGTAATACAATACTGAATACTTTTAATAAAATTAATAGGTCTGATATACATAATGTATCCCGAAAATCCTCTGCAATACCTCCTATCCGTACATAGTACGATACTATATGGGGACACTAGGCTATATTCTCCAAGCTCACAAGGAAAGACACCTTTTAGGCATAATAATCTTTCCACGCTCTTTAATGTGAATGTGGATTTACATTTGTGATAAAGTTTCAACTGTCCAGCTACATCTAACACACGGCGTGGACATAGATAAAATGTCGCAGTATGACGGGGTCAGTGTAAAGGTCGCTGACCATCGGTCAGCTGGCTTCACAATAAAACATAACGTCCGGCTGTCATAAGAGGGCGTTACTTTATACATATCGGATTACGCCTGACATTTACAGTCAGATTTTATATGGAAGAGCATGGACATAAGAGAGGGTGTCTGTGAAGTTCACATATAGTACTATTATAACAACAGTTTTACATATATACGTATATAAAGGGGACAAGTCTGTGGTTCACCATATAGAACGAATATGACTGAAGGCAAGGCCTTAAAGGGCGCAGCCAGATGTTTCAGTAACCTTTTATTATGCAATGTTAAAAATTTCAATTTATGGAAATAATGGAGCAGAATTTTCTATTTATTTTTCATTTATATATTCAAACTCTATCCTTGGTCGGAAAGCTTTATTTGAGAAGGAAATCCACATAAGAGAAAGACGAATTTTTTTATTTCCGTAAAAGATATTCCGGTTTTGGTCAGCAGACCATATTGGAAGGTCGTCTATCACTTGAACGCTTACAAATAAAGAGCAATAGCACTGAGCTTCTGCCGGATGAAGATTACGTTCGTCGGATTATTAAAGCGTTTGAACCGCTTGGTTATATAATGAGCTGACTTTAAAGCACGCTGAGGGGATGTTTTAAAAAAAGGCGGCTGCAAACTGATGCTGTCAGTGTGTAGGATTGAATTTGAAGAATGTATTTTTTTCATATATTTTCATGTATGTATTACCTTAAAAGAGCTTCGCACTTCGTGGGCTGCGCCCTTATAATTAAAACAGCTTTATGTATATAAAGGGATTATATTTCGCTTTTATGTTAGCAATGCTTGCAATGAGCAATTCCGCTAAGAATATATGGGACATGTTCTTTAAAAGTTGTACTGGCTGCAATAACATACTTATCTGGTAAATAATGGAACTGGTGCTTTTATTTATCAGCATGTTGAAATACAGGGAAAATGTTGTTCTTTTCTCTTTTTTGATGCCGTTATGATATAAATTACTAAGTGGACGTCTTGTTAAAGCTTGTAAAATGTCAAGGGATATATAGGTTGATGATTAATGCAAGAAACAAATATCAATTGTGTGGCTGCTTTGTTATTCTTGTTTTGAATGATGTCATTCTACCGTATGACTCAAGCCGAATTATTAAATACACACGAAACTGTCAAACTGTTCCATGGCTAACGCAACAAGAATCCAAACCTCCATATCACCCACATTTATAAGATTTTTAACATGATGGTAAACATATGGATATGTATAGTTCGTCTTCTACCAAACCTGCTGTAAGAGAAATTTAGATTTGTTGTTGACGTTAAAAAGGAAGTTGCTTTGATAAATTACAAAATGAATGTTACCTAAAGATGTTTATCTAATTCCCCACTGTCAAATGCCATGAGTTTAATTACCATTAATGTAGTATTTATGAATATAAGTATATTTCGCGGAAGTGAAAAAAAAATAAATGACAAAACATCTTGACAAACTGACCTATATTACGTCAAATATCTATTTATATAAACAAGAATATACTAAATGTGTTTGTACTGTTTTTAATTATTATTAAGCTAATGATAACCGTGTCCGGATAAGTGTAGGCTACATTAAGGAACTATAAACTACTAAGCATTTAATTACCAAGTAATGGGCACCTGTATAATTATCATAAACGTTAATGATTTATTTGTTTATTTATATCTGATTCTTTTGGCAACGTGTAATAAAATAATTGTTTACTACTTAAGATTATGTGATTGTTACCGTGTTAACAGGTACTTAAATGACTGTTATCTTTAGTAGGGATGGTACAAAAGCACGGATGACCGTCAGCTGTCAAGTAGTTTTCAACGGCTGTATATGTACTAATACATATTAACTTTATTTCCGTTCAACTTATTTGATTTACGTGCTTGTATTGGCATTATTAGTCAAGGGAGATTTCACAAATTATACGTGTAGTAAAGGATAACAAATCGGCTTTATTTTCCTCTCATCCATTATCTGTAACGATTTACGTTATCATCAAACTGGTGTATCGCAGTGCCAAAGCCGAAACGCTGTGTTTGTGACATATAAATGTATATATTCCTGACATTAAATACATCGTGTGTGAAAAAGATTCGCACAGCATTTAAAACGGTTTGATACCAAAATGAGTTGCGTGTTTTTACAAATGTTGAATTTATGTTAATACTGTAAATGTGAACATAAGGCACATTATATTACCGGACTTCTAATGATGAAGATATTTAAAAATTGACATGACTTTAATCTTTAGAACAAAGGAATGCGAAATACATTGTAACATTATGTTTTTTCTAGAACGGTATCAGAGCCCGTCAACCTTAGTGATTAATATTTAATTTAGAATTAATAATAGATGTATTAAAGAGGCATTCGACACGAGTTACATGACTAAGTGGACGTGATTAAACTACTGTTAAGTAATGATCATCATCAAAGTAATATTCAATTATCATATCTACTCATCGTCCAAATGATTTTATACGAAACGTGATTTATAAGGTCGGAATATCAAATACGATCGTTGAATATCAATTTTGTAAATTGTTAGGATACCTCTATATCCATATTAAGATTGATATATAAAATATGTAAACTATATAAGTATCTGCAATGCAATGTCACATTGATCAATCTTTTTTGTATATCTAAATCTGGAATAATTTGCAAATGTATTCTGCAAATCATGGTCACATATATAGTTTCAATTACACGTTGGTTGTAAAACTGAAGCTTGTGTAACGTATTAAGGAAGTGTTTAAATCGTAAGGATCTTTAATTATGCTGAACAGATACATGAACATTTTATATACCCTGTTGACAGGGTGAATTACAGATAACGGACATGAAACTAGAACTTTTATTTAAACAAAATATCAACAGTGGTAAGATTTATGCAATACCTCAATACACAATCCAGTTTTGTAATATTGACGGTAATGTGGATATAAAACTAATAAAGATAATGAGCAGATGGAAACTGTAACATTTGGTATAGCATCATTTTAAATGAATAACCCCATAGCTTTTTGTATAAATGTGAAACTGTGTTAACATTAACTGTTGATTGTCTAGATCCCAGGTAAATGATATCACCTGTTTACCTTTAATAACCGTAATGTTTAACATTAACTGTTGATTGTCTAGATCCCAGGAAAATGATATCCCCTGTTTACCTTTAATAACCGTAATGTTTAACATTAACTGTGGATTGTCTAGATCCCAGGTAAATGATATCCCATGTTTACCTTTAATAACCGTAATGTTTAACATTAACTGTTGATTGTCTAGATCCCAGGAAAATGATATCCCATACGTTAATAACCGTAATGTTAACATTAACTGTTGATTGTCTAGATCCCAGGTAAATGATATCCTCTGTTTACCTTTAATAACCGTAATGTTTAACATTAACTGTTGATTGTCTAGATCCCAGGTAAATGATATCCTCTGTTTACCTTTAATAACCGTAATGTTTAACATTAACTGTTGATTGTCTAGATCCCAGGTAAATGATATCCTCTGTTTACCTTTAATAACCGTAATGTTTAACATTAACTGTTGATTGTCTAGATCCCAGGTAAATGATATCCCTGTTTACCTTTAATAACCGTAATGTTTAACATTAACTGTTGATTGTCTAGATCCCAGGTAAATGATATCCCCTGTTTACCTTTAATAACCGTAATGTTTAACATTAACTGTTGATTGTCTAGATCCCAGGTAAATGATATCCCCTGTTTACCTTTAATAACCGTAATGTTTAACATTAACTGTTGATTGTCTAGATCCCAGGTAAATGATATCCTCTGTTTACCTTTAATAACCGTAATGTTTAACATTAACTGTTGATTGTCTAGATCCCAGGTAAATGATATCCTCTGTTTACCTTTAATAACCGTAATGTTTAACATTAACTGTGGATTCTCTAGATCCCAGGTAAATGATATCCCCTGTTTACCTTTAATAACCGTAATGTTTAACATTAACTGGTTGATTGTTGAGATT
>SAYR01073692.1:604546-629727 GCA_004382745.1 Argopecten irradians irradians | reverse complement strand
CCCAGGTAAATGATCTCCCCTGTTTACCTTTAATAATCCGAATGTTTAACATTAATTCTTGATTGTCTAGAACCAAGGTAAATGATTCCCCCTGTTTACCTTTGATAACCGTAATGTTTAACATTAACTGTTGATTGTCTAGATCCCAGGTAAATGATATCCTCTGTTTACCTTTAATAACCGTAATGTTTAACATTAACTGTTGATTGTCTAGATCCCAGGTAAATGATATCCCCTGTTTACCTTTAATAACCGTAATGTTTAACATTAACTGTTGATTGTCTAGATCCCAGGTAAATGATATCCCCTGTTTACCTTTAATAACCGTAATGTTTAACATTAACTGTAGATTGTCTAGATCCCAGGTAAATGATATCCTCTGTTTACCTTTAACAACCGTAATGTTTAACATTAACTGTGGATTATCTAGATCCCAGGTAAATGATATCCTCTGTTTACCTTTAATAACCGTAATGTTTAACATTTACTGTGGATTATCTAGATCCCAGGTAAATGATATCCTCTGTTTACCTTTAATAACCGTAATGTTTAACATTTACTGTGGATTATCTAGATCCCAGGTAAATGATATCCTCTGTTTACCTTTAAAAACCGTACTGTTTAACATTATTTGTTGATTGTCTAGATCCCAGGTAAATATGCCGGGCAATAAACGTATTGACAGACCAAAGTGTGTATTGGAAGGTTATGGGATGTAGTAGTGGTTTTGAAAGTTATAAGATGTCGCTGTCTTTTGACCTCGTTGATTGTTTACACGTAAACGTTGTCCCACACCCACGATCTATTACCAATACCACAGCCTTGTAAAAACATAGATGATTGGTAAATCATTATATATCGATTGTTTACATATTCCCTTTGTCTTGCCGTACTCCTACGATGCTATAAAAGTGGCCATGACCATATCATAGTTATTGGGACATGTTATTGATCGTTTACACATCATTGGCGTTTATTTCGCACCATTACGTCATAAGACTGCTACAGCCTTTCTCATGGCCATTTATTTGTATATTAACACTTTTGGAATGATGGATGATGTTTACATGTTGACAGCCTATTCGTCTACTACACCCTTTATCGGTAAACAAAGCATGTGTTGACTGTTTACATGTTTGATTTATAATTTTGCTATCCTTCCTTATTTGTTATTTACTAATATAATGACATCTCTACTAACACATTTGATATTGGTATCATTAAAATTGCTTCTGTGTTCTATAACGAATCTATGATTTTTTGTTTGTGTGACGCCCTTCATGCTTGAAACTAATGCATAAGTATTCCCAGAAGCAAATTGCATCATAAGTATCTAAAAGTCAAGTACACCCATATCCTGTAAACCTGTTAATGTTTGCGAGACATTATTTCACGCGTTATTTTCAGTGAAAGCTCATACTCGAAGTCAAATTCGAGTGGTAAGATTTCCAAACAGTATACCACTAGCTCTCTAACAGTATACCACTATATCTCTAACAGTATACCATTATCTCTCTAACAGTATACCACTATATCTCTAACAGTATACCATTATCTCTCTTACAGTGTACCACTATCTATCTAACAGTATACCATTATCTCTCTAACAGTATACCACTATCTCTCTAACAGTATACCATTATCTCTCTTACAGTATACCACTATCTCTCTAACAGTATACCATTATCTCTCTAACAGTATACCACTATCTCTCTAACAGTATACCACTAGCTCACTAACAGTATACCACTATCTCTAACAGTCTACCACTATCTCTCTAACTGTATACCACTATATCCCTAACAGTATACCATTATCTCTCTAACAGTATACCACTATATCTCTAACAGTATACCATTATCTCTCTTACAGTATACCACTATCTATCTAACAGTATACCATTATCTCTCTAATAGTATACCACTAGCTCACTAACAGTATACCATTATCTCTCTAACAGTATATCACTATCTCTCTAACAGTATACCACTATATCCCTAACAGTATACCACTATCTCTCTAACAGTATACCACTATCTCTCTTACAGTATACCACTATCTCTCTAACAGTATACCACTATATCCCTAACAGTATACCACTATCTCTCTAACAGTATACCACTATCTCTCTAACAGTATACCACTATATCCCTAACAGTATACCACTAGCTCACTAACAGTATACCACTATCTCTCCAACAGTATACCACTATCTCTCTAACATTATACCACTAGCTCACTAACAGTATACCATTATCTCTCTAACAGTATACCGCTATATCTCTAACAGTATACCACTATCTCATTAACAGTATACCACTATATCTCTAACTGTATACCACTATATCTCTAACAGTATACCACTATCTCTCTAACAGTATACCATTATCTCTCTAACAGTATATACCATTATCTCTCTAACAGTATACCACTATATCTCTAACAGTATACCATTATCTCTCTAACAGTATACCACTATATCTCTAACTGTATACCACTATCTCATTAACAGTATACCACTATATCCCTAACAGTATACCACTATATCTCTAACTGTATACCACTATATCTCTAACAGTATATCACTATCTCTCTAACAGTATACCATTATCTCTCTAACAGTATACCATTATCTCTCTAACAGTATACCACTATATCTCTAACAGTAAACCACTATCTCATTAACAGTATACCACTATATCCCTAACAGTATACCACTATATTTCTAACAGTATACCATTATATCCCTAACAGTCTACCACTATATTTCTAACAGTATACCATTATCTATCTAACAGTATACCACTATATCCCTAACAGTATACCATTATCTCTCTAACAGTATACCACTATCTCTCTAGCAGTATACCATTATCTCTCTAACAGTATACCATTATCTCTCTAACAGTATACCACTAGGGGCCGCGGTGGCCGAGTGGTTAAGATGTCCCGACATATTACCACAAGCCCTCCACCTCTGGGATGCGGGTTCGAATCCCATGTGGGGCAGTTGCCAGGTACTGACCGCTGGTCGGTGGTTTTTCCTCCACCAACAAACCTGGCACGTCCTTACATGACCCTGGCTGTTAATAGGACGTAAAAATAAATAAACCAAACAAAAGTATACCACTAGCTCGCTAACAGTATACCACTATATCTCTAACAGTCTACCACTAGCTCACTAACAGTATACCACTAGCTCACTAACAGTATACCACTAGCTCACTAACAGTATACCACTATATCTCTAACAGTATACCACTATCTCTCTTACAGTATACCATTATATCCCTAACAGTCTACCACTATATTTCTAACAGTATACCATTATCTATCTAACAGTATACCACTATATCCCTAACAGTATACCATTATCTCTCTAACAGTATACCACTATCTCTCTAGCAGTATACCATTATCTCTCTAACAGTATACCATTATCTCTCTAACAGTATACCACTAGGGGCCGCGGTGGCCGAGTGGTTAAGATGTCCCGACATATTACCACAAGCCCTCCACCTCTGGGATGCGGGTTCGAATCCCATGTGGGGCAGTTGCCAGGTACTGACCGCTGGTCGGTGGTTTTTCCTCCACCAACAAACCTGGCACGTCCTTACATGACCCTGGCTGTTAATAGGACGTAAAAATAAATAAACCAAACAAAAGTATACCACTATCTCATTAACAGTATACCACTATATCTCTAACAGTATACCACTATATCTCTAACAGTATACCATTATCTCTCTAACAGTATACCACTATATCTCTAACAGTATACCATTATCTCTCTAACAGTATACCACTATATCCCTAACAGTATACCACTATATCTCTAACAGTCTACCATTATCTCTCTAACAGTATACCACTAGCTCACTAACAGTATACCACTAGCTCACTAACAGTATACAACTATCTCACTAACTGTATACCACTAGCTCAGTAACAGTCTACTAGTAGCTCATTTACAGTTTACCACTAGCTCTCCATTTTTAACGTAGTACTTTTTTCTTAATTGTCTCTTTTTTCTCCGCTTTCTTACCATGACATGTTAAATGGCCTCGACAGTAAGTAGGACGTAAACTAGAAATAAACCAAAACTCATTATAAACTAAACCTCATTTCTCATGTATTGCACTTGTATATATTATTTTAAGTATGAAGTTGACAGAAAGACGTAATCCAAACTGCAGATCTCACAGTATTGATATGTAGATTTATGATAAGCTGTCTAGAGAGATGTGCACGAGATATATAGCACAGACAGTGCAGTTTGTCTATCGATATGACAGTGTAGCACGCTTACATACTAATTAACATTTGGCTATATCTGACATTATATCTGTGTATGATGTTAAAGCCTCTTTATGTAATAAATAGGACACTATGTTATATTTACTTATAACGGGATTTATTCACCAGTAAAAGTGGTCTGCAAAGACAGTTAATATGCATACATCATATTGATAAATATGTATACACTATGTTACAACATTCAATCCTCCATGCAGCAATACATGCCGGACAATGTAAAATGTTAATAGACCAATTTTACACAATCTATTCAAGAAATATACATTCTTTGACACATAATGGTGTTTATATTTTTGTTAACCAAGAATAGTGTGTGTCGACAATTTTATAAAACTTATCCGATTGGGTAATCTATTACTTGATCATTATAAAAATCTAAAATAGGAGTCGTTGACGTGATGTTCAGATAAATATTCCGGACATAGATTTATTAATGATGTTCGTTGTTCTGCTTGTAAACACCACCACCAGGTGTACACAATTGTTTGTGTATATATAGTAATAATGAGCAGTTCACGTCATCCGCCCCTATACACAACGTGTAGATGTCGATCACATCCACCGACACTAAATAAATAATCAATAAAATCCGGAAGCGGTATAGCACGAAACTAACGCATCATTTCTTTCGTCCAGAGTTTTTTTTTTTTTTTTTTTTTTTTTGTTTTTTGTTTTTTTGTGCGGAAATGAGAAATTGTACCTTGTAATGGAAGAACCACTAGTACTTTGTAAAAGGCTAAAAACCACAATAATGTTTAAATGCGATCATCATATATTATCGACAATACCGCATAACTTCTCAATTCTTGTTTATTATATGACTGTATTTTCTTACAACTTACAAGATAGAAAACTATCATCATATGTTCGTTAGATGGTAAATCACATAGGCATTTCGTACTTCAAAAATATATTTATCAGATGTCTATATAACGATAAACAGTCAGTCAAACAAATAGCGGATCAATATCAGAGCTGAATATTGTGTTTGATGTATTTACGAGAGTTCCTGTGACTTAGAGGGAAATGACCACAATACCACCCAGATATAGCTCTAATACATAAACCGACACATTTATAGATATCGAAGTACCTCATGAGTTATGAAGACATTCTGATTTGTCGTTAAGTAATGAGACATTGGACGTAATTTGTAGTGATTACAAAAATGCGCTACAAACCATAGTTTAACGAAAATTGTCGTAATTTTATGAATTTGACTGCAGTACTTCCTTGCTGCAACACAATTCAATCCATTTACTCGTGTAACATGTTGTCATGAATGTTGTTTTAAATAATGAAGTTTTTAATGAATGTTTATAACTTAACCACGCGAAACTACAAATATGTATTAAAGATGGTAATATTAAAACAATTCAAAGATAAATATCACCTTCAAGAAATTTTCTAATTTGTAATTAGATTGGACACCAACATTTCAACAACGAAAAACCATAAACATTATGACGTATCATGATTTAAGTTGGATATCAACAACATCAAAGGTTACCTAAATTACATTGGATATCAATACAACATCAAAGAATATCCTTAATAATATTGGATATCAACAACATCAAATAATACCTAAATTACATTGGATATCAACAACATCAAAGAATACCTAAATTACATTGGATATCAACAACATCAAAGAATATCCTAAATTGCATTGGATATCAACAACATCAAAAAATACATAAATTACATTGGATATCAACAACATCAAAAAATACCTAAATTACATTGGATATCAACAACATCAAAAAATACCTAAATTACATTGGATATCAACAACATCAAAGTATACATAAATTACATTGGATATCAACAACATCAAAGAATACCTAAATTACATTGGATATCAACAACATCAAAAAATATCCTAAATTACATTGGATATCAACAACATCAAAGAATATCCTAAATTACATTGGATATCAACAACATCAAAGAATATCCTAAATTACATTGGATATCAACAACATCAAACAATACCTAAATTACAATTTGGATATCAACAACATCAAAGTTACACAGTTATGCTAATGAAGATAACATGACTAAACCAATGCAGAATTTAGTTAAGTAATAGAAGTTACTATTGTCAATACCAATTCATTATTGCAACTTAGATATGAAACATCATGTTGAACTGGTAAAACGTGATTTAAGATTGTGATTAGATATTTGAATGGTGATGGAGGTAATAATAGACCTCGTTGTTATAAGTCAGACCATTCAGGGATTGTCAAACTCCCTACATCACAACATTACTGACACAAGTTATTGTCCACATATATAATAACAAACAAATACATAAATCAATAAAGAAGCCTCGATTGACAATGACCATTACAGAGCACATAACCATATCCCCTGTTGATCACATTAATTTTATGTACGTGTAAGACACGGTTACTAAACCGCTTCTGACGCACATAATGATCGAATTTGTTGATAATTATTTACTATAATGGAACAAATAAACAAGGAACTGTTAGATAAATTATCACCACAACTACTGAACGGAAACATTTTGGATGAATTACGTATGCTTATCACCAACACGTGTATCAGACGTACGTAGCTGAATCACCACAGGTGTCGTACAACCGACATCAACAAGTAAACACTAATTAAATTACGGGGATTTATTGTTTACGCCTCTGTTAATTTGACAGGTAGGACAAGAATGGAATTCTTTAGAAAATTTGTAATTTTAGTCAAGTTAAAGAATATTTCATTATATCATTTGAAAGTGGTTTTAACTGATATTAGAAAACGCTTTGGACATCTGGTTATAGGATAATTAACATATAAATAAATCATCGTCAGACCTAAATCAGGACACCAGCCCTTACTGGTCATCTACAAATACAGATTCATCGCTAGCTACCACCACCATCATTATGTTATCACTCCTAGATAATTATGTATTAAGGTTATCTTTAAATCTACAGATACTGATTTTCTGTGGCCATTTCAGCAAACATCACTGGATTACGTAAGTAAGCCACTACAGGTCCTGACACTAATGGTAGTGATAGGTGTCTGTTCTCCCGAGTGACACGGTGATCGTGATCACTCCATGTTCATCGTCTGTTCCTTTATCACGATCTGTGATTTACACACACAAAGTCAAGTGTCTATAGCAGGATTGCATCATATAAATATCCCCTATTTTTGATTAGGGGGTCAACATACATACATAGTTAATTCAATTTCTTCTTGATTGAAGCCCATACTTCAAAGGTTTTATTTCGTCTTTTTTCTATGCATAGATGTGGTCAATCAACTTTGGCTGTTTCCCAAAATCTATTTAGAGTGAAATATGTACATTTCAAGACACGTCGTGTTAGCAATAATACTACACTTTATTTAGGGTCGATTACACGTTGATTCAGATAACCTTACCAGGTATTCGACATAATGATATTTACAATATAGGCAGGACATAAAGGCAGCATTGTTTTGTATACGGACTTTCTTTTATTGATAACCACCCATCTCAAATATATTTTAGAAACACTATAATTAATCCTTTTATGTTTATCAATGTTTAGACGGGACGGCATGAATGAGTGAAAACATTATGAGGTAAATGTTGATGTCTTAAACGATTGTTTGATTTTGGTCAAAGTTTATAAATAAACAAAGAAGTTTTTAACTATTTTATCCTCAAATGAGGATGTGCAAATGGAGTTGTATAAAGTGATTGTTTCTATATCTGGTGATGTTGGGAGGAACATATAGTCCGACAACATTATAAGAAAATGATTTCCTTTTGTGACTTTGATGTGTTTTTAGTTTATTTCTTCTATTTTAAATGCACAAGTGCATGAGCTGCAATATTACATCTAGAGTTATTTATAGTTCTTTTGTTTAAGTACAACATCACCACTACCTTATCAAAACCACTACAATTAGACACTGGTGAACAAATGGTCATTAAAAGTACTAGATCGCCACTCTAATTTTAAAAAAAAACCTGTTAAGTCAAGCACGTTCATTAGCCATCAACTACATCGGTTATATTTTTAACGTTAAACCATTTTTCATGAAAAACGCAATTAATCTCAGTTTTTTGCTTGCTCGATGTTTAGAAACCGTAACTCACCGTATGACATTTATTATGGTACTTATGTGTCCATAAGCTATAATTAATACTAATTTAATTATAAATTATTAGCAACACGATTTTAACAAATGAATCACTTAAAGAATGTAGCGAAAGATATCACTACCATGTACCATTCTGATTTTTTATATTACTACAACTCAGAATGTATGTTTGAGTTTGACGTCTGTCATTGCTCAAAGAGAGATGATGTTTTATCTAAATGGAGGTCTATGGAAACAGTAGACATCAGATAAAGGAAGGGTAGTACTTCAAAGGATTTACCTGGAACAGCTAATGACACGGTGTACTTTATCATAAAAGTACACCATGATTTACATAACTGAAAGTAAAGAAAACTATTTTATAAAGATATCTGTTTTTACCATAATTGAAATACATTCCCATATTTTATTAATTAAACTCTTATAATTAAAACTGTACGAATGAATGGAATGCCAATGAAACATAACTCGGTATACAGAAGTTTGTTTGCTTGGTAGGAAAATTTAAGAAAAACAATTTGATAGAAATGTCAGCCTCTTACTGAGGATGAGGTCCTGGATCAGGATTGTAACCTTTATTAATTAAATCAATAACGCTATAAAGATATACATACAAGCATGACTGAAATGTCCATGTTAATGATAATGTATTCGTAACATGGCTCATCTATTAAAGATTGCAAGGCTACATGGATAATAAAGTGGAAAATAGTCATCTATGTTTGCATAACTGATTTGATGGAATGCTATACATGTTTATACGTGTCAATAATACGCAGTTAACACCTTTAGAAACAGCATTGCAATATTATCATATGGAAAATACCACAGTGATTTAGATATAAGATACAAGCCAGCAAGATGTATTTTAATTGTGTTGAACTTACAAATTATGTAACGGACTGTCATAGCAGGACTCTGTTATTGCACTTGTGTATCAATACTTGTATCGATATGTGTATCAATACTTGTATACACAATACTTGTATCGATATGTGTATCAATACTTGTATACACAATACTTGTATCGATACATGACTATCGTGCTCACTGGCTTTAAATCGTGAGTTCCGAACACGGTATTGATTAGTTGCATTTGATTTGTCAAAACCATCAGGACATTTGACAACATTTTGTGTGAATGATAATACAGACACTGTGTTAGTAATTCAATGTTATAATTTGTGACTATTTGGGATAGAAGCCTTACAAACAGATAAACTACCAGCAATTAAAACAAGCGGAATTTTAAATCACAACAAAATGGCATTAATTAAGGATTAACTTCATTTTAATTGATTTTCTGTGTAAATTATATTGGCGGAGGGCGTGTATCATTTAATTTAACACATGCTTGATATCTTAAGGCGAATCTGGCAATATATGTAAGTAAATTAATTACATAATCGGTGAATAGTTTTGTTTGATATCCAAACCTCTGTATCTAATCCTTTCTGATCTGACAATAAATTTTAATGAATTATCCACGACATTTTTTATTGTTTTTGATTTGATTAAAGAAACGTGTTACATGTTTATGACTTGAATTGTTCATGCTACCAGTGTGATGTGATTACATAATACAAGTGTAATTGATTATGACTTTACGTACGTCCCATTTACGTGTTAATATCAGTATTTGTGTGATTGATTATGACTTTACGTACGTCCCATTTACGTGTTAATATAAGTATTTGTGTGATTGATTATGACTTTAAGTACGTCCCATTTACGTGTTAATATAAGTATTTGTGTGATTGATTATGATTTAATGTACGTCCCACTTACGTGTTAAGGATTAATATGACATCTAACGTCCTAGTACCAGTTTATACTGAACTTGTTGGTCCTGATATTTCCAATTCTCAAATTTCACCGACTAGACTCTACTTAAATTGTAATTTGATAGTTTGATTTCAGTCCGTTGTCGCTCAATGTTGATGCCAGAAATGAGAGTCTGCATAGCTTTTGCACTTCACACGACAGCATTTTGGATATTTTGTTCATGTATTTGTATGTTTTAAACATATAATGTGGACGTTTTCGATGATATGATTATGTTTGTGTATAAGAAAAAGGCAAATGGTCTTTAGCGAACTTCATAACGATATATTAACAAAAATAGAATATGTTGTATAAGGTAATTAGTTGTACACCTGTCGATGTCTAAATAGATCAGCCGTCGATGTGCTGATCAAACTGACGGAAAGCCTACACACCCACTCTGTTTAAAGAGAATGTAAAACCTGTTTAATCTAAGACTATTACATGAGATCAGATGTGTTGTCACGTGAAATGCCAGCAAATTCATACTTAACATTTATTAAGTCACCTGTTAAGAAAAAAATAGTTTTGGATCAAACTGTCCTGCTAAATGTTAATTAAGACCATATGACTTGTGAGATACCATCAAATTAATATTTAATATTTACTCAATCACCTGTCAAGAAAAAAACAACGGTTTCGGATCAAACCATCTTGCTTAACGTTAATTGTAATTGTTCGTTTATTCTCTGCTCGATGTCGACCGAACTTAATTTTGAATGACACGTGAGACCTTGGGAACAGGTTTAAGAAGGGCGTAAGGGTTATACAGTACTCCCTGTCGGCTTCTGATGAAATCCGGGTTGGGTTTGTTTTCTATATTACCTTACTATGATGACGGTCATCAATAATCCCCAGTTTATACCACAAGTATGTGTGGGAGTGACAGTAAGAAGTGTTCTGATAATCATCAACGATATCCCACAGACGACGTTACGACATTCCGAGACACGAACTACACAACCCAGATGATAGGTAGTCATGAACTTTACTATATATATAACCTGCCAGGAATGGTTTTGTTTATTCAAATTATACAACAAATGATGTTAGAAGGAATTAAGAAACAAATTTATTAAAAAGGGAAAGAACTTGATAAAATACGCTGTAATTGTTTTATTGAGAAGACATGATGAAATTATCAAAATAAACATCTAAAAATACTAAAACAATATGATGTATTCAAAGATTATTGAAGCGAAAGAGATGTGACCAACCTGATATTGTGTAACCTCCCTAACATTCCATACAAAATATAAAATGCATATAAGGAAAATGGACACCTGTGCAACATAGATTGTCATAATATAACATATCTAAGTGTTTTGTCCTTAAGCATCAAACTACAAGTCCTGTATTAGAATGTTTAGATGGAGGAGACTCGTAATTATCGACACCTTGATGTGCTGAGGCTGACCACATTGACCACATATTGGTTATTGATGGAGGTGGTGCCATCTGGTACTAATTTCCATATGTAAGCCATCACCGCGACAAATCGGTCATGGTAAATTGCCCACGCATTATTCTGTATTTACCACAATGTGTGTGTAAATAGAATAATCTATGTAATAAAATTGTAGTGTCACTTGTTTGATTAGTGTTTATTACTCCAGGTGTGGGGGTGTTTACGGATGATGTGGTCGGTGATGTGGTCGGTGATGGATGGATAGATGTGGTTATCAGCCCAATGACAATGTGTCTATACATTGTATATAGCAAATATAGATAGAGCAGTCAATTATAGTGTATAAAAACAACACAGAGATGACGTAATCTTTTATTAATTAGAATATAAACACAACAAAGAGATGGCGTAATCGTTTATTGAGTAGAGTATAAACACAACAAATAGATGACGTAATCGTTTATTGAGTAGAGTATAAACACAACAAAGAGATGGCGTAATCGTTTATTGAGTATAGTATAAACACAACAAAGAGATGGCGTAATCGTTTATTGAGTAGAGTATAAACACAACAAATAGATGACGTAATCGTTTATTGAGAGTATAAACACAACAAAGAGATGACGTAATCGTTTATTGAGAGTATAAACACAACATAGATATAACGTAATCGATTAGTGCATAAACACAACACAGATATGACGTAATCGTTTATAGAGTAGAGTATAAACACAACATGGCGATGACGTAATCGATTATTGAAAATTGTATAAACACAACATGGAGATGACGTGATTGATAATTGAATAAATATGATCAACGAATATATTCTGAAAGCATAGCTCTGTAAATAAAAAAAAATGTATTTGAAATACGGACATTTTCATCGGGATCAGCATATTACAAGTATGGGACAAAGAAGTAATTCCAGTCGTGTTGATAAAACGTGTCTAATTTCCGAGGCGATTTACCCCTTTATCAAGACACACAAAAATGTCCCGTATTACTGTTCGTATCATACTATGTAATCGTGTTCGTTTTGTGTGTTTTGATAAAGGGGCAGATCGCCTCGAAAATTTGACAATTTTGTTTTGTTCATACGGTTGGAATGACTTCATTGTCCCATATTTACCATTTGAAGTAATTCGTATCCAACAGACGTACGTTTAATGGGTTCCTATGTCATCTGGAAATCCTGTTGATATTACTACTTGACCCATTTTACATATACATTTACATATACATTTAGATGACCAAATTAACCATTACTGATTAATCACTGTCCAGTCAATGTTATTTTCGGCATTATAGTTGTCTAAAGCTGGGATTATTAACTTTACCAGCACGTTGAGTATTTATCAACTTTTGATAAAAATCACAGTCATTTTGCTTGATTGGCAACACGTGTTGCATTTCTCAAAGATAAAATGAATTTAATGAAGATCTTACAGTATTTGTATATTTCTTTTCGATATTTAATGACAATTTCTGGAATGTTGACCTGCAATGGTTAATGTGCCTTGATATGTTACTACGAACGGAGATTTTTTTGTAGCAAGTTCGAAACCGATTTTCACACTTTCCGATAAACCTGTCTAATTCCTTGTAACACGAAGGACAAAACATTCTACAAATACATATTAGAAATCTTGTTAATAATTGTAAACGTTGTATGAATTAAGGATATTCAATGCTCAATGAGAAACCAACCATCTAATGCCATCTTACAATTTCTCCACTATATATAATGATTACATTTACATTATATATCATGATAATAATAAAAAAAAAATGTTGTTAGAGGTATCTTCATAACTCCAATTGTTTTGAAATCAGAATGATTGTTTTAGTGTTCCAGCAAAATTTATATTATTAACTTACTTATATTAACTATTTTACGTCGGGGGAACAGGGACACACACAGTTTATTTTCTCTAAAAGTAATTACTAGGGTTACTTTTAGAGAAAATAAACATTGTGTGCCCCTGTTCCCCCGACGTAAAATAGTTAAGTTATATATGTCATGTCTACATTGTCGAACAATGCGAAAATTAAATTAAATTATATAAATAGCTTGTATTGATAATAATAAAGTCTTTATTTATACTTGATGACAAAATGAGTCAAAGACTCGTGTAACATTTGGTCAAGAAAAGGTACAGTATTGACAAATCAAGACATTTAACGTTTAGTCAAGTGTATATAAAAATGTACAGTATTTACAAATCAAAACATTTCACGGAGCATAAATTAAAGTCAAACTATAATGAAGATGCAATAAGTAAATACTACATTTGAATGAGTCCAGAAAAACTTATTTACACTTTGTTTAAAAGATAAAAATGATGTGGCATTCCTGACATGATCAGGTAAAACATTCCAAGTAGAAGGATCCTGGTAATGTAAAAGATCTCTGAAACTTTTTAGTTTTAAATGATGATGAATAAAATAGATTATTTGTGACTCTTTTAGTAGAAGTGCATTTAAAAGTGTTCAAATAGTCTGGGGTCAAGCCCTGTAAAACTTTGTACATCAAACTGAATGGTTGTACAAAACAAGTGTAGAAAAATAACTAGTTCCACAGTTTAAACATATCACAGAATGGTGTATCAAAATCACACTAGCTGCTCTTTTTAGAAGTTTGTCAAATTTGGCAGTATAATTTTGTGAAGTATTTCCCCACACATTTGCACAATAGTTAAAGATGTTCCTCCGCTGACAAATGGTATTTTTTTCAATTTCAAATACAGGAGCAGACAAATTAGTATTTTTCTTCAGTTACAAAGGTTATTTACTTTACACCATTACCACCATTGACAGTTTGAGCTTCTTATTATGCTTCAAATTAAAATTACAAAAAAAATAACTAATTGCATCCCGAAAAAATCCGTGGCACTATGTATTGTATGGAATGAAGTACTGAATGCACATGCATCAAAGGCAAGATAATTTATTCTATTATTTTTGTGTTAATTAGACATATGTATACACGATTAAACACCAATTATCCAAGTGATTAATATCATGTAAGCTCTGTCGGCCGTGGCCATCTTAAAATGTGGGATGGCAAAACAGTTAACATATGGTAAACATGAAAAGTGACTTAGTAATGGACTCAAGCGTTTCATTTAAAACTGTAAAAGGACAGCTTTCTGTACACATAGCTAATTTGACAATTCCTAAGTAAACGTTGATCCACGTTGACACCAAGCAGTTTTTAAGATTTTACATTTTCAATTACAGAGTCATTTATAACAGTATTAAGACTTCTATTTTGTCTACACTTGCGTGGATGAGTACCAATCAACATAACTTTTGTTTTTTTTCTGTATTTATACAAATTTGGTCGAACTACACCAATCAGAAATACGTTGTCAACCTGCATTTAATTACATCAATGACTTTGTCCGAATACATAACTGTGAAATCATCAGCGTACATATAGGCGTTACAGCCTTTCTTAAGTATAGGTAAACCATTTACATGTAAAATCCTTGTGGTACACCAACGGTAAGCTTCTGTATATCACTCAAGAACTGTTAAAACTCATTGTCTGCGATCGATCGAGGAGAAAAAAATTGTAAAGAAAAGGTTAGACATTTTCAGTGCAGCCGTATAACTGAGTGTTTTGGTAATAACATATTGTGGTTGACCAGGTCAAAAGCCTAGCGAAAATCAAGGAATAAAACACATTTAAGAAAACCTTTGTCACTAGCATCAAACCATAAAGGTGGGGTTGCAAAATCCGCCCACGTGCCGATTTTTTTTTTTCAAATTTTGCAGTGTTAAAGGTCTAGGTACATAACTACTTTTAATTTGTTGTTTATTTATTTTGTATGTTTTAAAAAGGCATAAAGGGCCTGAAATGATATTTTCTAAAATTGCTTTGGGTATGTGGCAAGGGGACCCCTTGTGTCCATTTTTTTAACATGATTTTTATTTTTTAATTATTTTTGTTAATAAAAGATACTTCATTCTTTTTTTCATATCCATTTATAATGATATTTACGAATTATTTTTACGACAAATTGATTTTGAAGCAAAAAAACTTCAAATTTTTTGTCAGGTTAAAAATTGAGGATATTGTGTTTGCTCGAAATATTTGGCATGTTATCGATTTTGTCCACACTTTTAAACCATTTTAAAAACATGCTATAGGTATAATCTTATAACAGATACTTTTTCAAAAAAATTGAAGTCCGGGAAAACAGCATTTCATAGGCTGAAATGTAGCGAGGGGAATTTTCTAAAAAATCAATATTTGCCCTAGTTGACCATAAATTTTAAATTATCATAGACACCATAATAAAACAACAGTTAGTGATAGAATTTTTTGTTAGTTAACATATGTACTCTAAAATTATTGCATTTCTATTCATGCATCTTCCCCATCAGTACAAAAAAACCTAACAACTAGATATACTCTTAAGTGAAACAAATAGTTTCTCTTTTCATATCAAAAATCAAATAATTATTGGAAAGAAATATATTTTCCTCAGCAACTTAAACTCAAAAGATACAAATTAAGATTATCCATCTCTCTTATGTAGATAGAAACTATTTTAAATTGAATAAAAAATGATTAAAGAGGGAAACAGAGTTACATTTGAATTTCAAATAAAGTATGTATAATTTGAAAATAATAACAGCACCACAAAGGCTACAATCTTAATTTAGAGCAATCAGACGGCTTTTATTTCGAAACAATGGCAACAATGTATTTAAAACTGTTACTATCTCACTCGGCCTACCCCATAACCCATATATACCAATTTTCACTAATATCTAATAATATCTAAATTTCAACCAATCAGATACCTCAATTTTGTTTCCATGGCAACCAATCGTTTAAAAAGGGATTCAATGTTATTCAGCATATTTTATAACCTAAATATACCAATTTTCACCTAAATCTGACAATATCTTTATTTCAACCAATCAGAGGCCTCCATTTTGTTTCCATGGCAACTGATCTTTTTGAAAGTGTTATCATGTTATTCAGAATACCTTGTAACACATATATACCAATTTTCACTTAATTCTGACATCATTTAAATTTCAGCCAATCAGAGGCCTCCGTTTTGTTACCATGGCAACCAATATTTTAAAAGGTGTTACCATGATATTTAGCATCAAAAATTATTACTGTACACTGATTTTCACTTATATCGGACTCTGGAATTATAAACTGGAAAGGTATAACTAGGTATACTAACAAAGAAGTGTTCCGTTGCTACATGCACTCTCTATTTTGAAGTCACTCAAAAACAGTTTTCCCGGATTTTAACTTGAACCTGATTTACACATAGACAGGAAATGTCATGGGAGTATTTTTAAACGGCGGTAAAATCGTGGACAAAACTAGTAACAGGGTGAAATAAGATTAAAAAGAGCAATGTTTCGTTTTCGTTTTTTCCAAAAAGTTTTAAATTTTCGTAAAAAATATTATTTCAAACAAAATTGTCCGTTAAAAATCTAAAAGAAATGACTTAAATACAAAGTATACGATCTACTCAAATGATTTATGAATAAAAAATGGAGAATATTTAACAAAGGCTAATCTTTTTTGGCATGTTTGTGCAGGTAGTTTTAATGAAAATGACTACAAAGAATTCAGGCCCTTTGGGCCTTTTTAAAATCACAAAAGGACTGTGGGCAGTTTCTATGGGATTTTTAACATTAGCTTGAACACCACCTTTGTAGTGTTTGTCAAAGCTGATTGGCATGAATGACAAATGTGATAAGTGATATGAAATGTGTTGTGTACCTGTACTTGCCAGTCCGTGTAGTATGCTAATGTCGGATTTATTAGCATAGGTGTACAAAGAAAAGTATCCACTGATAGGTTCTAGATCTTCTATCACATTCGTAAAGAGAAAGATATCCACCGATAGGTTCTAGATCTTCTATCACATTCGTAAAGAGAAAGATATCCACTGATAGGTGCTAACTCACTGAACCAAACCGAACGGTACGCCTCAACCATAACCTATAGCTACAGTCATTTTAATTGGAACCCAATGACTACTCAGATGAAAATAATGTTCGATCATTGCCACCTATTTCGCCCCGTGGAATTAACTTTTAAGATTATGCGGACAGACAATTCGGACGGCCACCACCAGAACGCGACCCCTCTCTTAAACAGTGCAGATAACGAGTTATATGTTAATTAAAATTAATCATTATAATTTAATCTTACCAGCCAGTGAGATTCCAAATTTATTGTGGGACTTTTTTCCACAACAACTCTGTCGGTGTTTTAGCGAATTAAAGACAGTGTTTCAACCGCCGACGTCAATGTGTATGTTATGATATAATAACGTGAATGTTTAAGCCAATTAAAATGTTAATTATACATGGGACGAATTATTATCGGGTATTTTTTCTTTTTTTTCTTCGGATACATCCTTCGAGGAAACCCGATCCTAGTCACAGTCAATTTACCTTACATGATGGCCTTTACACCTAGCTTATTAGTTTAGTGTTATCTTTGCATATTGTCTATTTCGCTCAGGAATGTATAATAAGATCAGAAACCAACCATGAAATAGATAAAGTCACCGATGCATGTCCAGGTCTACGACAATGAGTCTTTTATCTGGATCTGAGCTTAAAATCAGTCACCCAAAAATCAACTACATTAGCATATCAATTGTCGTGACGGATAGAAACTACTGTATCTGTTTACCATGTATATAATATATTACAAGTGACTGCTGTCTACAACGAATAACAAGAATCATTGAAGCTGACAGAAGTCCTAATCCATTAATAGACGATCGAAAACATTACAATGAAAGGTAAGAACGAGGATCAGGACTAACGACTCCATTATAATTACAATAATGTGATTGGCAGTCAGTAAAATGTACAAATCGTATCTGTATATTAACATTCCCCGTTGTATTGGGGAACGAATACAAATAAAACAGGTGCCTCGAGCTCTCAATAACTTTATTTGTTTGAAAATCAGGATAATTTCTTACAATACCAGATCTAAATATAATACCACTTGCTTATTCCATTAAAGTTAAGTTTATCCTGATCATTGTAGCATACTCTATGCCATATGGTACAAACTATCTTCCTTAAGGATGTACACCTCTGAGAAGTCAAAATTTTCTTGTATTAAACTTTTTTTCTCATATAGATTTATGGAAATAGGAGTTCATACCATACAAGAAAATGGAAGAAAAAACATATGTCGGTGTGCTTGTTTTTGAGCTATTGGCACTCAAAGATACCAAGTTGACAAAATATTGGATTTTTTGGTATTTTTGCCGTTTTGACCATATACACAAGAGTTTAAAGCCATAATTTCCTAATGAGATGTTTGATATGTATGGAAGTTTGAAGAATTTATTTTCCTGTAGTCTTCTTTAAAAATATACAAGTTTTGATAATTAAGACTCATATTTTTTCTCAGAATAACAACATATGCTACCCCTACCCCTTAATTTTTAGCTACAAAATACACCATTTTCAGCCATTTTTGCCAAATTTAACCCTTTATAGAAACAGTTGTGGTATTAAACTTTTGTTAAGATTTTGCATATCAATAGGGAATGGGTTGTTCTTTCTAAATTAGGCAGAAAAATGGGGGGTCAGTGTGCTTACTTTTTTGCCCCATTTGAATATGTGTTATTTTTCAATATTTTAGAGTAAAAAATAAAAGTGCTCAAATTACCATTAAATGTAAAAAATAAAGTGACAAAAGTGTATCACTTCACGCAATAATGCTCAATATTTTAATAACCACGAATCTAGTAAAGATTAACAGCAAAAATTAGCTTGATACAGCTAAAAATGCTGGTGCAGTGATGATTTAAGTAAAAACAATTTCAGTAAAAATTGGTTAAACTGTGGCTCTACTAAAAGGGGGAAAAGACACAATTTCAAAATGGCCGCCAAATGGGTCATTTCTTAAAATCCCTGTATAAAAAATCTACTGAAAATAGAAATGTAATTTGTTGACAAAATTTGCATCTGGCAACTTGCTACGGATATTGATAAAATATATTTGAAAATCTCATAACTTCTTTGATCTATGTCGAAACGAGACTTCAACGGGACTGAAACCTCAGAAGAATACATCCTTAATATGCATTTTTAGTAGTTCCCTATTATTTTTCAACCATTGTACTGTCATTTTGGACATACAGTTAGAACAATAGTCTGAGGTCATTTCTCGACGGTAATTCCTTTCCCGACAGTTGGAACTTTTAGTTAGTTTGCGAACCCGAAATCATTTAAACAGCAAGACCGGGTGCAGGAGGACATTTACCTTTTCTGACATCAAAATTAAGATTGATATTCTCCGATGATCTCTGTATATTATTGGTACATTCTAGTACATAAAAGGCACGATTTTACAAGGTGACAACCTCCTACATGTAAGATAACTTAACTAGTGCATGTCTCCTGACTCCGTATGTATATTATCAATCCTACATGTAGGATAACTTAACTAGTGGATGTCTCCTGACTCCGTATGTATATTAGTAATCCTACATGTAGGATAACTTTACTAGTGGATGTCTCCTGACTCCGTATGTATATAACTAGTGCATGTCTCCTGACTCCGTATGTATATTATCAATCCTACATGTAGGATAACTTAACTAGTGGATGTCTCCTGACTCCGTATGTATATGAGTAATTCTACATGTAGGATAACTTAACTAGTGGATGTCTCCTGACTCCGTATGTATATGAGTAATCTTACATGTAGGCTATCTTAACTAGTGGATGTCTCCTGACTCCGTATGTATATTACTTATTCTACATGAAGGATATTTTTATGTCTTTTTTAGCTTTGTATGCATTGTGTCTTGGTGGTGATACCTGATATATTATATTTGTTCCGTTACATTGTTTTTGTCCTTAACCATTGTGTTTATAGTGAATTGGGGGTAAGATCTGGTATATATTATGTGTCCTTGACCTTTGTATTTGTGGTGTTTTGGTAGTTAAATTTGACAAATTGTATGTCTCCTTGATCTTTTTATTTATAGTGTCTTGGCGGTGATACCCGATATATTGTATTTGTCCTAGGTCTTTGTATTTGTAGTGTTTTGGCGGTATGGTCTACTGATCTCTAATAGTCTGATGATTTTTGGCTGCTACTATTTAATGGAAATCCCGGTCGGCCTACAAAATGAAATGATTTACTCTCATGTAAGTATGCCATCCACAAAATAAATGTCCGTATAATAAATAGAAATGAATAAATCACACAATATGTTACCAATATACCTTTCAGGATTCATCGCTAAGATCTAACACTACACAGAACCAGACGAAGTGTAGGGTGTGTCTTGGCCTCGGAGAATTCCGATACAATCTGATGTTTTCTGCCACAAGATGGATGTAAGTAACACCTACTTTATAGTTCCATTCATTACATGCTTCAAACCTTGTGGAATGGCAACTACAGTTAAATTCCATGCGAAAATTAACACTTGTCATATACCAAAAAAGGCTGTCAAAATCAAATAACATGTTGTGAAGATTCACCCAATAATTTCAAACCATATCAATGATGGATAACAATATTTACCCTTTTCCCTTTTACAGGACTGTTGGTTTCTTTTACACCTTTTGTATTACACATGTTACAGGTCAGTCGCCGTATGTTTACCTTCTGGCTTTGTCATAGACAAGCTCGGTAATGGCCGTAAGTAGAACAATACTTCTTATAATTTCCAGTATATTTTGTCAGGTTACCAGAAAACATCTTGTCACTGGTTTGAATGTTGTGTTGGAAAAAGCAACAAAATATTATTTAATAGTTATCATATATTCACGAATAACACCAATAAATCGTAGGATTTACTTTTCAATTCCTGCTGTTCCTCTTATTCAAGACAACGTCATCGTTAAATGTATATGCACGTTCAATTCATCAAGTAGTGAATTGAAAATTGCCGAATAATGAAGAATACAGGGAAGTTAAATTACAGACGTAATGTTTAATGACCGACGTCATGTTTAATGATAGTCGTAATATTTATTGGGCGACGTAATGATTTAGCGCTATGCAGTATGAAATAAGACTTTTTGCTTACTTATTTTGTTATTTGCCAAGTGGTTATCAAAACGAGGTTTATTTCAGGCTCAGCTGTGCTGTTTAGCACATTGTTATTCCTGGGTTCAGTGGTGTTTGCTGTAGGAGCGACCACCCAGGCTCCTGTCTCTACACCTGTGTATTTACTTATGTTGATGGGGTATGCCTCTCTGGCGTTCGGGGATGCATCTTTACGTTGTAGGTAACCTGATATCTCTAAATATCGCCATGTTTCCAATTGTTCCTGTCCGCTCGCAAACAGGACTATCCAAGTTATAATGTTCTTGTGTTTGATGTTGTTAACTTTTGTAACATATGTTTTTGTGTGTGTCTGCCTTCGACATTCGACAATCTGTTCTTTACGTAATAATTTATTGACATTGACGTTCTAGCTCAATCATGGATAATTTTATTTTCCTTCGTTATAATTTATATTTGTCCAATGTCAGCTCAAATTTCGTTTTCAGTCGTGCAGGCCAGAGTTATCTCCCATTGTTTCCCTGAAGCTACACTTAGTGCCCTGGCGATCAGTGTGTTGGGATATATCGGGGAGGCAATAAGCCTGTACATCACGCCTATTGTAGCCACGACTACTGGTGTTCAAACAGCAGTATGGCTAGGTATTCTTAGACTCTCAACTTTTATACAAATTTCGAGACATTATGGACGTCTGTCTTGTTGCCAAGAAACTTTTTGTTCCCCTAACGTGGCTTGTCATGCGGTTATTGTTTAACCAGTGTCTTTGTAAGAATGCGTCAAAGTGATAGCAAAAACATCCATGTCTTGCTCTTATTGAATTCCCTCTCAACAGTTGTAAAGTTCACAAAAATAAAAACCCAAAATCAAAATTGACTCAGATAATTGTAATACAAACCTCCTAAAGTTAGAACAGAAGTTGATTAGACTTATTTTTATTTTAATATCTAAACACTATACCTCCTCCTCGGTGTCTCAATTCAGGGCCAGCGGCCTGCGGAATCGGCGTTTTCTTTGCAATAGGATTAGCTATCCTAATTCAAGTACAAACACATACTATCGCCGAGGACAAAGAAAGTAAAAATATAATGGTAAGATTTTAATGTGTTTACGATTATTTGTAATCTATTACACATCTGTGAAAGTCTCCTCACCATGCGACGTCTTTGATGCTTTCTGTCGACATATTTAGTCTTCTCTGAACGTTATTTCCCGATGTCACTAGTACACATCTTGATTATGTTGTACTGTGGTCGACTATTACCGATATGTTAATCTTTGACAATATCTGTTTTCATTCGAATATCATCAATATATTCTGCGCATGTGTACTCGTATTTTACGTATTATCCACATTTCAATCGTCCTTAAATCGAGATAAGTACATTAATATGATCTAGATATGACTTTAACGAAATAATTACTAGACATTCTTAAAAATGCACGACCCGTTTTATATATGCAGTCCGTAAGTGTACTGAAGAGCCTACCGAGGACCTATTGGTTGTTTATGTTCACCGTCAGCTTTACCGCCGCCTGTTGGATGGTGAAGCAAGCTAATTTGCCGTAAGTAACAGACGCATTCTGATAAACTATTAATTGTAACGTATATTGTTACAACAAACAGTTTACTTGATCAAAACACCTCATGAATATGCCCCTTCAATATATAATTATTGTGAATTACTTTTTTTCTAAATTACTGCGAATATTTTCGATCAATGGCTCTTACTGAGCTAGTTTTATACAACGTTTAGGTTAAACATATTTTATTGTCAAAACAAAAGGCAAAGAGATAAGACAAAAGTTATAACAACTTACAAAAGCCTTCCCCTAACATACAATGACGAGACAAAAGACAATAGACCTGGACAATATTAATAGCATGAAATATCAAATTAACATTTTTATAAAATAAAATGATGCATGTGCCTGAAAATGCTTTGGTTTATATGAGCAGCATATATTTCGCTGCCACATAAAGAAACTTTCAAATTTATATCAACATTCAAGTTTCTTAAAGATGCTCCACCGCCGACAGAGCATAAATTATTTTCATCATTTGAACACTAATTGGTGTTTTATCGTGTATGTACATGTATATGTCTAATTAACACAAAAAATAATTATAAATAATTTTATTTTCCTTTGGTGCATGCGCAATCAGTACATCATTCCATATTGAATAAAGTGCCACGGATTTTTTTCGGGATGCAATTAATTATTTTTCATATTTTTAACTTGAAGTAAAATTAGAAGCTCAAACCTTTTCAACGGTGGTAATGGTGTAAAGTAAGTAACTTTTGTAACTGAAGAAAAATGCTTAATCGTCTGCTCCTGTTTTTGATAGTGAAAAAATACCATTTGTCAGCGGTGGAGCATCTTTAAGTTATCAAATGAAATATTTCTGTCATTCACATACTTAATACATTGGAATAAAAATGATAGGCACTCTTATAATGGTAAGATTTAATGTGTTTACGAATTATTTGTAATCTATTACACATCTGTGAAAGTCTCCTCACCATGCGACGTCTTTGATGCTTTCTGTCGACATATTTAGTCTTCTCTGAACGTTATTTCCCGATGTCACTAGTACACATCTTGATTATGTTGTACTGTGGTCGACTATTACCGATATGTTAATCTTTGACAATATCTGTTTTTCATTCGAATATCATCAATATATTCTGCGCATGTGTACTCGTATTTTACGTATTATCCACATTTCAATCGTCCTTAAATCGAGATAAGTACATTAATATGATCTAGATATGACTTTAACGAAATAATTACTAGACATCTTAAAAATGCACGACCCGTTTTAATATATGCAGTCCGTAAGTGTACTGAGAGGCCTACCGAGGACCTATTGGTTGTTTATGTTCACCGTCAGCTTTACCGCCGCCTGTTTGGATTGGTGAAGCAAGCTAATTTGCCGTAAGTAACAGACGCATTCTGATAAACTATTAATAGTAACGTATATTGTTACAACAAACAGTTTACTTGATCAAAACACCTCATGAATATGCCCCTTTCATTATATTAATTATTGTGAATTACTTTTTTTCTAATTACTGCGAATATTTTCGATCAATGGCTCTATACTGAGCTAGTTTTATACAACGTTTAAGGTTAAACATATTTTAATTGTCAAAACAAAGGCAAAGAGATAAGACAAAAGTTATAACAACTTACAAAAGCCTTCCCCTAACATACAATGACGAGACAAAAGACAATAGACCTGGACAATATTAATAGCATGAAATATCAAATTAACATTTTTATAAAATCAACATCTTTTGCTGGACTTTGCTAATTGATGCATGTGCCTGAAAATACTTTGGTTTATATGAGCAGCATATATTTCGCTGCCACATAGAGAAACTTTCAAATTTATATCAACATTCAGGTTTCTTAAAGATGCTCCACTTTTCGCCCCCCGAAAAAAACAAACGAGCA
>SAYR01073692.1:579210-604521 GCA_004382745.1 Argopecten irradians irradians | reverse complement strand
GCTCTTACACTTATGACCACAGATACAACTGGCTACATCGATGTCTTAACTCATTAAAAATTATGATATCTTATTTTTAAAAGTTGCTAATAAGGTGATGATCTAATCGCTTCATCCAAGTCATTCCACATATGAGGAGAAGAAGGTATAAAGGAAGATTTAGTAAAACTATACAACTATTCGCGAAACATTGTCATTCGTGTTCGAAACCTCTCTATAATTTACGCGAAAAAATGTCTCTCAGAAAAGCTTTACAGCGTAGTATTAATAAACATTTAAATAAAAACAAAATAATTTGTTCATAACCCCAGGTGTTTTATTATTATGTATACGATTGTCTGATTTCAGAGACTATCTAGAATGGCGGCATGGTTATTCGATGTTAGATGCGAGTCATATTGTAGCAATATCTCCATCAATTTATCTATCCTGCCCACTGTTCTGTTTAGTCTTGGTAAGTATTCAAACAACATTTTATAAGGACTATGAGAACTCAGTGAATTTTATGCCATTTTCCGTATAAATTAATTAGAGACTTATATTTTGTAATCTAAACACATCTTTAAGTATATTGGGCAACCTTTTATTTGAATTCATTTAAACAGTTATTGTTCTATTGATTTGCTCCATTCTGTTTTAGATATCACACTAACAATATAACATGGCATGGTTTTCCACGAAAAAGTGTGGATGAATAAATGATAAAAAACAACACAAACTACAATTGATGTCATACATTTACTTACGTTTTTATATGTCAAATTAAAAATAATTTTAAAATACGGTGTCTGATTTATTATGATATAATTAATTGAACATATAAATCATTATTACTAAAGAAATTTTCAAAAATAAATCACATTGAGAAAAGAAATGGTTGTGGTCCGCAACAAATAGTCAAACATTAAAATTTACTGTATCATCTAAACATACCTGTAACAATAATTAAAAATAGTATGTTACCAGTCTATTACCCTAAACCATGGCCTTATCCTTTAAAGTGTCGCATTTGGTTGGTTAATACTAGCGGAATAATAATTAGAAAAAAGGCTCAGTCAATACACATTAAATTAAAAGGCAAAAAGGTTGATCCGATAAGGATTATTTTGAATAAGCTTTTATCTTATAAAGATATGTTATAAAGATATTTATAAAGATATGTTATAAAGATATGACACAAAGTTCTTTATTCTCACATAAACCGCTACTATTTAAAGTACGATCAGATTTGTCTGTTTTACGCGTCAAACAACCATTCAAGGTATGTCCTCAATATTTCTCTAAATTCGTGAGGAGAACAATTTATCTCATTTTTTACAAGTTATTACTACCTTGTATTCCGCCATTTACATTGGTGGGCTGTTTAAACCATGTACATTGGTGGGCTGTTTAAACCATTACATTGGTGGGCTGTTTTAAACCATTACATTGGTGGGACTGTTTAAAACCATCATCATGGTGGGGCCTGTTTTTAAACCATCACATTGGTGGGCTGTTTAAACCATCACATTGGTGGGCTGTTTTAAACCATATACATTGGTGGGCTGTTTTAAACCATGACATTGGTGGGCTGTTTAAACCATCACATTGGTGGCTGTTTAAACCAGACAAGCATAAATTATATTCATCATTTGAACAATAATTGGTGTTTTATTGTGTATATACATGTATATGCCTAATTAACACAAAAAATAATTATAAATAATTTTATTTTCCTTTGGTGCATGCGCAATCAGTACATCATTCCATATAGAATATAGTGCCACGGAATTTTTTCGGGATGCAATTAATTATTTTTCATATTTTTAACTTGAAGTAAAATTAGAAGCTCAAACCTTTTCAACGGTGGTAATGGTGTAAAGTAAGTAACTTTTGTAACTGAAGAAAAATGCTTAATCGTCTGCTCCTGTTTTTGATAGTGAAAAAATACCATTTGTCAGCGGTGGAGCATATTTAAGTTATCTAATGAAATATTTCTCATTCACATACTTAATACATTGGAGTAAAAATGATAGGCACTCTTACACTTATGACCACAGATACAACTGGCTACATCGATGTCTTAACTCATAAAAATTATGATATCTATTTTTTAAAAGTTGCTAATTAAGATGATGATCTAATCGCTTCATCCAAGTCATTCCACATATGAAGAGAAGAAGGTATAAAGGAAGATTTAGTAAAACTATACAACTATTCGCGAAACATTGTCATTCGTGTTCGAAACCTCTCTATAATTTACGCGAAAAAATGTCTCTCAGAAAAGCTTTACAGCGTAGTATTAATAAACATTTTAAATAAAAACAAATAATTTGTTCATAACCCCAGGTGTTTTATTATTATTTATACGATTGTCTGATTTCAGAGACTATCTAGAATGGCGGCATGGTTATTCGATGTTAGATGCGAGTCATATTGTAGCAATATCTCCATCAATTTATCTATCCTGCCCACTGTTCTGTTTAGTCTTGGTAAGTATTCAAACATCATTTATAAGGACTATGAGAACTCGGGAATTTATGCCATTTTCCGTATAAATTAATTAGAGACTTATATTTGTAATCTAAACACATCTTTAAGTATATTGGGCAACCTTTTATTTGAATTCATTTAAACAGTTATTGTTCTATTGATTTGCTCCATTCTGTTTTAGATATCACACTAACAATATAACATGGCATGGTTTCCACGAAAAAGTGTTATGGATGAATAAATGATAAAAAACAACACAAACTACAATTGATGTCATACATTTACTTACGTTTTATATGTCAAATTAAAAATAATTTTAAAATACGGTGTCTGATTTATTATGATATAATTAATTGAACATATAAATCATTATTACTAAAGAAATTTTCAAAAATTAAATCACATTGAGAAAGAAATGGTTGTGGTCCGCAACAAATAGTCAAACATTAAAATTTACTGTATCATCTAAACATACCTGTAACAATAATTAAAAATAGTATGTTACCAGTCTATACCCTAAACCATGGCCTTATCCTTTAAAGTGTCGCATTTGGTTGGTTAATACAGCGGAATAATAATTAGAAAAAAGGCTCAGTCAATACACATTAAATTAAAGGCAAAAAGGTTGATCGATAAGGATTATTTTGAATAGCTTTTATCTTATAAAGATATGTTATAAAGATATGTTATAAAGATATGTTATAAAGATATGACACAAAGTTCTTTATTCTCATCATAAACCGCTACTATTTAAAGTACGATCAGATTTGTCTGTTTTACAGCGTCAAACAACCATTCAAGGTAGTCCTCAATATTTCTCTAATTTCGTGAGGAGAACAATTTAAGATCTCATTTTTTACAAGTTATTACTACCTTGTATTCCGCCATTACATTGGTGGGCTGTTTAAACCATTACATTGGTGGGCTGTTTAAACCATTACATTGGTGGGCTGTTTAAACCATCACATTGGTGGGCTGTTTAAACCATCACATTGGTGGGCTGTTTAAACCATTACATTGGTGGGCTGTTTACAGTGTGTAGACATTTACTTGTAAGTTGGCTCTAATATAGCGTGCTATACATAAAATAAACCAATTGTCACCCGAGACACAATCATTTGCCACTCACAGAACAATACATCCAGATCGCTATGCTTCGTTGCGTCCTGGTATAGTATGGAGAATGGGGTATTAATAGTATTTCATTCTCATCTTTTAAGTATGTTTTATTGCAGAAAAAGATCGGCTGTGATGGGATCATTTACGCTTTCTTCCTTCTTTGGCTGATGATATGCTATACACTGCTGGGTTTCTGTCCTAGTGTTAACATCATTTTACTTTCCATAGCTGACGGTGTAGGTTTAATGATGACTTCGGTAAGTCAAAGTTTTGTCTCTCTTTGGCTGATGATATGCTATACACTGCTGGGTTTCTGTCCTAGTGTTAACATCATTTTACTTTCCATAGCTGACGGTGTAGGTTCAATGATGACTTCTAAATAAGAACTTTAATATTATATAAATAAGGTTTGCAGAATAAAACTCAACATCAGTTTCCTCTAATTTTGTATAAAGTGCAATCTTCTGATACTTTTATCACATACCTCTAATACTGTGTAATCACATCTACTTTTATTACCTGTGAATTACAAGGCCACTTTTATTACCTGTGAATTACAAGGCCACTTTTATTACCTGTGAATTACAAGGCTACTTGTGTGGCAATAACCCCCCAAAGGCAGTCACGCAATCCTTGTTATATATCATCAAATTTCTACACAAAACCGTCCAAAAAAACGTTCCTATTTTGCCTATTATATATAAAAAATATTTACGAATGTAAATAAGTAGATAAGTGTGGTTAATTGAATTTATATGCCTTGAACAACCAGTTAAGGACGTTCCCCCTGTATATGTGTATGGGTGTCTGTTTTCCCTAGGAAGCTGTGATATATCAATGGTATTAGTAATTATGTAGTGAAAAATTACTTGACAATTTCTAAAAAATATATTTATTATGTGATATACGAATTAAATATCGGGAGATTAAAGATGGTTTGAGGTTATTGTTAATTTATTCATTGTCAGCGAATTTATTTCATTTTTAGATTTTTTGTTTGTTTGTTTTTTTTAAGTGTTAATACCGAATGTGATAACTTGATAACTTCAGTGTGGTGATAAACTGTTTTAACTATAAATGGTAAAATCTGACAAAAATGGCTGAAAATGGTGCATTTTGTAGCTCAAAATTAAGGGGTAGGATTAGCATATGTTGTTACTGAGAAAAAGTATAAGTCGTATTGATCATAACTGCTATATTTTTTTAAAAGACCACTGGAAAATAAATTCTGCAAACATTTATGTATATTAAACACCTCATTAGGAAATTATGGATTTAATATCTGGTGTATATGGTCATTACGACAAAATTTCAATAAAACCCAATATTTTGGCAATTATGTAGCTTTTAGTGACAACAGCTCAAAAACGAGCACATGGACATCTGTTTTTACTTTCTTTTTCTTCTATGGTATGAACTCCTATTTAAAAAAAAAATCTATATGAGAAAAAAAAAAGTTTAATACAAGAAAGCTTTGACTTCTTAGACGTTTACATCTTTAAAGATGCTCCACCGCTGACAAATGGCAATTTTCTCTATCAATACCAGGAGCATACGATTTAGTATGTTTCTTCAGTTACAAAACTTACTCACTTTACACCATTACCACCATTACCAAAAGTTTGAGCTTCAAATTTACTACAAGATAAAAATACCAAAAATAATTAATTGCATCCCGAAAAAAATCCGTGGCACTATCTCCTATATGGAATGAAGTACTGATTGCGCATGCACCGAAAGCAAAATAATTATTTTGAATTACTTTTTGTGTTAATTAGACATATGTACACACGATTAAAAACTTATTATTGTTCAAATGGTTGATATCATTTATATTCTGTCGGCGGTGGAGAATCTTTAAAGTTGTATTATACTTCAGTGAAAAAATGAGTCATAGTAGAAGTTGGTCCTCTAGTGGTTTCTATGATGAATATGTATTGTAATGAGGGAAAACCTCTGCCAAAAGTCACAAATCGAGCGATGATACCATTTTACAGACATTTGATTAATCATCTTGTGCAATACATTAATACTTTTCTTGCAATCAGATTATGTAGATGTTACCTCTTTACTTGTAGAAAATTGCAATTGACTTAGATACGTGGAAACCCAGTTTTACGATATACAAATTATTTGATATTTTAGACATTGGTATGGCAGTTTATAGTGGTACTGTCCCCTCCCGCCTACGTAGGAACACTCGGGGGTTTGATCTTTACTGTGCGGAACTTAGCAACGTCCTTAACCTTTATCGCCGCAGGGTATATACTACAGAAGGGTGAAGTGTAAGTATCAGCCAAGGCCTAAGACCGATTCTTTGGTAACACTGGCTATTACGCATATTATATCTAAAAAGTGATACAAAGTCGCTTGATAACGTTATCTCAAAATATATCTAACTGGTTTACATATATCCGTGTACTGTACGTCCTTCCATAATTAATAGATAACTTGTAGAGTTTGTGTAACAGAAAACTATCATATTTTAATTATTAGACCTGGAATCACAATGTTTGATTTGTTCTATTATGAACATAAACGCAATATATAATTACACGTATGTGGCATTTATATTTTAAATGTTTTACCTGAATGGATTATATGTTGTTATGAGGATGGAGCACACAATTCTGAGTGTACGAAGTCATATCATATTCAAATTTGATACTCACTATTAAATATACTGTATTTTAAATTGAGAAGCTCTTGGAAATTACAAATTCATATATCAGCTTATCAGATGTGACGTTATAAAAACAATGTTTTTTTATATAAAGACTTTTAAAACAAAATTTATTTATTTTAGGATACCTGATATCCCATGTTACATTTACAGATCAGACAATACATTACGTCAATACCAATACTTCTTCATAATGGTGATACTTATGTCTATCATGGGGACAATGCTCGCAGTGTTGGTTAATGTGGCGGATATCAGAAAGGTGAGATTATAAATATTCAAAAGGAGGATATCAGAAAGGTGAGATTATAAATATTCAAAAGGAGGATATCAGAAATTTGAGATTATAAATATTCATAAGGAGGATATCAGAAAGGTGAGATTATAAATATTCATAAGGAGGATATCAGAGAGGTGAGATTATTAATATTCATAAGGAGGATATCAGAAAGGTGAGATTATTAATATTCAAAAGGAGGATATCAGAAAGTTGAGATTATAAATATTCAAAAGGAGGATATCAGAAAGGTGAGATTATGATTATTCATGTAGAGGATATCAGAGAGGTGAGATTATTAATATTCATGTAGAGGATATCAGAAAGGTGAGATGATAAATATTCAAAAGGAGGATATCAGAAAGGTGAGATTATAAATATTCAAAAGGAGGATATCAGAAAGGTGAGATGATAAATATTCAAAAGGAGGATATCAGAAAGGTGAGATTATAAATAGTCATAAGGAGGATATCAGAAAGGTGAGATTATGAGTATTCATGTAGAGGATATCAGAAAGGTGAGATCATAAATATTCAAAAGGAGGATATCAGAAAGGTGAGATTATGAATATTCATGTAGAGGATATCAGAAAGGTGAGATTATAAATACTCATGTAGAGGATATCAGAAAGGTGAGATTATAAATATTCAAAAGGAGAATGTCAGAAAGGTGAGATTATAAATATTCATGTGGCAGATATCAGAAAGGTGAGATTATGAATATTCATATGGAAGATATCAGAAAGTTGAGATTATAAATATTCATGAAGAGGATATCAGAAAAGTGAGATTATAAATATTCATGTAGAGGATATCAGAAAGGTGAGAAAATAAATATTGATGTGGAGGACATCAGAAAGATGAGATTATAAATATTCATGTGGGGAATTTCAGAAAGGTGAGATATAAATATTCATGTGGAGGATAGAATGGTGAGTTTAAAAATTTTCATGTGGAGGACATCAGAAAGATGAATTTATAAATATTCATGTGGAAGATATCAGAAAGATGAAATTATAAATATTTATTTGGAGGATGTCAGAAAAGTGAGATTATGAATATTCATGCGGAGGATATCAAAAAGGTGAGATGCAAATATTCACTATCATCTGAAACCTAACGATAATTGTATAGTAAGTCATAAAATGGTCACACTTACTTAATATATCACCATCACTAGTCACCTCATAAAGGATGTAAATACCATGCATAGGTACGGGGGATATATCCGAGATTATTTAAGAATTATCTTATATTGTATGTTCTGGAGATATCACACAAATATTTGAGTGAACGTTCATCTTAAACCGCGAAATAAGAGCTGTACAAGGTATAATAGACATGGAATACAATACATGTTTATCGATATTTCATCGGGCTTTAAAAGTCCTCAAAATCGTTTTCAACACTCAATTAACCATTTTATAGTGGACAGTAAGTTCCACTATCGGGAAGTATAACAGACTTCAAATCTATACAATGATCAAACACACAACATACCTAGTATCATGGAGGAGTTAAATAACACAGGACATGTCTCTATTTCAGGATGTGTCTTTGTTTTAGGATGTGTCCCTGTTTTAGGATCCTGTTTTAGGATGTGTCTCTGTTTTAGGATGTGTCCCTGTTTTAGGATGTGTCCCTGTTTTAGGATATGTCCCTGTTTTAGGATGTGTCTCTGTTTTAGGATGTGTCCCTGTTTTAGGATATGTCTCTGTTTTAGGATCTGTTTTAGGATATGTCTCTGTTTTAGGATGTGTCTCTGTTTTAGGATGGCCCCTGTTTTAGGATGTGTCTCTGTTTTAGGATGTGTCTCTGATTTAGGGTGTATCCATGTTTTAGGATGTGTCCCTGTTTTAGGATATGTCTATGTTTTAGGATATGTCTCTGTTTTAGGATGTGTCTCTAATTTAGGATGTGTCCCTGTTTTAGGATGTGTCTCTGTTTTAGGATGTGTCTCTGTTTTAGGATGTGTCCCTGTTTTAGGATGTGTCTCTGTTTTAGGATGTGTCCCTGTTTTAGGATGTGTCTCTACTTAAGGACGTGTCTCTGTTTTTTTATGTGTCCCTTATTTTGGAATGTCTCTGTGTTAGTATGTGTCTCTGTTTTAGGATGTGTCCCTGATTTAGGATATGTCCCTGTTTTAGGATATGTCCCTGTTTTAGGATGTGTCTCTGTTTTAGGATGTGTCTCTGTTTTAGGATGTGTCTCTAATTTAGGATGTGTCTCTGTTTTTGGATGTGTCCCTTATTTTTGAATGTCTCTGTTTTAGTATGTGTCTCTGTTTTAGGATGTGTCCCTGATTTAGGATATGTCCCTGTTTTAGGATGTGTCCCTGTTTTAGGATATGTCCCTGTTTTAGGATGTGTCCCTGTTTTAGGATGTGTCTCTGATTTAGGATGTGTCTCTGTTTTAGGATGTGTCTCTGAACTCTAGAATACGAAGATGGCAGCAATCTAACACAGAATCATTAAGGTTGATATCGATGGACAAATCAAACTTTGAGTAAAGCTGTATCGACGACAGCAAGGCGCCTAATGACAAGAATATTTTTTTAATAAAATGTTTGAACTGAAATATCGTTTATGGTGTTGTCTTGTGAAATATAACTATTTAATATACCTCAAGTGAGAAACCTGCATTCTGATTGGTCGAGAGATATTTGGTATTTTACACTATCACACGGCAGGTAACATTAAAACAATAAGAAACAATAGACACGTTCCTAGCAACCCCCTAGCAACGGGTGATAGTGTATTTTGTCAGTGCAAAATATTAACCGCCCCAAAAAAAAATGCTCACTCGTTTCTTTTTTCGACGCCATCTTTTGAAGCGACGCTTCGAAATTTATCTGGAGCTATTTAGTAATAGTTTTGCCAAATGACTCTGTTCATTAATAAAAAAAAAATCATATTAAGGACGGAGCTTTACGTTCACGTCTTTTCGCTTACCGTCAAAGAGCTATATTTAGGTTTTTATGAACCCGTCGGTGATTAGGTGAACGGAAGACATGCGATTTCAAGCGTCTTTGTGACGTTGCTAATGTTGTAAACAGACGACGGGACGAAACCAAAATGCATTGAGATTTACTAAAACGTTAAGATTTAAACAAACGCAGGAAACAAGACAACAAGAATTTTCACTAAATGTTTATTGTGAGTATTCTTTTTATAATGCAGTGATAGTTAGCGCTACTGAGTAGAAGCTGATATGCTATTCTACTGCAGACGATGACTGTTCGACTTTTGGTAAAATCAGTTAAAATGTTTCAATACATTGCAAATACTTGAAAAGTAATTTTGTTTCTAGACTTTTGGTATAATAAAATAAATACTACCTGCATTAGAGGGTGACAGTGCCCAGTGTCGCCGAGATTGACAGTGATATTCTGGGTGGTGACACTGGGCACTGTCACCCTCTAATGCAGGTAGTATTTATATAATATACTCTATATTATCTGGATATAAAGGCTAGGGATATTATATTCACAAACCACACGCATGAAGCAACTAATTTATTGGAACATGGTTTACAACCATTGACAAATGGGATATATGAGACTTTTTTATATTTCATTTCAACAAATTTTATTGCAAATAATATGCAAATGGATTTGGCAACAGGCAAAGCCTATATTAGCCATCTCCAAACAAATCCGGTATAGTACAATTATCAACAAAATATTATAACATTTAACATTACATTTTGAATGAATATCATTATTAGTGTATCTCCCCAACCTATCATAGTAGAAAAATCTAAATAAATCTTTTAGTTTCAGATATATATTCTCATATGCATTGCAATAAATATGTATTTTTTCTTCATCACAATTGTCACAGCCATGCAGTAAAGTTTTTGTGTTAAAATGCGAGTGGGGAATATTAGAATTATGTATTTTGGTTCTGAGTGATGATCTTTGTTCATTAAATAAAGGACATATGAAAAGATAGTGTTCGGCTGTTTCAATACCAAGGTCACAAGAACAAATTGGAGAATCTCTCAAATGATCGCGAAATAGGTCAGAATTTAGATTGCTACAGGAATTTCTGAGCTGGCACAGAGTAATATTCGTAATTCGAGATTTGTTTATAAATGTATTTGTTATATTATGTTCCATTTTATTAATATTAAAAAGGAGTGTTTTAAATTGTACAACAGTATTAACATTCGATAAGTCAAAGTTTAAAGCGAAAGAATTAAATTCTCTAAAGGTACTTGGAAAAAAACTAGTATAGTAACTTGCAGTTCTG
This sequence comes from Argopecten irradians irradians, assembly GCA_004382745.1. NCBI lineage: Eukaryota > Metazoa > Mollusca > Bivalvia > Pectinida > Pectinidae > Argopecten > Argopecten irradians. Next base: position 593,718 of record SAYR01073692.1, on the reverse strand, counting down.
CACATAGGAATATTAAAATATCTTGTCATCCTTAGTGGATATCTCTCATTTTCAGGCTGATATAAAAATGGTTGTACAATTTTAATCAAATGCTGTTGAGCAAAGCCACGGAGTATCTTAAACATAAGAATAAGTTTGTGCTTTTGACGCCGATCAGAGAGAGATTCCCAAGCTGGTTCTTTATAAAGTATATCATGAGTGGTACCTCTGCGCAATCCCGTTATAATCCTAGCGGCTTCTAAGTGAACAGACTCTAACAGAAGTTTACATTGTTCAGTACAGTTATCCCATAAAACATCAACATATTCTAAAATAGGTAAAATATAACTTTTATAAATGTTTAAAAGAGTTTTACGTGACACTCTTTTTTTAATGTTTTTAAAATATTTATCCTTTTAAATGCTTTCTGGTATACATAATCTATGTGATGAGTCCATTTACAATCGTCAGAATGTAAAACTTCTAAATGTCTATGTGTGCTAGCTGTATGAACCGTGTTATTGTCAAAGTATATATCGAGATGAATGACGTTTCGTTTCCTTGAAAATATTAATGATTCAGTTTTAGTGGGGTTAAACTTTATGTCCCACTTCAGGGCCCAGGTACTTATATTCGAAAAATTTTGTGAAAGTGTATGGGCAGCATAGATTTGGTTATTATCAATTACTTCACTAATCGAAGTGTCATCTGCAAACAATTTGCAGTCACTAGTAACAATATTAGTTATGTCGTTAATATATAATACAAATAAAAAATGGCCTAAGACAGATCCCTGGGGGACTCCAGCGTTAACAGTTTTAAAGGTAGAGAAAATGCCTTCAGTTAAAACACGTTGCTTCCTATCAGTAAGATATTTTCTAAACCACACTTATAATTTCCCTTTAAAACCATAAGATTCTAATTTAAATAATAGTCCATCATGCCACACTCTATCAAATGCTTTACTTATATCACAGAAAACAGACCGAACTTCTTTTCCTTTGTCTAATGAGTCAATGCTATTATTGTATATCGAAAGAAGTTGGTTCACAGTTGAATCACCTGGAATGAAACCGGATTGATGTTTGGTGATTACTTCACAATCACGTAGGTAATTATAGAGATACTTAAAAATAACTTTTTCTATTATTTTACTGAAGCAAGAGGTGATAGAGATGGGACAATAGTTGGAAATATCATTTACGTCACCTTTCCCTTTGTATATGGCATTAATGTTAGCAGCTTTCCATGGCAAGGGAATACAACCGGTTTCCGTAGTTTTATTACAGAGAAGGGTAAGAGGAATAGAAATAGAGGGTGTCAATAGTTTTATGAATTTTGGGACAATACCATCAGGTCCCGCAGGTTTCTTTTCATTAAGATTAGAAAGCTGATCTTTGATATCCTGTTCAATAAATACAATATTGTCAATCTTAAAAGGAAAATCGGGAGGAGGGGGAAGAGGATCAAGATCATTAGAAGAAGTGGAGATTGAAGAGAAGTATGTATTTAGGTGTTCCGCTTTTTCAAAAGGATGTTGGATAGATGGGGGAAGTATTAGAATTTGTATTATTGGTTCTGAGTGATGATCTTTGGGTCATTAATAAAGGACATATGAAAAGATAGTGTTCGGCTGTTTCATACCAAGGTCACAAGAACAAAATTGGAGAATCTCTCAAATGATCGCCGAAATAGGTCAGAATTTAGATTGCTAGATGGAATTTTTGAGCTGGCAACAGAGTAATATCGTAATTCGAGATTGTTTATAAATGTATTTGTTATATCATGTTCCATTTAATTAATATTAAAAAGGAGTGTTTTTAAATTGTACAACAGTAATTAACATTCGATAAGTCAAAGTTTAAAGCGAAAGAATTAAATTCTCTAAAGGTACTTGGAAAAAACTAGTATAGTAACTTGCAGTTCTGCGCACAGTATGAATATTAAAAATATCTTTGTCATCCTTAGTGGATATTCTGAGCGATATAAAAAGTGGTTGCGAGATACAAATGCTGTGAGCCAAAGCACGGATATCTTAAACATAAGAATAAGTGGTTCTTTTGACGCCGATCAGAGAGAGATTCCCAAGCTGTGTTCTTTATAAAGTATATCATGAGTGTGGTACCTCTGCGCAATCCCGTTGATTAACTCCTAGCGGCTTCTAAGTGAACAGACTCTAACAGAAGTTTACATTGTTCAGTACAGTTATCCCATAAAATCACATATTCTAAAAATAGTAAAATATAAACTTTTTATAAATGTTTTAAAAGAATTTACGTGAACACTGTTGTAATTTTTATGAAAGTAGTTATCCTTTTAAATGCTTTCTGGTATACATAATCTAGTGGATGAGTCCATTTACAATTGTCAGAATGTAAAACTTCTAAATGTCTATGTGTGCTAGCTGTATGAACCGTTTATTGTCAAAGTATATATCGAGATGAATGACGTTTCGTTTCCTTGAAAATATTAATGGATTCAGTTTTAGTGGGGTTAAACTTTATGTCCACTTCAGGGCCCAGTACTTATATTCGAAATTTGTGAAAGTGTATGGGCAGCATTAGATTTGGTTATTATCAATTTACTTCACTAATCGAAGTGTCATCTGCAAACAATTTGCAGTCACTAGTAACAATATTAGTTATGTCGTTAATCATATAATACAAATAAAAAATGCCGAGAGAGCACGGATCCGGGCTGGGGACATCCGAGGCGTGATGGCTAGGTTTTCCACTATGTTCCCGGCGCCACGGCAGCCCCGTGGTTGTGCGAGCCGAGCCGTGCGAGCGAAAAGTTGGACCGCGAGACATCATGAGACAACGCGAGAAGGAGCGTGATAGAACAAAACGTGAGCGGTTAGTGATTTACTGTGGATGGCCGTGCCAGATTTAAAACTGTTCAAAAAATTGCAACGCCAGTCACCGGTACAGATGGTGAACGCCACAGGACTAATAAAACCCGGCCATTAGCGTTAACAAACGTAACAAGCGCGTACGGAGGCCGTAACAAACTCCAACGTCCGTGCGTGGACGGGCAGCAAGCACTCCCGGGAATCTCACGGTGATTTCAAGTCTTTTTTTGTGACGTTCTGTTGCGTTTTTGCCAAGGTTAATGAGATTGACTGCACGTTTGTGGGCGGTTTGGTCCCACTTGTCAAGGTTTAGACGGCAAGCCGAAGGTGGATTGATAGGCCCCGTTTTGCATGGGCGTTCTGTCAAGGCACCATCAGCGGCTGTAGCTCGGTTCCCGAAAGCCCGACGTAATACGGCGTGTACATCCTATTGACGGTCTAAACGTTGCAAGCAATTATGATTAGAGTATCATTTGGGGGGGGCCCCCTTGCCATGGTGTATTTTGATACGAAACCTATTATTGTAAAAGGCAGATTAAGCGAGAACCATTTTTACAGGAGAGAGAGAGAGAGAGAGAGATGCGTAGAAACACTTGCGCTAATAAATAATCATTATAATTTATACCCAAAATATGGTTAAGATTTTGCTTTTCTTTTAACACATTTTGTAATTAAACGGTGTTGAAATGACATTTTCGCAATAAAGCCCGGAATCAGACTTTCATCCTTAGTAAGCCGTGGCGAACCGTGAGAAAAATCGTATCGAAGCTTGATCAAAAACGTTGTAAAAACGAAAGCAGACCATCAAGATTCGTAACAGGACTAGAGAGAACGTAATGGAATCCTTGATAACCGTGGTAAAGCCGTTAGGTGTACCTACTAACCTCTCGGAACACACTTTCCCTGTGGTCACGGTCCAAAACAGTAGATCCGTAAAAGGACCGGAGCCAAAACTTCACAAAACCTAGCTCAAACTTGGAATACAGAGACAAAAATTGGACCAGAATTCCACGGTGCACACGGTGTTCGGTGCAAACGGGCTTACCGGTGTGCGCCGGGGAACATAGTGTAAACCTAGCACCTGTTTTAGGATGTGTCCCTGTTTTAGGATGTGTCTCTGTTTTAGGATGTGTCCCTGTTTTAGGATGTGTCTCTATTTAAGGATGTGTCTCTGTTTTTGGATGTGTCCCTTATTTTGGAATGTCCCTGTTTTAGGATGTGTCTCTGTTTTAGGATGTGTTCCTGATTTAGGATATGTATCTGTTTTAGTATGTGTCCCTGTTTTAGGATGTGTCTCTGTTTTAGGATGTGTCTCTGTTTTAGGATGTGTCTCTGATTTAGGATGTGTCTCTGTTTTAGGATGCATCGCTGAACTCTAGAATACGAAGATGGCAGCAATCTAACACAGAATCATTAAGGTTGATATCGATGGACAAATCAAACTTTGAGTAAAGCTGTATCGACGACAGCAAGGCGCCTAATGACAAGAATATATTTTTTTAATAAAATGTTGGAACTGAAATATCGTTTATGGTGTTGTCTTGTGAAATATAACTATTTAGTATACCTCAAGTGAGAAACCTGCATTCTGATTGGTCGAGAGATATTTGGTATTTTACACTATCACACGGCAGGTAACATTAAAACAATAAGAAACAATAGACACGTTCGTAGCAACCCCCTAGCAACGGGTGATAGTGTATTTTTGACAGTGCAAAATATTAACCGCCCAAAAAAGATGCGCATTCGTTTCTTTTTTCGACGCCATCTTTTGAAGCGACGCTTCGAAATTTATCTGGAGCTATTTAGTAATAGTTTTGCCAAATGACTCTGTTCATTAATAATAAAAATCATATTAAGGACGGAGCTTTACGTTCACGTCTTTTCGCTTACCGTCAAAGAGCTATATTTAGGTTTTTATAAACCCGTCGGTGATTAGGTGAACGGAAGACATGCGATTTCAAGCGTCTTTGTGACGTTGCTAATGTTGTAAACAGACGACGGGACGAAACCAAAATGCATTGAGATTTACTAAAACGTTAAGATTTAAACAAACGCAGGAGACAAGACAACAAGAATTTTCACTAAACGCTTATTGTGAGTATTATTTTTTTATAATCCAATGAAAGTTCGCGCTACTGAGTAGAAGCTGATATGCTATTCTACCGCCGACGGTGACTGTTCGACTTTTACTAAAATCAGCTTCGCCTCGGGTGACAGTGATATCCTCGGGGTGACACTAGGCACTGTCATCCTCTAATGCAGGTAGTATATATATATATTATACCTCAAGTGAAAATCCTGCATTCTGATTGGTCGAGAGATATTTGGTATTTTACACTAGCACACGGCAGGTAATATTAGAACAATTAGAACAATAGGAAACAATAGACACGTTCGTAGCAACCCCCTAGCAACGGATAATAGTCTATTTCTGACAGTGCAAAATATTAACCGCCCAAATAAGATACGCACTCGTTTCTTTTTTCTACGCCATCTTTGTTTTTTGAAGCGACGCTTCAAAATTTATCTGGAGCTATTTAGTAATAGTTTTGCCAAATTAGTCTGTTTATCAATAAAATATCATATTAAGGACGGAGCTTTCCGTTCACGTCTTTTCGCTTACCGTCAAAGCGCTATATGTTGGTTTTTATGAACCCGTCGGTGATTAGGTGAACGGAAGACATGCGATTTTAAGCGTCTTTGTGACGTTGCTATGTTGTAAACAGACGACGGGACGAAACCAAAATTCATTGAGATTTACAAAAACGTTAATATTTAAACAAACGCATGAGACAAGACAACAAGAATTTTCACTAAATGCTTATTGTGAGTATTCTTTTTTATAATGCAGTGATAGATAGCGCTACTGAGTAGAAGCTGATATGCTATTCTACTGCAGACGATGACTGTTCGACTTTTGGTAAAATAAGTTAAAATGTTTCAATACATTGCAAATACTTGAAAAGTAATTTTGTTTCTAGACTTTTGGTATAATAAAATAAATACTACCTGCATTAGAGGGTGACAGTGCCCAGTGTCGCCGAGGGTGACAGTGATATTCCGGGTGGTGACACTGGGCACTGTCACCCTCTAATGCAGGTAGTATTTATATGATATACTCTATATTATCTGGATATAAAGGCTAGGAATATTATATTCACAAACCACACGCGTGAAGCAACTAATTTATTGGAACATGGTTTACAACCATTGACAAATGGGATATAAAAGACTTTTTTTATATTTCATTTCAACAAATTTTATTGCAAATAATATGCAAATGGATTTGGCACCGGCAAAGCCTATATTAACCATCTCCAAACAATTCCGGTATAGTACAATTATCAACAAAATATTATAACATTTAACATTACATTATGAATGAATATTATTATTAGTGTATCTCCCCAACCTATCATATTAGAAATATCTAAATAAATCTTTTAGTTTCAGATATATATTCTCATATGCATTGCAATAAATATGTATTTTTTTCTTCATCACAATTGTCACAGCCATGCAGTAAAGTTTTTGTGTTAAAATGCGAGTGGGGGAATATTAGAATTATGTATTTTGGTTCTGAGTGATGATCTTTGCTCATTAGATAAAGGACATATGAAAAGATAGTGTTCGGCTGTTTCATCACCAAGGTCACAAGAACAAAATGGAGAATCTCTCAAATGATCGCGAAATAGGTCAGAATTTAGATTGCTAGATGGATTTTTGAGCTGGCACAGAGTAATATTCATAATTCGAGATTTGTTTATAAATGTATTTGTTATAGCATGTTCCATTTAATTAATATCAAAAAGGAGTGTTTTAAATTGTGCAACAGTATTAACATTCGATAAGTCAAAGTTTAAAGCGAAAGAATTAAATTCTCTAAAGGTACTTGGAAAAAAAACTAGTATAGTAACTTGCAGTTCTGCACATATGAATATTAAAATATCTTGTCATCCTTAGTGGATATCTCTCCTTTTCAGGCTGATATAAAAATGGTTGTACAATGTCAATCAAATGCTCAGGAGCAAAGCCACGGAGTATCTTAAACATAAGAATAAGTTTGTGCTTTTGACGCCGATTAGAGAGAGATTCCCAAGCTAGTTCTTTATAAAGTATATCATGAGTGGTACCTCTGCGCAATCCCGTTATAATCCTAGCGGCTTCTAAGTGAACAGACTCTAACAGAAGTTTACATTGTTCAGTACAGTTATCCCATAAAACATCAGCATATTCTAAAAAAGATAAAATATAACTTTTATAAATGTTTAAAAGAATTTTACGTGACACACTTTTTTTAATGTTTATAAAATATTTATCCTTTTAAATGCTTTCTGGTATACATAATCTATGTGATGAGTCCATTTACAATCGTCAGAAAGTAAAACTTCTAAATGTCTATGTGTGCTAGCTGTATGAACCGTGTTATTGTCAAAGTATATATCGGGATGAATGACGTTTCGTTTTCTTGAAAATATTAATGATTCAGTTTTAGTGGGGTTAAACTTTATGTCCCACTTCAGGGCCCAGGTACTTATATTCGAAAGATTTTGTGAAAGTGTATGGGCAGCATAGATTTGGTTATTATCAATTACTTCACTAATCGACGTGTTATCTGCAAACAATTTGCAATCACTAGTAACAATATTAGTTATGTCGTTAATATATAATACAAATAAAAAATGGCCTAAGACAGATCCCTGGGGGACTCCAGCGTAATGCTAGGTTTTCACTATGTTCCCGGCGGCCACGGCAGCCCCGTTTCAGGCCACCGTGGACAAAACGTGGTGACCGCGAGACATCATGAGACAACGCAGAAGGACGTGATAGACAAACGTGAGCGGTAGTGATTACTGTGGATGCCGTGCCAGATTTTTAAACTGTCAAAAAATTTGCAACGGCAGTCACGGTACAGATGGTGAACGCCACAGGACGTAATAAAACGGCATTGACGTAACAAAACGTAACAGCGCGTACGAGGCCGTAACAAAACTTCCAGACGGTCCGTGGTGGAACGGGCAGCAAGCACGTTCCCGGGAATCTCACGGTGATTTCAAGTTTTGTGACGTTCTGTTGCGTTTTTGCCAAGGTTAATGGAGATTGACTGCACGTTTTGTGGCGGTTTGTCCAGGTTTGTCAAGGTTTAGACGGCAAGCCAAGGTGGATGATAGCCGTTTTGATGCGTTCTGTCAAGGCACATCACGGCTTGTAGCGGTTCAAAGCCCGACGTAATACGGCGTGTTACATCCTATTACGGTCTAACGTTGCAAGCAATATATGATAGAGTATCATTGCCTTGCCTGGTGTATTTTGATACGAAACCTATTATTGTAAAAGGCAGATTAAGCGAGAACCATTACAGAAGAAAAAAAAATGCGTAGAAACACTTGGCTATAATAATCATATATTTATACCAAATATGGTTAAGATTTTCTTTTCTTTTAACACATTTTGTAATTAAAACGTGTTTGAAATGACATTTTCGGCAATAAAGCCCGGAATCAGACTTTCATCCTTAGTAAGCCTTGGCGAACCGTGAAAAACGTATCGGAGCTTGATCAAAACGTGTAAAACGAAGCAGACCTCATCAGATCGTAACAGGACTAGAGAGAACGTAATGGTATCCTTGATAGACCGTGGTAAAGCCGTAGTGTACCTTTAACCTCTGGGAACAGCACTTTCCCCTGTGTCCACGGTCCAAAACGTAATCCGTAAAAGACCGTGCCAAAACTTCACAAGACCTAGCTCAACTTGAATACAGAGACAAAATTGGCCAAATTCCACGGTGCACCACGTTTCGGGCAAACGGGGCTACCGTGGTCGCCGGGAACATAGTGTAAACCTAGCATTAACAGTTTTAAAGGTAGAGAAAATGCCTTCAGTTAAAACACGTTGCTTCCTATCAGTAAGATATTTTCTAAACCACCCTAATAATTTCCCTTTAAAACCATAAGATTCTAATTTAAATAATAGTCCATTATGCCACACTCTATCAAAGGCTTTACTTATATCACAGAAAACAGACCGAACTTCTTTTCCTTTGTCTAATTAGTCAGTGATATTATTGTATATCGAGAGAAGTTGGTTCACAGTTGAATCACCGGGAATGAAGCCGGACTGATGTTTGGTGATTACTTCACAATCACGTAGGTAATTATAGAGATACTTAAAAATAACTTTTTCTATTATTTTACTGAAGCAAGAGGTGATAGAGGTGGGACGATAGTTGGAAATCTCATTTACATCACCTTTCCCTTTGTATATGGCATTAATGTTAGCAGCTTTCCATGGCAAGGGAATACAACCGGTTTCCGTAGTTTTATTGCAGAGAAGGGTAAGAGGAATAGAAATAGAGGGTGTCAATAGTTTTATGAATTTTGGGACAATACCATCAGGTCCCGAAGGTTTCTTTTCATTAAAAAGCTGATCTTTGATATCCTGTTCAGTAAATACAATATTGTCAATCTTAAACGGAGAATCGGGAGGAGGGGGAAGAGGATCAAGATCATTAGAAGAAGTGGAGATTGAAGAGAAGTATGTATTTAGGTGTTCCGCTTTTTCAAAAGGATGTTGGACAAAAGACTCATTATGTTTTAGAGGGGGGATAGACGTTTGCTTATTATCGATTTTTAACAAAGATTTAGCAATTTTCCACCATTTATCTGGAGACAAGCTATTATTATTTAACGATGATTCAAGTTTCATGAAATAATTCTGTTTTGTTTCTCTAATTAGGTTAATAGTTTCATTTCGAACTAATATGTACCTTTCCCATTGAGTAGGGGAATTTGAATTAATAGCTTTTTTGTGGATGCGGTTCCTCTGTCTAATTTTTAATCAAATCGTGTTTGTAAACCAAGGCTTATCATTCGGTCGCACTGTAACTATTTTTTGTGGTACATGGTCATTTATTTGTGTGTTAATTGTTTCATCTAGAATATTTTAAAATTCGTTTACATCATTATTTTGTGAGATAGATATCCAGTCAATATTACTAATATTACCATTAATCCTACTTTTTATATGTGGATACGAAGGGTATGGATATCATACCGAGAGGGTTCGCTACATTTGTGATTACATCTCTATTATTCTTATCCACACATGGAATAGTTTTTTTAACCTCTATTCTTTATTTAAATACTACAATAAAAACACACCATTTTGAAAATTCTACAATATCAGCGACTGCTTGTCAAGTACCCATATACATTTGTTTGTGAAATTGTGAAACATTTCCACTGTTTGCCGCGTTAGCAGTAAAACCAGTGTAATTTCTGATAGTGACTTTCATTTTTTACTTTTATACTATAATCAGGGATGTCAGGACGAAATTGAATAGACATGTAATTCAAACTACATGAGTTACATGGAATAAAGGACTACACCGGTAGCAAACGTACGAGAGAAAGCTACAAACTATTAATTCCAAAACAACATAGTTTTAATTGGAAAACAAATCTAGAACGAATAGAACTAAATATACATGTATTTAAATCTTCAGTAGCCCAAGGCTCTTGCAATATTTAAATTATAAGCTTTCTTTGGCCATATAAAACAAGAACTAGGTTTCGATCATGAAGCAAGCAATGGTTATCGTCAGTTTATCCCTTGAAAGGATGCCCTTGTGTTGCATTAAACGTTTTTATGTTATTTCAAAATGTTGATTATTTTTACTGAAAAAAAAACGGTGTAATGTACTTTAAATTAGTCTACCTTAACTATCCTCCCACTGAATCTGAATAGCTGTAAAGAAAACATTACGTATTATAAAGAAAACAAATTAAAATGTGGCTTTAATGTTCTTAATTCATTTCTTAATTCATTTCTTAATTTTAAAAACTGAACGTTTACCCAATATTTATCATGTTTATTTTGACATGTCATCTCCATAGCTTTGTTTTGCCATGATAATTAGGTATCTAAGTGCTCTGTTTGGTATTTTACATTATTATGACATTTTGAGTCTGTGATGTTGACACGTCTATCATCATATTACAGTGTTTATTTTTACTTTGATGTTCTGGTGATAAATTGCGGGATTATAATGTTTTGATGTTATTTAGTGATGGCTAGTACACACAGACCGAAAGATCATCCCCCGTATCCAGACGTCTCATCTGGCCTGCCGCACTCTGTCAAAAACGACTGGTGTGTTAACCGAGACAATTGGCTTTGATGTACTAGCGGTTAATTTGTAGACGTCATTTATCATGTTATAGGTGCAGTTTATAATCTGTCATAATAATCTTCATCATCAACATGACCGATTATCAGATTTACCTCACTCAGGCGTGAACAAGTACAATATGATACTTACGTTAGAGTTGGTGGTATAAAATTTACATTAATATTAAATAGATGTATCATAACAGATCAATTACTATCCACGTTACGAAATCATTATCACATTTCAAGATCACTGCGCAATATACTATTGTAAAAGTAATTAAAATACCAGATAACCGTTTTATCAAATGCCTAATTTAATCAAAGAGAAGTTAATTATTAAGATTGATTTAAAGACCTCCAATGTAACGTTTTAGTAGTATTTGGGAATTAAACTTTCATATATCACCATATAATATAATTAATAGATCTGATTAACTTCAATCGCATTCAAAACATTCACAAATTATAGTAAATAAGTTTGCGGAATCGATTGCAACGCACACCTCCTTAAAATCATTATATAATTGATGATAATGATGATGATGATGATGATGATGATGATGATGACGATGATGATACGATGAATATGATGATTATGATGATGATGATGATGATGATGATGATGATGATGATGACGACGACGATGATGTTACGATGATTATTATAATGATGATTATGATGATGATAAGGAGAATGATAATTAGAATGATGACAATGTACACACCATGGGGGAATAATTAGGTATTTAAAGTTCAACACTATATATTAATAAACTTATAACTTTTTAAAGTTAAACCTTCCTCATTAAATGAGAGCCCAGTGTGTAATTTAATCTGAGTAGTAGGTACATAGTGTTCTACATAACCGTAATAAATCAATGGACAGAGTAAGGGTTAAGGTATATGACGTTTGATAGATTGGTGCCTGTCGGCAGGGTTGTACACTAGTTATTACGTAATGTAACAATATTGACATAAATATGTTAATATAGCTCCAATAAATCTATAATCCACCACTGTCATTTTTGGGTTCACTTCGTTTACTACGTCATGTGTAACGTTTGTTTTTTATGAACAAAATTAAATAAATACAAAAATGGAATGTGTTATCTGTTAAATAAATCAAAATAAATACATAGACAGATTATCTATATCTAGCTTTGAAATGATATTGATCAAAACTGTAAACACTTGGTATTTAAAACACCTAGTACACTTGTGGTCTTTTGTCTGTTGATATATTTTCGAACGTCCATTCGACACTTAAAACCATTACCATTTATTTATAAGTACTCTCCATGTATACCACTCCATTCGACACTTAAAACCATTACCATTTATAAGTACTCTCCATGTATACCACTCCATTCGACACTTAAAACCATTACCATTTATAAGTACTCTCCATGTATACCACTCCATTCGACAATTAAAACCATTACCATTTATAGGTACTCTCCATGTATACCACTCCATTCGACACTTAAAACCATTACCATTTATAAGTACTCTCCATGTATACCACGTATTGTGTGTTCTGGGTTTTTTGGTGCTTTAATCACGCGCAAAAACATTCATTACATTCTTTCTAAATGCTGCATTTAAATGACGCTTAGGTTTTAAAGCATACATGACGAGGCCTCTATGGAATCAAAAATAAAACAAAGTTTGAACAATAGCTTTATACTCATAACAACATATGGCGATATAAAACTATTTATAGTTTGCTATCTATAGTATAAACGATTTATAGTATCAACTATTTATAGTATAAACTATTTATAGTATAAACTATTTATATTTCGCTATTTAATATTTTCAATTACCTGTAATAAGTAATGGTTTTTATGTTGTCACTTGAATACGCGGGTTTATAAACCGAGATAAAATATGTGTGTGTACCGTTACTGTATAGTATCTCACTGATGTTTTGTCTACTTTCTTCTATTTTCCGACGTCGTTAGTGATCACCGATTTTATCGATGATCAGGCTACTAGCGAGTGTGCCTCCCACTGTTCTTATGTTGAATAGTATCGATACACTCCGGTCAATTTACGTTATTGTTGGTTAAAAATGTGTTTATGGTCGCAATCAACAGCTAAGGTTAAAATCATTAACTTTATAAAACAGCGAATAACTCTGACAAAGACAAGAGGATCCAATGGTTTTCCAATAGCTCCTATTATCAATATGTTTGTTAGCCGACACTAAAACTACACGCATAGCTGGATTTGGCAGATATTTGTATCATTGAAAAATAAACATTAAAAGTTAAAGCACACGATCTTTCTATTCACTTGTGGTGAAGTGGCGCTACAAACTTCGTTATCCAATTCATGATACATATCATTTATGATCTATCAACATTTGAACGTCCTGTATGTTTTGGTTTTCGCAAGTGTTTGTTTCTTTATTTTCAAATGGTGAATGTCGTACCCTCCGTGTATTTGATGCCACTATTTCTAAAAAACAAATCCCAACATCAAGCATGTCAGGAAAGATGACACTTGTCCAAAACATTTGACAGTCAAATCAGCAAGGGATCAGCAATGTTTGAAAGTACTATCACAAACCTTTGTAGCATTATTTGTTCAAAGACTTGGAAGATCAAGATTTTTTAGCAATTTATTTATATTTTGATATTCATTTCAAACAATTGTGGTATAACCAATACTATAATTCATATATGACTTTCTTCCCTATTAATTCTACGAATTCTTGCTTCTTGTAATTTACTATTTGAATACCTGGTAAAAGGATGAAAAGTAATGCTATTTATCGTGCCAGATCATTCCTTATATAGACATAAGGTTCATGGATAGAAGGTAATGCTGGTTATCATGTCAGATCATTCCTTATATAAGGTTCATGAATAGAAGGTAATGCTGGTTATCATGTCAGATCATTTCTTATATAGACATAAGGTTCATGGATGGAAGGTGATTCTGGTTATCATGTCAGATCATTCCTTATATAAATATAAGGTTAATGGATAGAAGGTAATGCTGGTTATCATGTCAGATCATTCCTTATATAAGGTTCATGGATAGAAGGTAATGTTGGTTAACATGTCAGATCATTCCTTATATAGACATAAGGTTCATGGATAGAAGGTAATGCTGGTTATCATGTCAGATCATTCCTTATATAAGGTTCATGGATAGAAGGTAATGCTGGTTATCATGTCAGATCATTCCTTATATAGACATAAGGTTCATGGATGGAAGGTAATGCTGGTTATCATGTCAGATCATTCCTTATATAAATATAAGGTTAATGGATAGAAGGTAATGCTGGTTATCATGTCAGATCATTCCTTATATAAGGTTCATGGATAGAAGGTAATGTTGGTTATCATGTCAGATCATTCCTTATATAGACATAAGGTTCATGGATAGAAGGTAATGCTGGTTATCATGTCAGATCATTCCTTATATAAGGTTCATGGATAGAAGGTAATGCTGGTTATCATGTCAGATCATTCCTTATATAGACATAAGGTT
>SAYR01073692.1:543603-554897 GCA_004382745.1 Argopecten irradians irradians | reverse complement strand
TAGTTCTAGGTAATCTCTGAAAACAAACAATTAACATAACTACTTAGTTCTAGGTAATCTCTGAAAACAAACAATTAACATTTTTTTGTAGTTCTAGGTAATCTCTGAAAACAAACAATTAAATATCTATGTAGTTCTAGGTAATCTCTGAAAACAAACAATTAACATAAGTTCTTAGTTCTAGGTAATCTCTGAAAACAAACAATTAACATATCTATGTAGTTCTAGGTAATCTCTGAAAACAAACAATTAACATAATTACTTAGTTCTAGGTAATCTCTGAAAACAAACAATGAACATAACTTCTTAGTTCTGGGTAATCTCAGAAAACAAACAATTAATAATATAATATTATAATTTCTTAACGGATCAATCCTTAATATACCTGTATTAATGTTGTATTCATATTCACCAACGTTTACTCTGTGTAAATATGAACCAACATCTATCTAAAATTTATACATAGAGAATGCAGTGTAAAAACCTTTCAGCTATGATAAATTTGCAATAACAACTGTACATACAGAATGATTTTATTTATTCCCTTACGGTAAGTTAGCCTGCTTCACTATCCAGCAAACTGCATAGAAACTCACTGTGACGAGGAACAGCCAGTATGTCCGCGGTAGACCCCGTAACGTATTCAAGGACTAAAACAAATTATAAAAACACTAGTGTTCATCTGTTTTAATCCCAATTGAGCTATTTTAAACTCTTTGCTTTTCAAGCTTGATTTAATAAAGCTGTATTCGGAACACGTTATTGTTTCAAATTCACATTTTCACTGGTGCTACTGTTGTTTTTTTTACTAATATTAAAGCAGAAAAAAACAGTAGATTATTAAAGACAGAAATTGATGTTTGTTCCTAAAGTTAGAGTTTTTATAATAAGAATATTATAAGAAAATATATAAGGAGTTTAAAGATGCTCCACCGCCGACAGAGCATAAATGATAATCATCATTTGAACAATAATTGGTATTTAATCGTGTATATGTATGTCTTATTAACGCATACATGTACAAACAGTACCTCATTCCATATAGAATATAGTTAACGGATGCAGTTATTTATTTTTCATATTTTGAACTTAAAGTAAAATTAGAAGCTCTTTTCAATGGTGATAATAGTTTAAACAAAGTAACTTTTGTAACTGAAGAAAAAAACCAAATCGTCTGCTCCTGTTTTTGATAATGAAAAAATACCATTTGTCTGCTCCTGTTTTTTGATAATGAAAAAATACCATTTGTCAGCGGTGGACAATCTTTAAGGAGAAAACTTAGGTAATATTCACCGATACAGGTAAAATGTTTCCTCAAACAGTTAAGTTTTATTATTAAATAGAACGAAAGGTTTTTAATTAGTCAAATTTTAAGAAGGAAAACAACTCGTTGTAAAGCTCTAGAATTGCTTACACAGTTGGATCCCCAGCAAATGTTCACTGTCAGTCTGACAGAGTAAGAACAATGTTGAAAAATTCGTTATTATTTATATCTTACCAATACGTTTTGGTTCTCTTTGTCAGTGATAATAGTAGGCTCTTGAACTCGGAGAAGAAATACTAATCCTATTGCGAAGAGAAATCCTATTCCACACGTAATCGGTCCTGAAAAGGAAATTAGCCTCATTGAAGACAGCTGACAAATACAGTAAGACGTCTCACCGATTTTGTCACGTTAAACAACGTTTCTTAGACTAACGATCTATTTTTCTGATAATCAAACAAATCTTTCTGAAATGTTAAGAATGCTTAAATACCACGGAAGACAACGGAAAACGTTGTTGGTAATGATGTTTACATAAGGAACGTTTTTCGTGATTATGTCAAACAGAAGATATTATTGAATACGTTATAAAATATATATTTTCTATTTTAGATAAGTTAATACTTGCGCGGATACCGCTCTTCTACAGACATTTGATATTGGTACATAGGTATGTGGACACAGTAAAATATATTTCCTCAAATATTCTCGTGACTGCGATCATGACTTGGCGGGATGCTCATTACAAAATTATAGTTGTAAACAGTTAGTGAAAAATGGCACTGGAATCCCCAAACAGTATTGTCATACTGGGTGCAACGCGGACAGTGATTCGACAATGTGACGGAGCGATAACACTACAGTTGAGCATAGTTTGTGGAAGCTGAACTGGACGACGATAGTTCTGTTTAATTGTGATGAGATATAGCATATCCAGGACGCGAGGCTGGCTGTATCGTGGATGGAGAGATAAAATGTAGATACATTGTAAGTGTCACCAATGTCTCACACCATATTACGATTTAACTTATGTTTCAGGCTCAACATTGTGAAATGAACACCAAAACCTTTGATTTTAGTCAGTTCAGTAAAAGCACTGATGAACAAGAAAGATTCGAGGAAAAAGAATTAAAATATGTCAACATTGTCATATACATACCTATTCATATCACTGTCCGAACACCGATAGTCGTGGGTATGATATATATGTGACATTACAGATGATGTACCTAGCTATACCGCTACCCGATCGCCGATAGTCGTGGCTATAATGTGTGTGATATAACAGATAGCATGAGCGGTCCGAACGCCGATAGTCTTGTCTATGATGTGTGTGAAACTGCAAATGACATACCAAACCATAACGCTGTCCGAACGCCGATAGTCGTTTCTATAATGTGCGTGACATTACAAGTGACGTACAGATGTACCAAGCCATACCGCTGTCCGAACGCCGATAGTCGTGTCTGTAATGTGCGCGTGACATTACAAGTGACGTACAGATGTACCAAGCCATACCGCTGTCCGAACGCCGATAGTCGTTTCTATAATGTGCGTGACATTACAAGTGACATACCAAACCATACCGCTGTCCGAACGTCGATAGTCGTGTCTGTAATGTGCGTGACATTACAAATGATATACTAAGCCATACCGCTGTCCGAACGCCGATAGCCGTTTCTATAATGTGCGTGACATTACAAGTGACATACCAAACCATACTGCTGTCCGAACGCCGATAGTCGTGGCTATGAATGGTGTGAGATAAAAACTCATTCCTTCGCCGACATAAGCTAGTGTCCCGAACCCCAGAGCGGTAAGAGTGGATTCTGGGAAATAATGGGAGACAACTCTTGTCTGCACAACTGAAAATAAAATAAAAACGACTATCAATACAATCCGTCACCTTCACAAAAGAAAAGAACATTTCTTTGTTGAGCATTAGAATGTCCCCGAAAAACATTTTGTTCGGACATATCTTTCTTTCTAAACTGTTCATTCAATTTCAGTGAAACTGTAAAGATAAGGTAAGAGGCCATGTGTAGAAGTACAGGAAGTCTTTGCTTTCAAGCAAAAATAGTTGTCATGGTAACCAGGTCACATGTTTTGTAAACTGGCCATGGCTCATCCGTTTTTGAATCAATTTTGTTCAAATTTGATCATTTTTTAACTACAACTATAATTTTACATCACGTGCTTAACTGACATGGAGGAACATTAGGTATTAAGGGGTGACGGGGAGAGTTAGTGTTATGACTTACAATCCCAGTTCTTCTTACCATGAGAATAAACAAATAAACCAATTGTATAAGAAACACACTTTTGATTTATATATAAATGTATATCATGTGTATATAAATATGATAAATGTACCTATATGTAGTCATTTAGGTAAACATACAGTTGATATACATACAACGTAAAGATGCATCCCCGAACGCCAGACAGGCATACCCCGTCAACATAAGTAAATACACAGGTGTAGAGACAGGAGCCTGGGAGGTCGCTCCTACAGCAAACACCACTGAACCCAGGAATAACAATGTGCTAAACAGCACGGCTGAGCCTGAAAGAAACCACAGGTGAAGTATTGGTGTGTCATCTAGGACATAAAAGATCATAAAGGAAACAAAACATTCAAAATCAAAATGAAACATTTTATGTCCCTTATTTCTACAAGCATTTTCTAGTATTATAAGATTATTTCATGTGTTGATATGAAGGATAGGGATATTCTACCCGAGGGTCACAAAATGTAGTAAAACCCGAAGCTTGCCGAGGGCTTTGCAACATTTTGGGGTCCCGAGGGTAGAATATCCCTATATTTTTCCTTCATACCTCAACGTTTTATTGCAATTTTACAACTAATGTAACAGGCCATTTTGAAATGAATTCGAAGAAATCCACGGCTACAAGTCAATTTTTCATTTAATTACATAATAAAAACATTTCCGTTGTTTGCATCTTTTATAGTAAAACAAGTCAAGTTTGTGAAAAATGTAAAAATTTTACCTAGGTAATGGAAATTTGGTTGACGTCGTGACGTCACGAGGCTTTATTGCATGGGCAGCCATGCAATACAGCCTCATGCGGCATGAGTGTATTGCCCTAGACCAGCCAGTATTACAACAGTAGGTATGAAAGAATATCCATTCCATTACGTTCATCCAAATAACTTACAAGAAGGTGTAGTTATGACAGACTTGTCCGTATTATACTTACGTTTACTACCTATTCTATCGATAATCATTCCCGACGGTATAGACACTGCAACTGTCCTGTAAAACCAGCAGATAATACGGCTATCTTAGGGCAAAATATTAGGGCGGCCAACGAGCACATACAACATTATGTGGAATTAACACTGATTATCTAATGTTAAAAACGATTGATGTTGAGATGAAATAGGTGGATTGTACTATCTTTCTACGGTGAACATGTATGTGACAATTCAAAGTCTTTAGATACCAGTACATGTACGCGAATTAGGGGGTTAAAAAGGGCCGCACTCACAGGTCATTAATGAGTGCTTAACTCAACAATTCAACAGTCATGGCAATAAATTACTTTTATTTTACGTTTATTTCTTCTGACAACGCCGTTCTGTGATTCAGAAAATGGTCAAAATGTGTTCTCACTGTTTACGTTCATGTTATTAAGAAATTATCTCATCTGTTTCGTTTCTTTTGCGATATTCAGGAGCAAGACCTCTTCAAATTTTCATTTCAGCAATCAGTCGTTTTCGTTTATTCGGGATTCATACTCCGTCATAATTGCTATGCATCGCTTTTCTATGTTTCGGTCCACTTAGATGTTTCTCTCTACCACTACTGTACACGGTACACAGAACCACATACAGCCTGTTCTCTATCACTACTGTGTACGGTACACAGAACCACATACAGTCTGCTCTCTACCACTACTGTGTACGGTACACAGAACCACATACAGTCTGCTCTATATCACTACTGTGTACGGTACACAGAACCACATACAGCCTGTTCTCTACCACTACTGTGTACGGTACACAGAACCACATACAGCCTGTTCTCTACCACTACTTACGTCCATCTTGTAACAGAAAACATCAGATTGTATCGGACTTCTCCAAGACCAAGACACACCCTACACTTTGTCTGGTTCTGTGTAATGTTTGCTTCTATGAACGAATCCTGCAAATAGAAACAATGGAGTATATGATATCAAACATAATATAAACTTTATATATTTCACATAAATTGCAAAACAGTTTATATAACTTAAACAACTTTTGATGGTCCGATCAAAGCGTATGAGGAGTCTTATAATGAGTGGAAACTGGAGTGCTCGGAGAAAAACCCGCGTGTTTGGTTAATACAGGACTGATGATGTAACTTTATTAAAGAGCACTTTGAACCTCTGCACCTGTTATTGAGATTGGCTAATGAACTTGAACAAGGTAAACATCATAATAGACTGAGAACATAAACAACCAAAGACAACATTCTCTACAGAAATTAAGGAAATGTATCTACCAATCACAATATAGTATTAAGTATAATATATCTTATAACTCCATATAAGGAAATGTATCTACCAATCACAATATAGCATTAAGTATAATATATATCTTATAACTCCATATAAGGAAATGTATCTATCAGCTACAATATAGTATTAAGTATAATATATCTTATAACTTCATATAAGGAAATGTATCTATCAGCTACAATATAGTATTAAGTATAATATATCTTATAACTCCATATAAGGAAATGTATCTATCAATCACAATATAGCATTAAGTATAATATATATCTTATACCTCCATATAAGGAAATGTATCTATCAATCACAATATAGTATTAAGTATGATATATCTTATAACTCCATATAAGGAAATGTATCTATCAATCACAATATAGTATTAAGTATAATATATCTTATAACTCCATATAAGGAAATGTATCTATCAATCACAATATAGTATTAAGTATAATATATCTTATAACTCCATACAAATTTACACCTCATGCGGCTATGAGTGTAATTGCCCTAGACCAGCCAGTTATTACACCATAGGTATGAAAAATATCTCATCATCACTTCATCCAAATAACTTACAAGAGGTGTAGATGTGACAGACTTAGTCCGTATTATACTTACGTTTACTACCTATTCTATCGATATATCATTCCCGACGGTATAGACACTGCAACTGTCCTGTAAAACAGCAGATAATACGGCTATCTTAGGGCAAAAATTATTAGCGCCAACTAGCACATACAACATTAGGTGGAATTAACCACTGATTTATCTTAATGTTAAAAACATTGATGTTGAGATGAAATAGTTGGATTACTCATCTTTTCTACGCGTGAACATGATGACCAATTCAAAGTCTTTAGATTACCAGTACGCGAGATTTAGGGTTAAAAAAGGCCGCATCTCACATCTCATAATGAGTGCTCTCCTTAACTCAACAATTTCAACAGGCATGACATATAAATTACTTTATTTTACGTTTACTTCTTCTGCAACTCCTTCTTGATTCAGAACATTCAAAATGTTTTCACTGTTTACGTTCATGTTATTAAGAAAATTATTCTCATCTGTTTCGTTTCTTTTTGCGATTTCAGGAAGCAAACTTCTTTCAAATTTCATCTCAGCAATCAGTCGTTTTCGTTTATTCGATTCATACTCGTCATAAATTCATTGCATCGCCTTTGCTCGTCGGTCCACTTATATGTTTCTCTCACCACTACTGTGTACGTACAACAGAACCACATACATCCTTTCCTCTACCACTACTGTGCCCACGGTACACAAACCACATTACAGTCTGCTCTATTATCACTATTGTACGTACACAGACCACATACAGCCTGTTCTCTACACACTGTGTACTTCTACAAACCGACATACAGCCTTTCTCTACCACTACTGTTACGATACAAGAACACATTACAGCGTCTCTCCACTACGTGTGACGGGCTACACAGAAAGCCACATTACAGCCTGCTCTCTATCACTTACTTGTATCGGTACCACAGAACCACAACAGCCTGTTCTCTACCACTACTGTTACGTACCCATACTAAATCTCACATCGCCTTCCCTTCTCCATCTACAACTCAAACCACTCCTTTCTTCAGTCATACTATCTATTTTACTCTCTCCTTCACTAATACTCTATCGATCACTTTCTCTATATCTCCTTGTACGTGTACCACAAACTACAACAGGCCTGTTCTCTACCATTACTGTGCACGGTACCAGAACCACATTACACCTGCTCTCTACCATCCACTGTGTCGGTACCACAGAACACATACAGCCTGCTCTCTACCACACTGGTACGCGTACACAGAACTTAATACAGCTTTTCTCTACCACTTACTGTTGCACGGTACACAGAACCCATACAGCCTGCTCTCTACCACTACTGTGTACGGTACACAGAATCACATAATTCCTTCTTACCACTACTTTGTACGTCACAGAACCACATTACAGCCTGCTCTCGTATCACTACGGTGTACGGTACACAGAACCACATACATCCTGCTTCTCATCACTACTGTGTACGGTACACAGAAACCACATACAGCCTGTTCTCTACCCACTAACTGTGTACGGTACACAAACCACATACAGCCTGCTTTCTCACCATACTGTGTACGGTAACACAGAACTACATACAGCCTGGTTCCACTCTACCACAACTGCTGCACTATATGCGTCAATCCAATGCACACCTGTTTAATCACACGAACTCCATCCGTGTCTCGTTTATCTTTCCTACCACTAGTCTCTGTAATGACTTGAAACCACATACAACCCTGCTTCCTACCCACCTTACTGTGTACGGACACAGAACCACATACAGCCTGTTCTCTACACTACTGTGTACGTACACAGAACCACATACAGCCTGTCTCTTCCACTACTGTTACGTACCACAGAACCACATACAGCCTGTCTTCTTCCACTACGGTACGTACATCAGACACATACAGTTCTGCTCTTCTACCAACTACTGTGTACGTAACAGAACCACATACAGTCGCTCTATATCACTACTGTGTTACCGTACATCTCAATCTCACTTCGCATCCATCTTTCTCTACCTTTTTACTACTGTGTACGTACACAGAACCACATACAGCTGTCTCTACCACTACTTTCTACGTCCATCTTGATAACAGAACAACATCAGATTAATCGACTTCTCCAAGGACCAAGACACCACCCCACAACTATTGTCTGTCTGTGTAAATGTTCTCTATGAACGAATTCCGCATCACTTCCAATCCTAAACTACTGTCTATTGACTACATGCCTATATAATCTTATATACATCACTAATCCAGTGCGTCTCAATCTTCTCAGTATTATTACCCGATATTCTAAACTCCACTCTATCCACCTATTCGTTTAGTAATCATATTCCGTCTGACAGCTCAAGCTTCTAATCATCTATGCTTGTTTTAAAATCAGGGACTATTGATGTTACTTTATTAAAGAGCCTTTGAACCTTGCACCTGTTATTTGAGATGCTACGATAACAGTTCGTCTTTTAACACCGACCAGCTCTCTATCACTATCCTATACATACAATCACAATCAGTACAACATTATTCTATCTATATATGTACACAGATCTTATACTCCATACCACCTATTCACCTCTGACTCTCCATAGCTTAATCTACCAATCACAACCTTCTTTCTCATGTACTATCTATAGGACTACTGTCAATCCTCTTCTCTCATACTCTCCCTAGTGACGTCACATTCACATACCGTGTGTTATAGTATGAATCTTCCGTACTCACTACACTAGTAAAGGAAAATGTATCTACATCACTACAATATAGTATTAAGTATAATATATCTTACCAACTTATAAGGAAATGAATCTACAATCACAAAATATAGATTAAAGTATAATATATCCTAATACATATCACTACTACTCCATATTAAGAAACTACCGCTCATATCCTCTACTTAAGTCATTACAAGCGTGAGCTAATCTGATATACTCCATTATAAGTGAGTCTAGCTTCCTTCTAGTCTCTACATATATATACATATATCTTATAATCTCATCTATGAATGTCTAGCTCGATCAATCACAAAGATCCATAGACCCTCGTCCATGTGTAGTGATGCTTCCATAACTCATAAGAGACATACTTATCTTTCAACGATTCTCTGAACACTCCCTGTAGATTTTATTGATGCCTATTCACAAATAGTGTTAAAATGAAGATGGGCTTAACATCCTCCTCGCATCAAATCTTACTTTACTACACAATTTTACTATCAACAATATTTATAGTAGTTTTTGTTATTATACTCTTGTTTAAGTTACAATGATGTTAAAACAAAATAAAAATAAGGCTTGAACATCTTCCAAAGCCAACATATATAAATCTTGTGTTGTTTAATCACATCGCTGCTGCTTGATAACAAATCACCTGATTCATACTACCATTCATTGTATATCATTTCATTTGAATGCCGACTGGAATTTCCATAAAATAGATAACAAACCGAATATCATCAGACTGTTACAGATTTAGGACGCCATAGCGCCCACAACACTAAAAACGATAATAATGTTACAGATTAGAACAACATACCGTCACAACACTAAAACGATAATTAATAGCTTACAGATTAGGACATCATACCGCCACAAACACTAAAACGATAATAAAATTTACAGATTAGGACGCCAAACCGCACAACACTAAAACGATAATAATGTTAAGATAGGGACTCCTATACCGCCACAACACTAAAACGATAATAATGTTACATGATTAGGACGCCAAACCGCCACACCCACTAAACATAATAATGTTACAGATTAGGACCACCATACCGCCACAACACTAAAACATATAATTTACAATTAGAGTCATACCCACAACACTAAAACGATAATAATGTAACAGTATTAGGACGTCATACCGCCACAACACTAAAACGATAATAATGTTACAGCATTAGGACGCCAACCGCCACACCACTAAAACGATATATAATGTTACAGATTAGGACATTCCATACCGCCACAACACTAAAACGATAATAATGTTACCAGATTAGGATGGTCATACCCCCACACACTAATAACGATAATAACTGTTACAGATTTAGGACACCATTATCTCACAACACTAAACGATCAATAATGTCTAACATTAGGTCACCATACCGCCACAACACTAAAACGATAATAATGTTACAGATCAGGACGCCATACCGCCACACACTAAAACGTATAATAATGTTATGATTAGACACTCAATACCGCCACAACACTAAACGAATAATAATGTTACAGAATTAAAAACATCATACCGCCACAACACTAAAACGATAATAAGTTTACAGATTAGGACTCATACCGTCAAACAACACTAAAAACGATAATAATGTTACAGTTAGGACAACATACCCCCACAAACTCTAAAACTAATATTTAATGTTACATGATTAGTACTTCATACCGTCACATACACTACAACGATCAATAATGGTCATTAGACAACGATAACAAAATATATTCACCGTTGCGACTCCTTATACGCTCAAGCTAAAAGCGCTCGTAATAATTACAATTAGCTCACGCGGCCCCATACACTCCCACTAAACGATAACCAGTCAGGTTAGCGGCAACCGCACAACACTAAAACGATAATTAATGTTATACCAGATTAAGGACAACATACCACCACAACACTAAACGATAATAATGTTACGATTAGGCACGTCAAACCGCCACATACACTAAAACGATGTGATGTTCAGATGACAAAGTGTAACAAGATATCATCAGGACAGGCCAATACCGCCACAAACTAAACGAATTTTAGTGCAAATACGCACACAATAAAACGATAATATGTTACAATTAGGACGTCATCGAGCCAGTCACAACACTTAAAACGATAATAATGTTACAGATTAGGACGAAGCCAATACCCTCACAAACACTTAAAACATAAACTGTACAGATCAGACCCCATACCGC
>SAYR01073692.1:527986-543578 GCA_004382745.1 Argopecten irradians irradians | reverse complement strand
CACTCCATTAGAAAAATTCATAGCTTGTGTTGTTCTAGAAGAATCCCCTGTAGATTTTAATTGATGCCTATCACAATTATAGTTTAAATTGAAAGATGGCTTAACATCCTCAAACAATTAGATTATCAGCAGTTTAACTACACAGTATTTATCAGGAAGTGTAGTTTTTGTTATTTAATTTGTTTATTACAATGATGTTAAAACTAAAATAAAAATAAGCTCTTGACATCTTTCAAAGCAACATATATAAATCTTGTGTTGTTTAATCACATCGTGTCCTTGATATACAAATCACTGATTCATACTTACATTATTGTATATCATTTCATTTTGAATGCCGACTGGAATTCCATAAAATAGATAAACAACCGCAATATCATCAGACTGTTACAGGATTTAGGACGCCATACCGCCACAAACACTAAAAACGATAATAATGTTCCAGATTAGGACAACATACCGTCACAACACTAAAACGATAATTAATAGTTACAGATTAGGACAATCATACCGCCACAAACACTAAAACGATAATAATGTTACAGATTAGGACGCCAAACCGCACAACACTAAAACGATAATAATGTTACAGATATAGGACGTCCATACCGCCACAACACTAAAACGATAATAATGTTACAGGATTAGGACGCCAAACCGCCACAACCCCTAAAACGATAATAATGTTACAGATTAGGACCACCATACCGCCACAACACTAAACGATATAATGTTACAGATTAGATGTCATACGCCACAACACTAAACGATAATTATGTTACAGGATTAGGACGTCATACCGCCACAACACTTAAAACGATAATAATAGTTACAGTATTAGGCGCACCGCCAAACCAAATAAAACGATAATAATGTTTACAAGATTAGGACACATACCCATACCGCCACAACACTAAAACGCAGATCGGACTAGAATAATGTTAATGCGTCAGAATAATTAGGATGTCACTTAGGACACACAACCCACACATAAAACGATAATAATTACAGACTTAGGACACACTAGTTTCCACAACACTAACGATCAATATGTTACGATTAGGTCACCATACCGCCACAACACTAAAACGATAATAAATGTTACAGATCAGGACGCCATTCCGCCACAACACTAAAACGATTAATTAATGTTAGTAGATTGGACACTCATACCGCCACAACACTAAAACGATAATAATTTAAAATGTTACAGATTAAGAACATCATACCGCCACCAACACTAAAACGATAATAAGTTTACAGATTAGGACTCATACCGTCAAACAACACTAAAAACGATAATAATGATTACAGATTAGGACAACATACCGCCACAAACACTTAAAACGATAATAATGTTACAGATTAGGAACGTCATACCGTCACAAACACTAAACGATAAATAATGTTACAGATTAGGACAACCATACCGCCACCAACCAACTTAAACGATAATAAGTTTTACAAGATTAGGACAACATACCGCCACAACACTAAAACGATAATAATGTTTCCAGTGATAGGACGCCAAACCGCCACAACACTAAAACGATAATTAATGTTTACAGATTAGGACGCCATACCGCCCACAACACAAAACGATAATAATGTTAACGATTAGGACGTTCATACCCGTCACTACACTAAAACGATGAATAATGTTACAGATTAGGACACAATACCCGTCACAACACTAAAACGATATAAACTAGTTACAATCAGGACGCCCATACCGCCACAACACTAAAACGATAATAATGTTATTAGTGTAGGACACAATCGTCACAACAAACTAAAAGTAATAATTGTTACAAGTTATAGGACGTCATACCCGTCACAACACTAAAAACGATAATAATGTTACTCAGGACAGACGCCAATACCGCCACCAACACTAAAACGATAATAATGTTAAGGGATTAGGACAACCATACCGCACTAACGATAATCCAATGACGTTAGAAACCCCATCATACACCTCCACGACAATACTAAAAAATAGTATTATCATGATTTAACAATAGAACATCATTACCCGCCACAAATACTCAAAACCAATTTGCATAAATAAATGCTTAAACGAATACGTGTACTAGAACCTCCCAATTAGAAGCCGCCTATTGCTCTCCAAACCCCAACCCCCACTTAAAAAAAATCCCCGAATAATTATAATTGACACAACGATATGGACACCCCATTACCCTCTGGACCAACTACCAACGACGATGTTAATATAACAGATGTACCCCAGTTATTTCTTAGGACGTTCACGAATACCGGACCAATGGAACCAACACCTAAAATAACTAGAATCCAATGAATGGTTTCCCAAGATATTGATGTATGTCCTACACGAATACTCAAACCAACTAATGACCCGATAAATGAATGTTGGAACCACAAATTCAAATGCTACTCAGCTTACGAGACGGAAATTGTTGCTCAACCTCACGTAATCTCCTCAGATTAATGCTCTCCCGCAACTGATACCAAGCAGTCCCGACGGGTTTTCCCGAACCCAAACTTAAAGTAAAAGAAGAGCGGAATGTTTTTAGTCAATTAAAATATGCGATCAAATATAATGTATCACGATTGTGAGAAGAAACTAGAAAACGTATTTGACTTAGATAATGGCCACATTATTTGTTTGTTCACTGAGATCAATCGGATTAAAAGGCCAAAGTATGTACTTAATACATTGATATTACGAGTATTAATCTCATGAATGTGGGATCCCAACAATAAGAAGGTAAAGTATGTATAACAGGATATGAGTCGGTGAATTCTAAGAGCCTAGCCTAATATAGATGATCGTTGCTATGGTTACTGTAATAAATATGTAGTTTGTGACCTGTCTTGATTGGTCACTAACCACAACCCTAAAAATGATGGTAGTAATAACATGCGGAACAAATTGATGGTCTACCGTTATTCTGGCTAATCCTCGTCTTTAACCTGAGAATTATTTAGCTTCTTAAACCTAAAATTCTTACCCCCAATAGTCGCGAACCTAGAGGAAATAAACATATTAATATCGAGCAGGTATCATAAAAAGTTCAAATAAGCCCTTTAAGGATTCCCGTCAAACTCTAAGAGTGACCCTTCCATGCTGTACGTATTTGCCGCCCTGGTAATCACTTATACATGATACATACTGAGCGGCTTTACCATCCTTCCAGAAAATAAAAAAATGCAATTCCCGTCCTAACGTGGTTTTTGAAAGCGGTGACTGATTTCCTAAAACGTTCCCGGAGCCAAGATAAAGGAGCGTCAGCTACAGTGTGACTAAAAAATGTAGGACCGTCTTGTTTTATTACGGTTTATGCCTGGTCCCATAATAATGTACATGATTCACCATCTAAGGAAACTATTTAAAGTAGAATTGTCGAAAGTTTTCTTACAGATATCATTTACATGAAAATTAACAACATTCCATGAAATGAGGTTAGAAGTATACTTGTAGCAAGCTAGGATACTCAGAAATACAAAAAAATACAATTCTTACTTTTAGATTTCGGATAAGGGTCACCGATTATCGCATTTATTTCTTTAAAGTACCCATATTTAAAGGTCATTAATGCCGCCTTGAATTAGAATTTTTTATTGTTTATTGGAGAACTTTATAACACAAAAATTTTGAGTGCTACTCTGTAAAGAAAGCCGCGGACTAGCCGGTTTATAGACTGAGGATGTAGTACCTCTACCCAGATTTCTTGTGTTAATAATATCCCCAATAGACCATAAAAAATTATAATTCAAAAATAGAATACCAAAACTTATAAATTCCAATTTTACTAAAAGTATTAATCCATTCCCTTCAAACATTTAAAAAAAATTCATTTTTGGGAACTCCCTGTTTGGCTTCACAACACTAAAACGATAATAATGTTATAGATTAGGACACAATACCGTCACAACACTAAAACGATAATAATGTTACAGATTAGGACGTCATACCGTCACAACACTAAAACGATAATAATGTTATAGATTAGGACACCATACCGCCACAACACTAAAACGATAATAATGTTACAGATTAGAACATCATACCGCCACAATACTAAAACTATAATAATGTTACAGATTAGAACATCATACCGCCACAACACTAAAACGATAATAATGTTACAGATTAGGACACCATACTGTCACAACACTAAAACGATAATAATGTTACAGATTAGGACGTCATACCGTACAACACTAAAACGATAATAATGTTACAAATTCAATGCCCAGCTTACAAACGGAATAGATTATGCTCCGCAACTTGACCAGGTCCGATTTTCCGTAACAAACTTAAATAAAAAAAGATGATTTTAGTCATAAATGTTCATATAAGTTACATGAGAAAAACTTACGTTTTGACTTAGTATGCACTTTTGTTACGAGAAATCGGGGCCAGACTTAAGATACGAGATCTTCATGTGGACAACATAGGGAAATATGTAAACAGGTATGAGTGTGATCTAGGCTAATAAATATTACTGTATAATATGTATTTGTGACTGTGTGTGTACAACTAAAATATGGGTTATAACATGGAAATCTTACCGTTCATAACTCGTCTTCACTGGATATTAGCTTTAAACTAAATCTTCCCATTCGGACAATACGGTTCTAAAGTCAAACAAGCTTTAAGGTTCCCGTCGACCTCTGTAATTCTGTATTCATATACAGATAGCATAGTTTACATCCTTCCAGAATAAAAATGCAAATTCGTCTATGTTTTGGGTGACTGATTTCTACGTCGGAGCCAGATAAAGACTCGTTGTACTAAAATGTAGCCATCTTTTTATTGCGGTTTATGCTTCAATAAGTATATGTCACCATAAAACTATTTAATAGAATTGTCGAAAGTTCTTACAGATATCATTTACTGAAATAACACATTCCATGATGAGGTTTAATATACTTTGAAGTAGGTACAGAAAAAAAAACATTCTTATTATTGATAATCACGATATCGCATTATTTGTTTTAATACATTTAAGGATTAACTTGAATAGATTTTTTATGTTATGGAGATATAACACAAAAATTTGAGTGTACTCTAAATAAGCCGCGAAGCGGTTTATGATGAGAGTACTCTCAGATTTTTGTGTTATATCTCCATAACATAAAAAATATATTCAAATTAATCCTTATAATTCAATTTACTAAAGATAATCTCTTCAACATTTAAAATTCATTTTGGGACTCTTTTGTCTATGAAATTATTACGCCGTCATCTCAGCCAATCAGAAGCGACGTTACAAACGGCGACGCCATTTTTTTCCTTTATGGGCTGATAAAGTAAATTTTTAAGCCAATGGAAATGCTCGTAACAAGCAACATTGAATTATACAAACATACACACATTCATTCATTGTTAGAATAACGAGCAGGGACCACAAGTTTTCGTAGTGGGAATTATCTAATAACAGTTATTAAACGTTTTTTCTAACTAAATGTGTTGTTGATTTTTAGAACGTTTCATTCTTTGTTACAGCATTAGATTCTATACCATAACTGCTTAACTCCAGGGTAGGTTTATTATGTAATGTTTTGATGATATCTAAGACGTGTCACTCTCTGTAATACTAGGTATCTATATCATAGATACATACAAAGGTCAATGAAGTAATATCAAACGGATTTTCCAGATGACACGGGATCCCATCAATCGTAATTATGGAAGTTAGTAAATAAGGAATAACTTCAAATAGTAAATATGGGACAAAGAAGTATTTCCAAACGTTTGGATAAAAAATAGATACCTAGTATTACAGACAACACTGAAAAGATTTTCCAGGCGATCTGCCACTTTACCAAAACACACGAAACGAACACGATTACATAATATGATATGAACAGTAATACGGGAAAATGATAATAGACAAATATTTAGCAGCGCAATGGAGCGCAATTAACCCTTCGGCAAGAATTTACAAAAAAAAATAAACATAATTACAATATAAATCATAGAATATTTAAGTATTAGCAAATGGATGGGAAAATAGGAAAACCCTATACAAATCCAATTTCATTTGTTTCTAAACCAACACTTCTATACTAAAAAGCAAGCTTATTGTGTAATACTTTGTTGATTGTTAAGAAGTCCTATTATTTCTAATATCAGTTGTTTCTATAACAATACTGCCTTACTCCAGGACCGGTCAATTAATTTTGACATTTTCCTGCTCCAAAACAATTAATTTTCACATTTTCCTGCTCCAAAACAATTAATTTTCACATTTTCCTACTCCGGTTTATTGTATAATAGTTTGTTGATTGTTAAACATATAATATCATCGGTTTCTACAACAACACTGCCTTACTTCAGGGCCGGTTTATTGTGTAATAGTTTGTTGATTGTTCTAATATCATCGGTTTCTATAACAACACTTCTTTACTCCAGGACCGGTTTATTGTGTTAAAGTTTGTTGATTGTTCTAATATCATCGGTTTCTATAACAACACTGCCTTACTTCAGGGCCGGTTTATTGTGTAATAGTTTGTTGATTGTTCTAATATCATTGGTTTCTATAACAACACTGCCTTACTTCAGGGCCGGTTTATTGTGTAATAGTTTGTTCATTGTTCTAATGTCATTGGTTTCTATGACAACACTTCTTTACTTCAGGGCCGGTTTATTGTGTAATAGTTTGTTCATTGTTCTAATATCATTGGTTTCTATAACAACACTTCCTTACTTCAGGGCCGGTTTATTGTGTAATAGTTTGTTCATTGTTCTAATATCATTGGTTTCTATAACAACACTGCCTTACTTCAGGACTGGTTTATTGTGTAATAGTTTGTTGATTGTTCTAATATCATTGGTTTCTATAACAACACTTGCTTACTCCAGGAACGGTTTATTGTGTAATAGTTTGTTGATTGTTCTAATATCATCGGTTTCTATAACAACACTTCTTTACTCCAGGACCGGTTTATTGTGTTAAAGTTTGTTGATTGTTCTAATATCATTGGTTTCTATAACAACACTGCCTTACTTCAGGGCCGGTTTATTGTGTAATAGTTTGATGATTGTTCTAATATCATTGGTTCCTATAACAACACTGCCTTACTTCAGGGCCGGTTTATTGTGTAATAGTTTGTTCATTGTTCTAATGTCATTGGTTTCTATAACAACACTGCCTTACTTCAGGGCCGGTTTATTGTGTAATAGTTTGTTGATTGTTCTAATATCATCGGTTTCTATAACAACACTGCCTTACTTCAGGGCCGGTTTATTGTGTAATAGTTTGTTGATTGTTCTAATATCATCGGTTTCTATAACAACACTGCCTTACTTCAGGGCCGGTTTATTGTGTAATAGTTTGTTCATTGTTCTAATATCATCGGTTTCTATAACAACACTGCCTTACTTCAGGGCCGGTTTATTGTGTAATAGTTTGTTCATTGTTCTAATGTCATTGGTTTCTATAACAACACTGCCTTACTTCAGGGCCGGTTTATTGTGTAATAGTTTGTTCATTGTTCTAATGTCATTGGTTTCTATGACAACACTTCTTTACTTCAGGGCCGGTTTATTGTGTAATAGTTTGTTCATTGTTCTAATATCATTGGTTTCTATAACAACACTGCCTTACTTCAGGACTGGTTTATTGTGTAATAGTTTGTTGATTGTTCTAATATCATTGGTTTCTATAACAACACTTGCTTACTCCAGGAACGGTTTATTGTGTAATAGTTTGTTGATTGTTCTAATATCATCGGTTTCTATAACAACGCTGTCTTACTCCAGGACCGGTTTATTGTGTAATAGTTTGTTGATTGTTCTAATATAATTGGTTTCTATAACAACACTGCCTTACTTCAGGACCGGTTTATTGTGTAATAGTTTGTTGATTGTTCTAATATCATTGGTTCCTATAACAACACTGCCTTACTTCAGGACTGGTTTATTGTGTAATAGTTTGTTGATTGTTCTAATATCATCGGTTTCTATAACAACACTGTCTTACTCCAGGACCGGTTTATTGTGTAATAGTTTGTTAATTATTAAGACGTCCCATCCTTTCTAATATCTTTGCTTTCTATAACAACACTGTCCTACTCTAGGGCTGCTTTATTGTGTAATAGTTTATTGATTGTTAAGACGTCCCATCCCTTCTAATTTAATTGGTTTCTATAACAACACTGCCTTACTCCAGGACCGGTTTATTGTGTAATAGTTTGTTGATTTTTACGACGTCCCATCCTTTCTAATATCTTTGGTTCCTATAACAACACTGCCTCACTCTAGGGCCAGTTTATCCATCGGCAGTAGTGCTATCGTTTCTGTGTTTGATTGTCGCCATTGTCTTATCCTGGAATTCAAACCTCAGTTCTGTAACAACAAAGGTCAATACTTACATGCTTAAGAGTATACATTATAAATATGCATGATGAAATACTTCAACAAAATACGGTAAAAGATGTTGAGTCTATCCATTCCCAATTCATACTTAGAACCTCCTTGAGTCTTTGTTTACATAATTGATATACTTAGATCTAATTCCTATTGGAATTCAATGTTGAATGTAGTTATACTAAATAACATATCGTGCTAGGTGAAAAACGTTTTACAGGGTCTAATCGGTATACCAAACATTGAGGATCACTTTTGCTTTGTGATATTAGTATGACAATATAATATACCGTTTAAAAGTTTAAAGTGAACATTTCGGTATTGGTGTCGTGGATATATGCAACTTTGTAGTATTTTGTCCTATTATCAAATCTCCCGTCGGAGTATTTAAAATGTTGTTTGTCGTATAAATTAAGAACATGGTCACTAGTTGTTGACGATAACAAATTTTACTCATTTTACAAATTTCCAGTATCCTCAGATTTGACACTCTAATATTATTTAGTCATACTAATCATTCTTATATCTTCAACATTCATTAATACTGCAAATGCTGTTGCAATCAGCGACAATACTACCCATATCAGGAAGAAGTATTCGTATTGTTGCAGAGCCTTGCTAGTGTCGGAACTGTAAATAAATACAATTGTATACCACATTTAAGCATTGAACGTCTTTCAATTGGCTTTCATAGCCATAAGGAAACCTCTCCCCGCCACCATCCCTTTTTTACAAACGCATCCGAAAAAGCTAATGCTATTAAAGCACGTTATATGAAATTATAGTATTAGTTAAACAATTGAAACTTTGAATAAAATTGGTGTTTATAGCAATTTTATCGATAATTATTCCCGAGAGTAAACTTACTGCACCTGTCCTGCAATTACAGCAAAGAATATTGCTAGTTTAGTGAAGAATATTAGGGTGACAAACGAGCACGTCAAACGGAATTTGGAATTAACGCTTACAATCTAATTTTTAAGGTAATTTATGTTGAAATGAAACAATTAGATCTTGCAACCCTAAGTATATCATTCTAATTCAATCTGCACGGAACTCAGACACACATTCAATCTGATGTTAATATAACCTTTAATTACCGGTTTGGCATATTAATGCATCATATACTGAAATTCCTTTTTCAGCGGATAAAGTTCATCATTTACCTTCCTTCTCCTCAATGACCTTCGTATATGTGTATTCGATGGGTTCTCGAATGTTTCATCGAACTTGACGTCGGACTTGGAACAGGACGTTTCTACAGAACATCCATATACCCAGCAGGTTCAATGTCTTGACGTCTGACTTGGAACAGGACGTTTCTACAGAACATCCATATACCCAGCAGTTTCAATGTCTTGACGTCGGACTTGGAACAGGACGTTTCTACAGAACATCCATACACCCAGCAGTTACAACAGGCTCCGTAAGTCTCGTTTCGCGTTACTTCCGGTTTTCAACTTCCCGGTACATCCAGGATCCCGGCGTCGGTAGCAACCTATGGTGTTATGCATTCGGATGCACTTACCGGGCGGGAGGAATGCATACATGCATTGTATTTAGGTTCCCGAATGACCCACAGGAAAGGAAGAAATGGGTTGAAAGATGCAGGTTAATATTTAACGGTAAATTTGTTCAGACAGAGATTATTCAGATATAATCAGTAGTCAATATCAGGTCATGAGTAGTACACGATTCACATGTCCCTGTCATCGGCTGTAAACAATAAATTAGGTCTAACATTATTACTACGATAGCATATATATGTACTACGATAAAGAACCTCTTGAATATCGAAGACGATCTATATTTGTACAATGTATAATTACTCCAGATACTGTGTACAGCCACGTTAGCAAACGTAATCGTATGGTCAATGAGAAACAGAACTATATATATTCTATGTTCTTAATCTTTGTGAAATATTATATTTTATTAAGACCAATAATGCACCTTAGTTGACACTGTAG
This sequence comes from Argopecten irradians irradians, assembly GCA_004382745.1. NCBI lineage: Eukaryota > Metazoa > Mollusca > Bivalvia > Pectinida > Pectinidae > Argopecten > Argopecten irradians. The sequence continues at coordinate 533,249 of SAYR01073692.1, read as the reverse complement.
CACCCCTCTGTGTTTGTTACCATCTTCACAGTGCTTCTTCTAGGGACTTGCCTTGCAGTTGGACCTTCACTATGACTGTACTTTTATATATCTATCTGTAGATTTTCAGGTGTAAGCCTATTAAATGAGGCAGTATGTTTTTTACCACATTATCCATTTATTTCTTCTGTTTTTAATAAAAGGTGTACAATAATATCTGTCTTATTTATCTGTTCTGACTCTGATTTCTGGGGGGAAAATGCAGACTTAAGTCAAACTTCAGTGGTTTTCCTTTTATAACATTTAATTGAGAACGATTTTGATATACCCTATCTGACCCATTAAGTGTCCTCGTCCCTAAAAGGGCCCCTTCCCCTATTTGGGGCTTCATTTTCATCGACCTCAATTTATATGTAGACTGAAAGTATGAAAACTGTGAAGGAGTTGGGTTTTTTTTAAATTTCCTTTGCAAATTGATTTATGTCTTCTTTGTGTTATGCAATTCTTAAGCACTTATTGGGTCTAATAAGGTTAACAAGCTTAACCTGCCTATATTTTTAGTTTTTTCATATGAATATTAAGACAATTTAAAAAAGAAATAAAACTAATACCATAGGCAGGATTAGCTGAGTATAATATTGTAAAAAAGTGTTGTGAGAAATTAAGGCCTTAAGTTGTCTTTACGAGGGTCTAGAGTTCCACAAAAAGTTCACATCTGACCAAGAGACAGAACCCTAAATGGCAACATTTTGATAACCAACAAATTCAGACAAAAGCAAAGTTTGTAAATGTTATGTTATTTAATTCTCAGTTCAAAAACTGGAAGAAGAAATATCACATTTCAAAGATGAAATAAAATTTAAGATCTCAAACTTGAAAGGAAAAGAATGTCAACAAAAGACATATCAGGCCTTGGCGTTCATAGTCAGCTTAAATCCAAGGGATCTATGTGCAAGTCATTTGAAGATTTGCAACAGAAACCTTCAGACATGAACAGCCAGTCTCTGGCATATAGTCGGTTACAAGAGCAGGCATACAGTAAAAGTTGTTACATGTGCTGCCCCTAATGGAGCACTAGTTCAGACTACTTCTGATTCTGCAGTAGTAGACCATTGCAAACTTTTTGACCAGCTGGAACCAGGTGACATGTTACTTGCTGACAAAGGCTTTAACACATTTGATAAACTTCCTGCTGGTGTGTCCTTAAATATCCCACCTTTTCTTTCAACAAAATGTCATTTCAATGTCATGTCAAGAAGAGGCTGGGCATTGTAACAATGTTGGAAGAAGCAGAATACATGTTGAAAGGGCAAATGAGAGAATTAAAAATTTTGACATTTAAAATAATTTTCCAGCTCAGTATAGGCATTTGTTTACAAAACTATTTCAGCTATGCTGTTGTCTTATTAACCTTCACATTTGTTAAAGGAAATGGTTAGATAAAATTTCAATTTTAATTAAAAGCTGATTTAATGACCAGGTTAAAGTTTATACTGACATGGATTTCTGCATAGATATTTGATTATAAGTCTTGTTCTTGGTATGGACAAATATTTCAATGGTGTAAAAATTAAAATTAGAAAATATGTTGTTATAGAGTAAGCACATTGAAATATATTGCATATAGAAAATATACAAATTATTTGTATAATAACTGGGCAAATATGTTGACATGTTAATTCTATTTTAGTAATATATATTGAGAGCTATAAAGTTTGACAAACAAGACTGTGACATTCAGGCAAAGTTGCGGACAAATATGTATGATTTATGCTTTATGTATGTTAAGATGAGACATACATGTATCTACAGAAGTCAGTTAATATAATTAATCATAAGACTTTAGAAATGTGAAATGGAATATATGTTGACCATCTTGATTTCATGGTATGAGCATATGTATTCATTTCACTGCACTGTATAAGTAAATACATGTAATGGCTTTTGGCAATACTGCAAAAATGAATTTAATTTCTTGCTCTTATTTGTCTGTGTAATATTAAAACTATATATGGATCATATATTTGGGTTTGGTGTTTGATTAGTTTGACGTCCTATTAACAGCCAGTGTCATGTAAGGATGTGCCAGGTTATATAGTGGAGGAAAGCCAGAGTACCAGGTGAAACACCACTGCCAGCGGTCAGTACCTGGCAACTGCCCCACATGGAATTTGAACTCGCGACCCAGAGGTGGAGGGCTTGTGGTAATATGTCAAAACATCTTAACCACTCGGACACCGCGGCCCCTATTATTTATTGTAATTCTCCAAAAGCTCGTTACTTTGTGTAACATGTGGAAAACTCTTCTTGAATTGGCTGTTTGAAAATGACAGTGCATATTACTTCAACAGTTTTCTTGTAAAAGTAAAATAATGGAACACATATATTTAAGGCAATGTTAGATGCCCATAAGTCTTCCATGACTATTCTGATTTTCTGTAAATCTTTGGGTGCATGTCCACACTGAGTTCCAGTTAAGGAAAGCTGTCCCTGAATCTGGTGTCAATAATCAATATTCTCCTTTAGTATGAGATGTTCATCACTTGAAAGATCTGAAACAACAGAAGAAGCTATTCAGTGCATTAATAAATTTGGCATTAAATTTCTGTTTATCTATTTTAATTTATATACATGAAATACAACAATGTGTATAAGTTCTTTTTTATTCAGTATACACTATTAATTACTTATTGGCTGTATTATATAATCATGCTCTAAAATTATAATGTATGAATATTAATCAAAACAGTGTTTGTTTGTCTTTTGTTCAGTGTTAAAAACTGATTCTTGGTCATGAATAAATCCTGAAAAATTTAATACAACATGCAACTTTTTTTCAATTTCAAATTTAAAATTACCCGGTATAAAATCTTTTTGAGACAAACATGCTTCAGCTACTGTCATTTTCTTGGCGGAGAATAGGCATTTCACCTCAATTATGTGACAACAGTGGCTGGTCTTTGTGCTGTAAGTGTAAATTTACATTACTTGAAAATGTACCCTGTACAAACCCATCAGGAGAAGCTCCAATGATGCCGAATTCATGAAACCATATACCTTTAACATGAAAATCAGCAATTTAAACAAATCTTTACGGGCATTTTAATTTGACAATTTGTTTTAATTGATCAAATACCAAACTGGTGTCATGAAAATTCATATTCCATACCAATATGTAAGAGATAAATAAAAACATGCAAATGCAAAGCAAAGTACCAGGACGAAAACTGTCTTTGTGAAGAGTCCTGTCTATGAAATAAAACAATTATCAAACAAGTCAAATCATTTGATATGCCATGAGCCTAAGCAATTGGAATATCAAATTATTTAAGTTTAATAAAATTCAAATTACATAGTCACAAGTGTAAGACTCTATTCATCACATAACTTAATTGTAATATAAGTGAAACTTAATAATTTCGTCTCTATATAAACAGTAGAAATCCGGCTCGGATGTGATGTTTCTGTCTACTGAGACAACTATGTGAAATATACAGGTTATGACGTCACAACTACACGTGACATAATAGTGTTACATATTAAACACGTGTCTTAAAATACTTATGACATGGCTGTATTACATGGTTGGTCTGGCCAGATAAGTGGTAAATGACATTTAAAGTATTTGGTACTCTGATGGAGATTATATTTATGTGTGTGTATGTATGCGTGTGGGTGGCCATAAACTTGCCTGTCTCTATAATATTAACTCCCCCTGCTTTGCAGTATGCATCAATCCCATTTGTTTCATTGGTGATACCCCACTGAATAGGGGCTCTCTCATCCAGATTGTACGCACTCAGCATTTTTTTAAACTGGGTCATGAGGGTGTATTATTGCATAAATATATAACTTCACAGTTTATGCAGAGTACATTTTTGTTTTTGGTCTATACACATACAGGCATTGATAGACCTAACATATCGAGTTTGATCCTTAAAAATTCAGAATTTAGCTAGGGTATATGATACCAGGACTGAAAACAATGTAATGATCTAGTTAGTGTATACATTATGGCATCTGTACTGTCCCATTGGGCACTCACATGTAGATGAGTTCACAAAACCATTACGTTGTAGTGTATCTTCAAGAAATATCTGCATAAAAGTAATATCAGTATTTAAATCGTTATACATGTAATAGATGTAATTATTATCATATCTTCATATCTAAATTAACATAATAAATTAATTGTTTGAATTGACAATGCTGTAAATATTTGGAAGGTATATAGGGCCCTGAGTGGTTATATGGTATATACATATTCCAGCTCATACATGTACATGTATCTCTCAGCATTGAGGATGGGAGCATGTCTTGTCTTAGTCAATCATCCATTTTTAATATCTAGGCCCGTCTGAATAGGTGAAATGTGTACACATTATCATCTTTAATCATGAATTTACCCTGGTCACAGTGGTGTTTATCAAATTATTCTTTGTGTTTGAACATCGGTACAAAAAAGTGTCAGTACATGTGTACTGTACTTGAACTAACTACAATATTGTAGCTCGGAAGACTTCTAGACAATTGTATTCTTTCCAGCCGGAAATATATTGATAGGTAGACATACCTATGTAGATATGCATATGTACATGTATACATCTACTCTACTACTACACGTGTATGAGGTCATATTCCACCCTGATCTAGGCCTACTCCAACATGATACGAAGCAAAACAAAATTAATATGATAAACATCTCGTTTACCTCAACAAATCCCCGAATATAACGAAATATTCAATATCACTCTGACTCCTTTATTTCAACATACATGTATTGTTCATTAGGCCTTCATCGGCAGTACAACGTAAATTTTTTACAGTACCTGCACTTTGTAGACGTGTCCCTGAGGCCTGTGCATGTACGTTTGCACGTAAAAATCGCATTTCATCCATGACAAACCGTAAAAGTCTTCCACTTTCAACATTGGCTTCACCCTTTCCAGTTAATAGCGTTTATCAAATAACAGATAAACGTGTTTAATGCCAGCGAATGCTTTATTTATAGTTTATAGGTAACAATAAGGATATGATACATGTAGGTACTAGGTATCTTTAATAGGCCGAAACACCAATCGAGTGCGCCCCACTTAGAATGATGTAGGGTATCTTTAATAGGATGAGATACCAATCGAGCGCGCCCCTCCTTTATTTGATTATAACTTCCGGTTAGCCATTCGTCAAGGCACACAATTCATCAAAAGACATGCCACCAAAACCTAGGCGTTCTTCAGCAAGGGGCCCGGGCGTAAAACCCAGGAAGAGAGCATCGGCGTCGGCA
>SAYR01073692.1:503130-514997 GCA_004382745.1 Argopecten irradians irradians | reverse complement strand
ACCTATACATCAAACCTCATCACACCGTCATTGATTTACACACCGAGCGGTCTAGATCTCACCACCTATACATCAAACCTCATCACACCGTCATTGATTTACACACCGAGCGGTCTAGATCTCACCACCTATACATCAAACCTCATCACACCGTCATTGATTTACACACCGAGCGGTCTAGATCTCACCACCTATACATCAAACCTCATCACACCGTCATTGATTTACACACCGAGCGGTCTAGATCTCTCCACCTATACATCAAACCTCATCACACCGTCATTGATTTACACACCGAGCGGTCTAGATCTCACCACCTATACATAAAGCCTCATCACACCGTCATTGATCAGTGTTTTTTTTATCTATGCCTGTATACACACCTTCTAACCTGGGTCTTCATACAGGAATCACTCTTACTTTTCTATGTGGTATTATTGTTATAACTGTCAGGGGCGTAGTCAAGGTTGAAACAATGTGAATGCAAATCTTATTCCTTGTCGAACCCAGGTACCTTCTCCCCAGCAAAAGCTATGTTTTTTTCTGGTATTCTGAGAGCGAAGTTAGTTATTTATTTCCGTATTGAAAATGCAATCTGTATCTTACGGATGACACAGCGGATGATATAAAATGCCAAACAGGTGTTGCATCCTCAATTAATTATATATAAATTAAATAAATTATAATTAAATAAGAACAAATTGTGTTAAATTAAATTATGCATAGTTAATAGTTCCTTAATGCCAGCTGTCTTCCTGATGCAGCTCTGCACATTTGGCCTTGTGTTGCGCACTTGTCGCAGTGAGGAAGACACTCATTTCATTTCGCTTCAAAAGGTAACGCAACAGAACAGGAGAAATAACTCGTGTATAAAAAGACAACACTCTTAACTTAAACTTCCAGTTGTAGGCAACAATAAAGCATTTTCAAAAGCGTTTACAATATCAGAATTAGTACATACATATGTCAATCTTGTCCACTAGGGATATTTCCGTCCCTCTCTTGTTTTATAATATTCCCATTTGTCTACCAGGGATACATCCGTCCCTCTCTTATTTTATAATCTTCCTATTTCTACACCAGGGATACTACTGTCCCTCTCTTATTTTATAATTTTCCTATTTCTACACCAGGGATACTTCCGTCCCTCTCTTATTTCATAATCTTCCAATTTTTCCACCAAGGAAACTTCCATCCCTCTCTTATTTTATAATCTTCCCATTTGTCAACCAGGAATACCGTCCCTCTCCCTATTTTTATAATCTTCCCATTTGTCAACCAGGAATAACATCCCTCTCTTATTTTATAATCTTCCCATTTCTAAACCAGGGATACCGTCCCTCTCTTATTTTATAATCTTCCCATTTGTCAACCAGGGATACCGTCCCTCTCTTATTTTATAATCTTCCCATTTGTCAACCAGGGTTACCGTCCCTCTCTTATTTTATAATTTTCCCATTTGCATATATTTGATGGTTCACCGAAAAATCTACATTGACTATATCGGATATTATTGATGGAGATGTATAAATACTAAGTTTTCTTCGGTATGGATTTAACTAATCTGATTTGTGATGATGGATATATCCAATGTGATTTGTGATAATGATTTTAAGCAATCTGATATGTGAGGATGAATTAAACCAATCTGATATGTGATAATAAATTTTAAGCAATCTGATTTGTGATGATGGATTTATCAAATGTGATTTGTGATAATGAATTTAAGCAATCTGATATGTGATAATGAATTTAAGCAATCTGATTTGTGATGATGGATTTATCCAATGTGATTTGTGATAATGAATTTAAGCAATCTGATTTGTGAGGATGAATTAAACCAATCTGATATGTGATAATGAATTTAACCATTCTGATATGTGATGAAAATGCAGGTAAATCCCCTTTTATGTCATTTATAATTTGTAAACATAAGTGGTTTCACATAATACGTTAATTTATTTGATTCGCAGATTTTATGATATTGGTATCTTTATTGCTTTTGTATTGAAAGTCCATTGAAATATACGTATATGTACTCAACTAGCATTTGTGTACATCAACAACTCTGATGAGTGAACAAGTAAATGACCCCATAGAAAATATTAATATGCTAAATATATTCAGTATCCTCAATAAATCAAATATCAATTTAAATTAATTTAATTAAATTAACGAAGATCAAGTTTCATTTTGGTAATTTCTAATTATACTTCCTCGATGTCAGTCACCTGACTGGCTCACACCTCCTCAGGTTGGCCTTTAAGGAAGGCTCTTAGCTCTGATTATATTTATTTCTGCAGGATTGTAATTATTAAAAGCTGAGTCCGGAGTAGGCATTATTTTGAAAATATTATTGCCACTACAATCTACCTAACATCGTGAACAGTGCATATTTCGTCCCGTGTAACGTATTTACATATGTTCACCATAGATTTTTGCTACATGACGTCGTGTTATTCCACTCTCTGTATAAATGTGGTGGGCGTTGGACAGATATATGTTGTTCAATTAGTGAACTTTGTCCTCCCTGACTTATGATTGGTCGAAATTTTCTACTTTTACTGCAACCATATTGTTCTCAGTGTCACAAATCGTTGATGTCATCGATAATAGAATGACGTCATTCTGTTTTATTCCGATTGCAGAATAAAATGACAATGAAACCGAATGTGTGACGGCTTCGGAATCATTCATGCTTTCTCATTTGTAAAGTAAAAAGTGTCGAATTAAAATCTTTGGTTCAGTGTTATATCTTGTCGTACGATCGTGGTTGCTCTTCCGATGATTGTGGTAGAAACAGGCCCGACAACGTTTATTGGACATGGACTTTATTTCAAAATCATAAGTTGTTAACAGTAAAAAAAGACAAAGGCCAAAGCTCGTTTCTTTTGTATTTTTTTCAAACATAATTCCTTCTTGTGAAACAAATTCCATATCCAACAACCGCTCATTGTGTAAGCTCCACATAGTGTTGCTTCCCTTGGAATCATAAGTATTTTTCCATCATTGAGATGATTTTTGTCGTAAGTTGCGCTGTACATATAGAATGCATTGAAGTCCAACATTAAAGGATAGATAACTCGTCCACATTATTCGGTCGTGTAGAATGTAAGAAACTTTTTAACTTTGCACACAGGAATTAACAATAATTAGAAGCCGACATATATCTGCAGATAGACATGGTAACACTTTACGCCGAGTATTTAATGACAACGATGAGACGCCGACATGTATCGCCCTGTGTATTAAAACTATTGTTACTATTATTTATTTAATGTAACAGCAATATAAAACAGTAGAAAAGTGGTAAATACGTATTGTTATTTTACAATGCCTCTCTTATATTTTAGAATTTTACAATGTCTCTCTTATTATTATAATTTTACAATGCCTCTCTTATTTTTATAATTTTGCAATACCTCTTTTATTTTTTATAATTTTACAACGCCTCTCTTTTTGTTATAATTTTACAATGCCACTTATTGTTATAATTTTACAATGCCTCTCTTATTTTTATAATTTTACAATGCCTCTCTTATTTTTTTAATTTTACAATACCTCTTTTATTTTTTATAATTTTACAACGCCTCTCTTATTCTTATAATTTTACAATACCTCTTTTATTTTTTATAATTTTACAATGCCTCTCTTGTTTTTATAATTTTACAATACCTCTTTTATTTTTTATAATTTTACAACGCCTCTCTTATTGTTATAATCAGCCTCATTTAGATAATATTTTTATGTTCATTTAAAACATACAATTAATATGTCGGATATTATTGATGTTGTTGTGTATGTGTTATGACGTTTTATATTTAATCATTGCACTGCATTCAGTTGGTGATTATGGTATGATGAATGCCAACTGGACAGCTACAAAATTAATGGAGCGCGCTAGTGCTTTGTGAGTTTAGAAATGTCGTTGTTTAGTTGGCATTCAGCATTCTCTAATTCCTCACTGAATGTAGTGCTACTATTAAATATAACACATCATAACACATACACAACAACATCACTGAATGTAGTGCTATGATTAAATATAACACGTCATAACACATACACAACAACATCACTGAATGTAGTGCTATGATTAAATATAACACGTCATAACACATACACAACAACATCAATGAATGTAGTGCTATGATTAAATATAACACGTCATAACACATACACAACAACATCACTGAATGTAGTGCTATGCTTACTTTTACCTTTGTTAACTATCGTGTAATAAGATCTCTATACTGAAAATATCAAATTATTGTTATAGAGGACGGGGAAGCCATTTTAACAGCCATTTCCCTCTTTGGTTCGGTGTCCTCATTAAATGACACACAGATTCAATTTAATTGAAATTAAATTTAATTAGATCACATTCAATTTGATTAAAACAGAAATCATCGGACATTTTTTTGTATTTCTTGAATGACGTGCTCACCTGTGTTGTCCTATATATGCAGTGACTCACTTCTGGTCTTGAGTTGATCATTGGTCCGTGTGAAATGTTCTTAGATGTGCTTATGCATATTGAAGCATACTAATCAATTACACATCCAATCTTGGCAATAAATGTCTTTTCCATCCCATGTAACGCATTGCCATATACGGCTGCGTAATAGGGTCACTGTCATAATATAAATATAATTATATTGGAGTTTTTTTCAACATGTATTTGTTCATTCTGATTATATCGAATGCATTAAATCCATCAGTAAATGGGAGATAACTCGTGCACTGATACACAATCTAGGCCGACAATTTTAAACCTCCACGTAGCGATGATGATATGCCGATTAGTAAATAGTATATATGTTATCGATATATCTATTTTAAATAAAGTTCCAATATATTGAAAATTCGACAATATTTTGTCCACACGATTCGAATTACTTCTTTGCCGTACATTTGTTCTTAAGTAATTCGTATCCTACAGACATATGTCTATAAGGATCTAGTGTTATATATGGAACACACCTGTTGATATTACTTCCTTGGCCCATATTATTGGGGTATTTCTCCTTCATCCTTGATTCTATAATCGGTCCTCTCACATTTATTTGATGATCGCTTACAATTACAGTAGTATTTCGGATAAAATTGATCGTGTTGTAAATATGTTATCGTTTTTATTTAAGCATCGAACTGCATTCAGTTGGCAATGCGGAAGGATAATGACAAATAACGACGATATATTTAATGAGGTGCGCTAGCGCTTTATGTTGAATATGCCATTGCCCACTTAACTCATTATCGAATATGACAGAAGAGCTATTTAAACAGCCAAAACAGCAATCTTCTGTAAATGATAGAATAGCGGATGGTAGTCCATAATGTAAACAACCACAACAGGTTGGTAGTGAGAAAATAAATAATCAATAATAAACATGAATGTTACCAATCATAGTTTAAATTCCTCTATTTTAATAACAGAGTTACACAGATGTAGTTAAACAGAATGGGTTTTTGATTTATATTTTGTGAATTTCTCTGTGTTACTGTAGGGATCGTCCATTAAAGAATGTGCTGTATAGCTTTAAAGTGTTTGTAAAATCAACAATTGTGTCTTGTCTTATAAATATATCAACAAAAGAGACTCTTGAAGATACATGTACATGTAATCTAGGCGAACTATGTTTACTGTCGTCAAAAAATAAAATATCAATTTAATCTAATGTCAACTTAATTAAATTATATTTAAAGTAAATAAATCAGGGATAATCTTACTTATATGTATTTATTTCTCTCAGTACTCCCATGGACCGCTTCACTTTAGGCCTTGTGTTGTTTACTGGTTAAGTGATAAATATCTTTCTCTCTCGGTTCTTATTACGGTTTTTTTTAATTCAACCTTTTTTAAAAGATTCAACCGACGAATTGATAATTTAATACCGTTGTCAATACCGTCGATGGTAATGTATCGTATGAAAACAGTGTTTTTTTGTCCTGAGTAACACATTCATATAGTGTTAACATAGTTAACAGCCAAACTAATAACCGAGAGAGAGGTCTTCATCACCACATAGTGTTAACATAGTTAACAGTCAAACTAAGAACCGAGAGAGAGGTCTTCATCACCACATAGTGTTAACATAGTTAACAGACAAACTTATAACCGAGAGAGAGGTGTTCATCACCACATAGTGTTAACATAGTAACAGCCAAACTAAGAACCGAGAGAGAATGTTTCATCACCACATAGTGTTAACATAGTTAACAGACAAACTTATAACCGAGAGAGAGGTCTTCATCACCACATAGTGTTAACATAGTTAACAGACAAACTAAGAACCGAGAGAGAGGTCTTCATCACCACATAGTGTTAACATAGTAACAGCCAAACTAAGAACCGAGAGAGAATGTTTCATCACCACATAGTGTTAACATAGTTAACAGACAAACTTATAACCGAGAGAGAGGTCTTCATCACCACATAGTGTTAACATAGTTAACAGACAAACTCTATAACCGAGAGAGAGGTCTTCACTCACCAACATAGTTGTAACATAGTTACAAGCAAATAAGAACCGAGAGAGAGGGTCTTCATCACCACATTAGTGTAACATAGTTAAACAGTCAACTAAGAACCGAGAGATGAGGTTTTCATCAACCACATAGTGTTAAAACATAGTTAATAGTCAAACTAAGAACGAGAGAGAGAGGTCTTCATCACCACATAGAGTGTTACATAGTTAACAGTCAAACTAAGAACCGAGAGAGAAGTCTTCATCCCACATAGTGTATACATAGTTAACAGACAAACTAAGAACCGAGAGAGAGAGCGTCTCATCCCACATAGTGTTAAATAGTTAACAGTCCAAACTTAGAACCGAGAGAGAGAGTTCTTCATAACATAAGTGTTAACATAGTTAAACAGTCAAACAAGAACCGGAGAGAGGTCTTTCATCACCACATAAGTTAACAATAGTTTAACAGTCAAACTAAGAACCGAGAGAGAGGTCTTCATCAACACAATAAGTGTTAACATAGTTAATAGTCAAACTAAGAACCGAAGAGAGAGGTCTTCCATCACCTACATAGGTGTTAACATTAGTGTAACAGTCTATGAACTAGAAACGAACAGAGAGAGAGGTCTTCATTCACTCACATAGTGTTAATATAGTTACAGATCAAACTAAGAACGAGTAGAGAGATACACACAAAAATATAGGTGTTTCAAACATAGTAACAGCTTAACTATGAAACCGAGAGCAGAGAGTCTTCATCACCACAATATGTTTACATAGGTTACAGTCACAACTTTAAGAACCAGGAGAGAGAGAGGTCTTCATCACCACATATGTGTTAGACTCACTTAGGATTAATGAACAGAAAACTTAAGAACGAGAGAGAGAGGTTTCTCATACACCACATGGTGTTAAGGCATAGTTAAAGAGGCCAAACATAAGAACGAAGAACGAGAAGAGTGTCTTCATCACCACATAGGTGTTAACATAGTTAACAGACAAACTAAGAACCGAGAGACGAGGTCTTCATCATCACAGTAGTGTTTAAACATAGTTAACAGACAAACAAGCCGAGAGAGAGGTCTTCATTACCACATAGTGTTAAACATAGTTAAACAGACAAAACTAAGAACCGAGGAGAGAGAGGTCTTTCATACCACACTAGTTGTTAAAATAGTTAACAGTCAACTAAGAACGAGAGCATGAGGTTTCATCACCACATAGTGTAACATAGTTCAACGAGACAAACTAAGAACCGAGAGGGAGAGGTCTTCATCACCAACATAGTGACATAGTTAACAGACAAAACTTAAGAACGGAGAGGAGGTCTTGCATCACCACAAGTGTTAACATGTTAATAGCAACTAAGAACGAGAGAGAGAGGTCTGTACATCACAACATAGTGTTAACATAGTTTAACAGTAACTAAGCAACCTGAGAGAAAGTTCTCATCACCATTAGTGTTAACATAGTTAACAGACAAACTAAGAACCGAGATGAGGGTCTTCATCACCACATGTGTAACTTAACATAGTTAAACAGTAAGATTCAAACCTAAGTAACCGAGAGAGAGAGGTCTTCATCACAACACTAGTTGTTTAACAATGGGTAACAGTCAAACTAAGAAACCGGAGAGAGAGAGGTCTCCATCGAGGCCAATTCGTGTTTAACATATGTTAAGGCATGTCAACACTAAGCACCGGAGAGAGAGAGGTCTTCATCACCATAAGGTTAACATAGTGGCTATCAGTCAAAACTAAGAACAAGAGAGAGGTCTTCATCACCAATAGTGTTACATAGTTAACAAGCCAAACTAAGAACCGGAGAGAGAGGTTCTTCATCAACCACATAGTGTTAACATAGTTAATAGCCAAACTATAACCGAGATGAGAGGATGTCATCATCCACATGTGAGTCTAACATAGTTAACAGTTCAAAACTAAGAACCAGAGAGAGAGGTCTTCATCACCACATATGTTAACATAGTTAACAGGCCAAACTACACGAACCGAGAGAGAGGTCTTCATACACCGACATAGTGCGTTAATCATAGTTTAACAGTTAAACTTATAGAACCGAGAAGAGAGATGGTATATCATCAAGCACACAATACGTGTTAACATAGTTCACACGACAAAACTAAGAACAGAGAGAGAGGTCTTCATCCACCACATAGTGTTAACAATAGTTAAACAGTCAAACTAAGAACGAGAGAGAGACGGTCTTTTCACTCACCACTATAGTGTTAACATAAGTTTAAGCAGTCAAACTTAGAAAGAACGAGAGAGATGCTTCATCACCACAATAGTGTTAACATAGTTACTCTAGTCAGAGACCTAAGCAACCAGAGAGAGAGGTCTTGCATCACACAAAGGTACTATAACAGAATATGATACTATATAGATACTAGGGAAACAGCTACGTAAAAGACTTAACGAGCCACTATACTTATAAACCGAGAGAGTTATATTGTTTCATACTCACCACATAGTGTTAAACATATGTTTAACAGACATCAAACTTAAGACCGAGAGATGAGCGCTTCAATACACTCACATTAGTGTTCAACATAGCAGACATTGATCAAGCTTAATGAACCATTTGAGAGAGAGGATCTTCATCACCACATAGTGTTAACATAAAGTTGAAACATGTCAAACTAAGAAACGAGAAGAGATCTTCATACACCGACATAGTGTTCTAACATAGTTAACAGCTACAAACTAAGGACGAGAGAGAAGGTCTTCATCACCACATAGTGTTTAACATATGTTAACAGTCAAACTAAGAACCTGTAGGTCTTTACACAGTGCTAAGTAGCGTCATCAGTAACTAAGATCGGAGACACCACACCACAAATAGTGTTAACATAAAGTTATGGACAGTCAAACTAAGAACCGAGAGAGAGGTCTTCATCACCAAACATAGTCGTTAAATAGTTTATACAGTCAAAACTAGGAATTAACTTCGAGAGATGAGGTCTTCCATTACACCCACATAGTGTTAACTAATGTAACAGCCAAACATTAAGAGAACCTATGAGCTGTAGGTTCAAGTAGGTCTTACATTAATCCTATCACACAAACTGAGAGAGTCGTTCATACACATAAGTTATACCGTACAGAACAAACTAAGAACGAGAGAGAGAGAGGTCTTATCCATCACCACATAGTTGTATAACATAGTCAACAGTCAAAGACTAAGAACCGAAAGAGATGAGAGGTCTTCATCAACCACATAGTGTTAACATAGTTAACAGTAAACTAAGAACCGAGAGAGAGGTCTTCATCAACCACTGCATAGTGTTAACATAGTTAACAGTCAAACTTAAGAACACCGAGAGAGAGGTCTTCATTTCACACTATATGTGTTTACATAGTTAACAGACAAACTAAGAAACCGAAGGAGAGAGAGAGGTCTTCATCCCACATAGTGTTAACATAGTTAACAGATCAAAAACCTAAAACCTAGAAGAGAGGTCTCATCACCACATAGTGTTAACATATTTTAACCGACAAACTAAGACGAGGGAGGAGGTTTCATCACTGATCACATAGTGTTTTAAGATAGTTAACAGACAAACTAAGAACACGAGAGAGAGAGTTCTTACATCACCAACAAGTGTTCAACATATGTAACAGTCAAAACTAATAACGAGAGAGAGGTCTTCAGTCACGCACATAGTGTTAACATGTTAACAGTCAAACTTAAGACCGAGAGAGAGGTCTTCATCACCAACATAGTGTTAACATAGTTAACAGCCAAACTAAGAACCAGAGAGAGAGGTCTTCATCACCACATTAGTGTTAACATAGTTAACAGACAAACTAAGACCAGAGAGAGAGAGGTCTTCATTACCAACTAGTTGTTAACATAGTTAACAGACAAACTAAGAAACCGAGAGAGAGCGTCTTCCACACCGACATAGGTTTAACATAGTTAAAGAACAAAACTAAGAACCGGAGAGAGAGGTCTTCATTACACATTAGTGTTAACATAGTTACAGTCAAACTAAGAACCGAGAGAGAGGTCTTCAATCACCACATTAGTGTTAACATTAGTTAACAGTCAATACTTAGAACCGAGAGAGAGAGGTCTTCATCACCTACCAGTAGTGTTAACATAGGTAAGCAGTCAAAACGTAAGAACCCAGAGAGAGGAGAGGTCTCAATCACCACATACGTGTTAAACATAGTTTAACAGTCAAACTAAGAAAACTCGAGAGAGAGAGAGTCTTCATCACCACATAGTGTTAACATAGTAAACAGTCAATACTAAGAACCGAGAGTGCAGATGCTTTCATCACCTTATACATGAGTTGTTAACATAGTGTAAAACAGACAAACTAGAAGACGAGAGAGAGGTCTTCATCACACATAGTGTTCTAGACATAGTTAACAGCCTTAACTAAGAACCGAGAGAGAAGCGTCTTCATCACCACATTAGTGTAACATAGTTAACAGTCAAACTTAAAACCCCGAGAGAGAGTCTCCCATCACCACATTAGTGTTTAAACATTAGTTAACAGGTCAAACTACGCAGCAGCGGCGGCTCTTATCACCACATAGTGTTAACATAAGTAAACCAGCCCAAAACAAAAAAATAATAACCGGAGAGAGGTCTTCATCACCACAATTAGTGTTAACATAGTAAACAGTCAAACTAAGAACGAGAGAGAGGTCTCATCACCACATAGTGTTAAAAAGTAGTAACAGCCCAAACTAAGAACGAGAGAGAGGTCTTCATCACCACATTAGTGTTAACATAAGTTAACAGCCAAAAACTAAGACGAGAGAAGGCTCTTCATCACCACATGTGTAACACTAGTTAACAGACAAACTAAGACCGCAGAGAGAGAGTCTTCATCCACCACATAGTGTTAACATAGTCAACAGTCAAACTAAGAACGAAAGGAGAGAGAGCGTCTTCATCACCCACATAGTGTTAACATTTAGTTAACAGTAAACTAAGAACCGAGAGAGAGGTCTTCATCAACCACATAGTGTTAACATAGTTAACAGTCAACTAACGAACCGAGCAGAGAGTCTTCATACCCACATAGTGTTAACATAGTTAACAGACAAAACAAGAACCGAGAGATGAGAGAGGTCTTCATCCCCACATAGTGTTACATAGTTTACAGTCAAAACTAAGAACCGAGAGAGAGGTCTTCATCACCCCATAGTGTTAACATATTTAACAGACAAACTTAAGACAACGAGAGAGAGGTCTTCATTCACCACATAGTTTTAACATATTTAAACAGCCAAACTAAGAACCGAGAGAGAGGTCTTCATCACCACATAGTAGTTAACCATAGTTAACAGACAAACTTATAACCGAGAAGAGGTGTCATCACCACATAGTTGTTAAACATAGTTAACAGTCAAACTA
>SAYR01073692.1:472831-493539 GCA_004382745.1 Argopecten irradians irradians | reverse complement strand
TAACAGTCAAACTAAGAACCGAGAGAGAGGTCTTCATCACCACATAGTGTTAACATAGTTAACAGTCAAACTAAGAACCGAGAGAGAGGTCTTCATCACCACATAGTGTTAACATAGTTAACAGTCAAACTAAGAACCGAGAGAGAGGTCTTCATCACCACATAGTGTTAACATAGTTAATAGCCAAACTAAGAACCGAGAGAGAGGTCTTCATCACCACATAGTGTTAACATAGTTAACAGTCAAACTAAGAACCGAGAGAGAGGTCTTCATCACCACAAAGTGTTAACGTAGTTAACAGTCAAACTAAGAACCGAGAGAGAATGTTTCATCACTTAACGTAACATTTTATATAGCTGTTCCATGGAAGATTGATGCAGTGAAGTGGTTTTCATTTTGAAGATTTCGCCATCAATATTTGCATGACAATCTTAACCCCCAAAGATTCACTTAGATTACGATTGTTTTAACACACTCCTAAATAGTAAGATACACTATGATCATATGTTCATTTATATACCAATACAAGAAAAGGCATTGTCGCTTTTGAATGTCTGGTTTTGGACAAACCAGGTTATATAACTTATTTTTATGCTTTTAAAAATCATATTAAAACATAATATATATATATTTTTAAATGGTCATTTCAGACCGCGGTATAGTTTTTAAACTTTATATTTATGCACAAATACACTCAAAAGTAGTTAGCTAGGTGAAACCTCGCCTATAACTCGACGGTCCCTCTGTCGTCAGCAAAAAGAATGGAGGAGATTTGATTGTTCGTCTTGTGTCAAAACGACCAACGTTCATGATAAAAGTAACACAGGGGTAACGCAATACTATCGCCAGAACAAGATGTACAACATCACATGACTGGTTCATCCACACCTCTTTTAATAAGAAAAGTATTACACTGTACTATCACTGTCAGACATTCAAACATAGTTGTGATTGCATCTGTTGTTGTTTCTGTACCTTAACTCCCGGATTATGGGACCATTACCTGTAACTGTCCTATCTGTTACCTTTTACTGTCTTATATGTGACTCTAATATAAGACAGTCACTTATAAGGCAGTAAAAGGTAACTTATGGGAGAGTTGTACAATGAGGTTGAGTATGTCTCCGGGCATAATCCAATAATTATGTTAACACACAACACACAACCTGCCGGACTATTCCATTATTTTTTAATCCAAATTACGAAAAAAATGAATATGACAAGAATTTAATCCTCTTTTGATGCGGAATTAAACACACCCATAGAATTTCTGTACATGCATATATCCCAGATCGAGTTTTTCTCCTATTTATGAATTCACCATTTAACACTAATCTGCAGCATTAACTCCAATTTCCGCTTTCTGAAACCTTGCTGTTTTATACACCACTTTGATTTTAAATCTCTTAATCATCTGCACTGTAGTTTTACACTTCTTTTGATATTTTTCAACAAAATTATAGAATTTCACCTAAATCCCATTAGCTTGTTGAATGAAATTTCACATGGTATAAATGAATCCAAGATTTTCCGTAGAGAGGTCGAAATTTTAAAACCTTTGAATTCAATGAAAGCTGTGGGGGCATCGACTGTTTTGAACTGGCCTGTATTTCACTGTTATATGCGATCATTTTAGCAAGACGCTTTCAAACAAACGCCTTAATTGTAAGTCAAGTTTCATATGTCATTTCTTTACCACATCAGACATTGGAAAGAAAAGTCCTTTTAATAATAAAAGTCACTAAAGCCACCTTATTATATCGCTTAAATTGAGAACACAATATCCCTCCATCACTGTAAGTGGACATGTGAAAATGAATGTACAGATAGTTGTCCAACCCAAAAGCATGCTTCATGCATTCCGTTTATGAATGCTATTCATCACATATAACACAGTCAAAGTTAATTCTGTGATGCCATTGTTTATATCGGATTTGTCATGGTTAAATGCACATTGGTAGAGAGTTATCTGGTCTCATAGACAAAGGCAAAAAACTGGCTTATATTAGAAATAAAAGTGTACTTTATTAACAAAAAAGACTTGCTATGTTTTAAGTTAGAGATAAGTCTCCAACTGTACAATATGTGGGAGAGAGAACAGAACTCGGCCTGACGGGCCTCGATACAGTTCTCTCTCCCACATATTGTACAGTTTTCTGCTTATCTCCATAACATATATCCACTGTAACACATACATATATTTGGAAATTAATCTCGCAAGTAAATACATTATATCAAATTCAATCGTTTCACTTCGGCATACCATAGTTCAAAAACTATTTGAATTCAATTTTAATAACTAATAAAAAAGATGTGTTATATTTAAATGATAATCTAGAACTCAAACACTGTCTTATAGTGTACACGGAACGGAAATTCTGTTTGATCTCCTGACAAGAATGTTGAAAACCGCATCAAAATCGGCCGCTTCAGTACCGAGATACCGCCCTCCAAATTGCTCGATTTTTGTGCATAGACGGATTTGGTTGGAGATAACAGTAGATTTTGACAGTATATGAAAATAAGGCGTATGCCTTAGAAATATAAATATACATGTAGTCATTTAACTGTAAAAAAAATACCTGTACAAAAGTATATATAATTAATCTGCATAACTTTCGCAATTACAATATGATATTTGGATAGATATTTGGCCATATTCTGCGCTTATTCATGAATGTGAATACCACGATAACAACAAAAATACCTGAAAAAATGCAAAATATCATGATTTTTAGCCCAAAATTACACATTTTTTTTTCTTAAGACCTGCATTAAATTGAGCACTTCTATCACAATGGCAAAATAAGCTAATCTATTTCATTGGTCAGTTGTGTGGATTTTTTAATATTTTTGCCTGAACCCGCGCCATTGGATTTTCCTTCAAGTAAAGCTAGCATTTCCGGTCAAAAAGCAGTTCCAGAGGAGCTCAAAATTGTAATCTCGAACCCATTTTAGTTATGTTTATTTTTTAAATGAAACTTAAATCAAACCCTCCATATTGGATGTACTAATTTCAGAATATATTTTATTTTTATTTTTAATGCATGGTTCAAAACATCGACTCCGCACTTAATAAAAATATAGACCGGGGCCAGGCTGTTCTTCTCTGGTCTGCTACCTTAATTGTTCTGTTATCTTTTAACTAATCCTTGTAATATGGCTGAAGACAAGGCCTTGACAAAGACAAGACAAGGATGTACACCTATGAGAAGTCAAAATTTTCTTGTATTAATCTTTTTTTCTCATATAGATTTTTGATTGGAGTTCATACCATAGAAGAAAATGAAATAAAACATATACCAGTGTGCTTGGTTTTGAGCTGTGGTAATTTAAAAATACCAATTTCACAAAATGTAGGATATTATAAGAATTTTGCCGCTTTGACCATATACACGATAGATTAAAGCCATAATTGCCTAACTAGGTGTTTGATATATATGGGTGTTTGCAGAGTTTATTGTACTGTGGTCTTCTTTAAATTATAAGCAGTTATCATTATTAAGGTGTTTTTTCTCAGAATAACAACATATGCTACCCCTAGCCTTTAAAAAATCCACCATTTTCAGCCATTTTTGGAAAAGGTTGGTCTTTCCAAATCAGGCAGAAAAATAGGGGGTGATCGGTGTGCTGTTTTTTGCCCCATTCAAATATTTGTTATTTTTCAACGTTTTTATGTAAAAAATAAAAGTGCTAAATTAATCATTAAATGTAAAACATGCAGTGACAAAAGTGTATCATTTCACACATTAATGCCTATTTTTTGTTATCATGAACCTAGTAAAGATTTACAGCAAAAATTAGCTCGATACAGCTAAAAAAGCTGGCGCAGTGATAATTTAAGTAAAAACAATTTAAGCAAAAATTGGTATAACTTAGGCTGCACGCAAAACGAAAATATTTTCAAAATGGCCGCCAAATGGGTAATTTCTTAAAATCCCCATATAAAAAAATCTACTTAGAATAGAAAAAGAAATATAACCTTTTGACAAAATTTGCAACTGAAGACTTGCTATAGATATTGATGAATTTTATTTGGAAATCTTCAAAACTTCTTTGATCTATGTCGAAACGAGACTTCAACGGGACTGAAACCTCAGTGTGCATCCTTAAATAATTTGGTTATGAAACTATGAAAAATCTTTTAAATGTCTGTATTATTAATAGGAATCTGAAAACTATCAAAAACCTGACACATTGACCTTGGCTGTTCAGGTTAAATAGTTGAAGCGATTCAAATGTTCACCCGTATCTAAATTATGTTTTACTTTGAAATAGAAAGCAAAATGTAATGGGCGGCGCTATTTTATCTATCTGTCACCCAGAATGCATTTATATATCCGATAAAAGCAATCTAACAATCTTTATTTGTTAACTAAATTGTATAACAATTATGATATCACGGCAGAATGTAACACTGGTTTATCGTATGTGATACACTCATGTCGTCTGAGGCTTTACCACATGTCTACCCATACATTACAACATTTAAAGTGACGTCATTGGGTCAACAAATTCTTGTTTTCTCGGTAATTTTCCGAAACCAGATTAGATTTACTGTAAATAAGGCAAACAGTGGAATCTGAGTTATCAATATCACCCAATTTGCATGCATGAAATAAAATGTAGCTCTGTTTTCTTAGAACCTATTACAGCATCATTTTCAAAATAGCAGAATGTTTTAATTATAAAACTTTTATAAAACATTATGAAAGTAAAATACGCCAACATATAAATACATTACTAGATTTTATTATTGTTCTTGAAGTCATATAATCTAGTATAACTGCAAGTTGTTTAAATATGTTCTGCTGATCACCTTTTTAGCATTTGAAAATGAAAATGTCATGAAAATGAATTACTCGCATTTGACCCTTCTTCATTATGGTTTAAAATAACAGCTTTAGTTGGTTTTGTATTTAGCATTAAATGTCACCTTAGAATGGCTTTTCTTGTATGGCATATGTTGCATACGCGTGTGCGTGTAATTCGGGAAACTTGTGTCGTTGTCTTGTGTCTATGTGTTACACTGAAACTCCAAGTTTGTTGGTGAAACGTGGGTTACTCGATCGACGTGTTTATTAGAACGGTTTTGATAACGTGGCTTTATATCAGACAATTGACATAGACTTATTAACGACATGGTTCATTAACATAATGGAAACAAAAACATATTATAAAACAATTAATGAAGCAATGTCTACTAATTAAGATAAACTATCATGTACTTTTACTTAGATAAGTGACATTAATTATTGTAGTGATTTTAATAGATTATTTATTTTGGCTGTGTCCAATGTTTGGTTCGTTCGCCAGCTGAGTGTTTACTTTCCTAAAACCCTCCCCAGTCATCCTACTAGGTATTTGCATCCAATGAATATAACTTTATAATTGGGCGATGAGGGAATTCCGTATACGTGTTTAAATATTGATTAGGGCATTAACAGGATTTTTATCTCATGTAAAAAAAAAATCTATTTATATCGTCCAGATGAAAGGAATTTCTCTATATATGTCTCCAAATACATGTACCTTAAAATAGAGTATCTTTGCTGTTTCTTTTTATATCACACAAGACATAATATCGAAAATCAATACATGTTTAATTTAGATTACCATATTTTTAATATTGCATATATATACATTTTGTATATAATTATTGCACATTTTGTTAATTAATTTGATCATGAATTTTAATGTTGTGCTTGATCATTTCAAAAAGAATATCTGTTAGTACATGTACATTTATCTAATATGTTTCATAATAAATTTAATTGATTTATGAGTGGGCATATTAAAACTAACAGTCCTTTTCCGGTAATAAAAATCAAGTCACATTATTAATAAACATTATCATTTTGTAAGTGTCTTTAGCCTACCTCATACCATGTTATCTAAGAAATCAAGCAAAGGTTTAAAATAGTTTCAGATTAATTTTGATATAAATATGCACATATAGTTGTACACATGTACATTGTGAATGTGTATACATGTACACTGTACATGTACATGTAGCTGACAATTTTTTTATTTGTTTTTATGCTTTTAAGATATATTATACACAACATGTATCCTTAAATGATCAGATGTCAACTGACTTATAATCATAATTCAATAATTTGGTAAAATAGAAATTTCAACCTTATATTTAAATGATATGAAATGAAATGAGAATTGGTGGTTCTGATGCACATTTTAGCAGAATTGAACTAATATTGAATTTTATTAATATATTTACCTATATTGCTACATATATATGACGTGCACACTGTATACAGTGTATACATTAAACTGATATGACTTTGCAAATCAATTCAAGCTTTAATTCAGGATTCATTTTACAATAAAAATATTTAATCAAATCAAATGATTCACTTTTGTAGTGCACACAAAACTACCAGGTGTATTGTGGAAAGAGCTATTGGGCAATGGAAGAGAAGGTTCCATGTGCTGCATGGAGAGATAAGATTGAGACCAGAGAGAGTCTGCAAATTAATCACAGCTTGTGGCATTCTACATAACATTGCTAAATTGTTAAAAATACCACAGCTTGATAATGATGATGATGAAGATGGAGATGATGGTAACTGTGATGGTGATGCTAATAGTATCCAAGAGGACCCTGTTGATGGCAGAGCCTACAGAACCCATATTGTCTGTAACCACTTCTGATGTAAGCTCAATATCATTTGATTTTTACTTAATTATTTTTTTCATCTGACCAGGTTTTTTTTATCTACTTCATCATTTTTTTAAATCAGCTGATGATATTTGTAAGTTATGTACATAATGTACAAACATAAATCAAAATAACACTCGTTCAAAAGATTTCATGAATTTATTATTTGAGTTTTAATTAACATTCATTATCATTTATCCTTTTGATTTTCAAAGTGAGAAGATTGTTTTGTAATTTCAAATTTTCTATTTCCAGCTGCAGCTTCTGCTTCCTGAGTTGCTGGATCCCTGCAGTGCTGTCATCTGATTCTAGGGGTGAAGCTACTGTGCATGATGGCAAGATGGTAGCTGCACATGAAGACATGATCTCCGTGTTATGGTGCTGCATGGGGGTCTGTTATAAAGACAATTTAAAGGATTAAAGCTAACTGACAATACATGTAGTACATCATTTCATAATAAATATATGCCATCAATTCATAGATGATAACAAATATTAATGATAAAAATAATAAAAAAACATGAAATTTGAAATGTCATACATACATGTTCATTGAAACATGTACATAGACATATACATGTACATTGATATATTTTTTTTTACTTTTGAAGTTACAATAAATGCAACAAAACTTATATTTTGGCTATATTTGAAGCTTCCTTTTGCAGAATGATTACCATAATTCCTTTACAAATATGTGCGTTGGAAAGATAGATCCAAATATTTTGTACTTGTTATGAACTAGTAATTTGCATGTACATTTTCAACTAGCCCTATAATCTGTCATAAAATACCTTGAGATTGATGGAAACACTGGGTCAGTGTTTAGAAGCATCATCATGGATGTTTCCACTGCCCCATCAATGCCACAAATGGACACATTATCCAGGCCAATTACATTGCCCACAGCCTCAGCAATTGGACTGATCTGGGGCATAGAAGATGGACCACCACCTGGAATTAAGTACATGTATGCATTTAAGGTTGTTTATTTACCATTTATAATTCCATTTATCAATATTAATTTTGACTGAAATCAGAATATAAGTACAGAAAATGTAATTGTATAATATATTTACATGAAAAAGAATCTGTGGCCTTTTTGTTTTACTATACAGCTGTATTTCATTTTTAATCAAGAAAGTACACAATTGTGTATATGTGCAAGGCATTTTATTAGTGTGACATAATCAGGCAATAATCCATTGGGAAAAAACAGGTTTACTACAAGAAGAAAATAAATAGATTTACAGAAAATAAGACATATTATGAAAAGCCAGTTGGAGTTTTTATATTCAGTTCTGTATTTACATGTCTGTATCTCACATATATCTGTACATCTCATATGTATCTGTATCTCATATGTATCTGTATCTCATATGTATCTGTATCTCATATGTATATGTATCTCATTTACATATGTCTACATTTAAAAAAAAAAAGTAGATACCTGAATCAAATCATTGCTATTAAAATTAAATTACAGATACATGTATAGATCTGCAATTTAATAAATGAAATTAATTTATCAACATTTTTAAAATACAAATATCTTAATTCCTTAAACAATACAAATATTTATCTTAAAACTACAGATACATGTATTTGTAATTATAAGACAATGCATGTAAGCTTGTATATCTCAATCTGTATTAACAATAGTAAATAGATTTAAGCTAAGCCTTAATGAAAATAATGTTATGTACAGATGATTTTGAAAACAGCTTATCATAATCTGTATTGTTCATGCATAGACCTAAATATCTACAATGACAATAAATGAAGATGTCTGTAATCAAAATATGGGTAAACTCTGTTTTTGATTCCAAATAAGAGTGGTCGTTGTGTTTATTTATAAATGACTGTTGAAGATACTATTGGACAGTATTGGTAGGAGGGTTGGTCTTAACCTATCAATATTCATAATTGGGCGGTACTAATACTATTTATGGATGTTAGGCGTATTCGATTTACTGTTTCCGACCTGTTTGCAGTATGTAAATACGTCTGTATTTCATCGTTTCTCGCCAAAACATAATACAAAACAAGTGCAAACTATGTCTATAGTTGAAATATTACTATAAATCATGATCAGGTTATGTAGTATTCATATGGAACTTCGATTCAGTTGTCGGAAACTTATACACTGTATATTGCAACAGTACAGTAATAGAGATGACAATGTAAATCGAGCATTCCTATTCAAAGAACGACAACCCGACAGAGTAAACATTGCACCGGCCATCGAGATGTTGAGAACTTGGCTAACAGAGATTTTGACGATCTGTTGTGATTTTACACTCAAAGTAAAGTAAGTAGAAATGAAATTGTTATTAAACTGCATTAACCAGTCATGACTGTCGCACAACAGTTCACAGATCAAGGCGAGTCGTCTGCTAGATGCTTAGGGTTAGGCCTACAACGTTAATGATCGAACTACGAGTAATTACCTGTCATCACTGCCTGTCTGCGGTGGTCAGACAACTCTGCCTTCCCCTTCATATGGAGGTTGTGCCATTTTTTTTCTACCTCCTCTACGCTTCGTCTGACAGTAGAACTGGCGTTGATGGCATCTGTTATGCGCTGCCATGCTTCCCTTTTCCTCTGGGTCGTAACCCCCGCACCAAACTTGGCCCTGATAACATCCTTCTTCTCTTCAACAAGTTTTGTTAGCTGCAAGCATTCGTCTGCCGTCCAGTTTGGTTTCCGCTTTTTGCTTGGTGTCTCAACAATATTCGTTGCCATTTTTTCAGAGAAGCTAGACAAGCAGACGACGATCGCGCACGTGTTTTGTCCGCGTGGTATTGTTTGTAAACAAAAAGTACGGGAAACATGATGTCTCGCCATTGACAACGAGCCATCTAAGATTTTTGCAATATGCTTAGCAAAAAACAGCTAAGCATAATGCTTAGAATATTTATGCAACATATATTAAGCATCTTGCTTAACTAAGTGTATTGAAAATTTACTTAAGTACAAACTTAAGAAAATTCTTAGATTTTTTATGCATACGAGTCCTGACGTGGTATTCACTTTTACAGACGGGTATATCCGTCTTCGTTTTTCACCAACTCATGTACAATGTCTAATTTCCACTTACTTTTAGAGCTATTGCCATATAACAATGTCTCAATCTATGATTGTTTGTGTCGTGTGTCCAAAAAAACCGTCTTATGTTATTTACGAAACGATGTGACATAGTTATGTGTCCGTTTGCGCTCCAAATAGTTTTATTATTCCTTACCATCATGTGCAAATATAGGTCCTAGCATATATGGGCTGTATAAAAAGAATTAAACTGATATGTTCCTGAAGAATTAATTCATAATCAAAAAACCAGGAAATTCTTTAGTTGTTGACAGACTCTCATGCATCTTCCAAATCGAGGTTGGAGTTGCCTCTCTTTACTAAATTACCAAGCAATTATCTGTATATATAATAATGATGATGATCTCAATTCAGAAAGTCATACCTGTTGTGCTATCAGTAATTCGGAAAGGTCTTAGCCAGATGTCCAATTTTTTTTATGTATATAACATCAAAAAATCTTGTTTGAAAATTTTCAAAAAAATTCAATTGTTATGTCGCCGATATTCTTTGCGCCCAATTATCTAGTTAAACTCATGAACTTAATGCATACCAATAATACGCGATATAAAAGAAGTTCGCATAACTCAGCTTTAGTGTATCATAATAAACAACAAACTTATAACATGTTAATTTCTAAAATTTATTAGATGAAAAAGTCATTTAACCTAGCATTATTGTCCGAATAGAAAATAAAATTTAGAAATTGCAAAAACTACAAGCAGTGCTTGAATTTAATTATTGTACACATGTGGTTATTATCTATTATTAGAACTTGATCATTCTTTCCATATGAATAAGTTGACATTTAGATTGTTCACGGATGTATTAATCACGTTGTATATTAAGTATCTTAAACAACCGATTTGAAAAAAAAATAATGTATTCCCTTCATTTAATTATAAAAATAAGTTTTATTGGTTTATATTATCAGTTTTTAATGAATACATTTAGCCTAAGTTATAAAGCGTGGTCAAATAATATAACCTATTTCATTGAAAAAGATCTGTTTCAGAAATCAATAATGCAGGAGTTTATTTATCATAGATATCTTATTACCAAGCGCGCATGTTTCATTTGAATACAATGATAGTACATCTTTAATCAGCAACATTGAAATATACAATGGACTCAGCAGAATCTGCCACAGACATAGTCTAGATACCAGAAGGTGACACAGCATGTCCTCCACCTACAAAAGAAGCAGGGTTTCCATCGCCGACAATATGTTACTCTTCTTATGATCCAGACACAGCGGTAAGGGCATATCCCCCAAAATCTCTTCCGGCGCACAAGACCTTCCGATCCAGTCTCGTCAGAGTCTTCATCTAAATTACAAAACAATAAGGAGACACTAACAAACTGTACGCTATACATGTGTGTGTATTATGAAAAACCTATTTTAAGTTTTATAGACTTACGGTTAGGTGATGGTAGCAAGTGGAAAGGTTAACATTAAATCCGCAAAAGTCAATAAGGATTCCTTGTAAATTAAACGGTATTTTAATATACTAGGAATTCGATTCGACATTGCTAGATACAACACACTCCTGTATTAAGATTTCAAGTTTGTTTTATTGCATTCAAATGCATAATAAATATATAGGGAACAGTACAATCATTATCATTATTAATACGACATAGACACATGGACAAGCATAAGATGGCCTCGGTACCAAACCGATGATTTATATTGTAATTTACGGGGGGATACCTCAGAAATGTTTGTGTTCTGGAAAACATACTGACGTAAATTTACAGCGTTTAAACTCATAAGTAACACTACCTTGTTCGCTCTCGCCCTGTGGGATGTCCTGACACCCTGCATCCTTCTTTGATAAGTGACGTATCCTCCGGGTTCCACACAACGACTCTACTACAGTCCTCACCTCTTCTGTCATTTTGGGTTCGTCCTCGTTATACATACACGCCTTCTCCGCGGTGGCGTTGATAGTTTGTGACGTGTCAGTCTCCTTAACCTATATAAGGAATATACATACAACGAGGTATTAAAGGCTGCATAATGTAAATACACTTTTCTGGATAAATAAATTGGTATTTAACACTTAATCTGTATACATTATCATATTTGTCTCTTACAGTATCTACGTCATCTGCGTCCTCCTCCTCTAGCACATGTTCTGTCTGTTCCTCTTCGTTGAGTTCCGTGAAGTAGCAATCTTCGGACTCCGAGTCTGGGATAATCACGCGTATATTCTGTAAAAATAGTAGTTAAGAAATAACCTTTTATATGGGAATGACAGATGCGAATAATAGTTTATTGATATGGAAATATAGCGGGATTGGACTAGATCGATTATCGGTGACCAGGTAGCTCAGCAGTAGAGCATTCGGCTAGTAGTCTCGGGTTTGAATCCCGGTCAGGCCGCTACATTTTCTACTCTCCTGTTACATAAATATAGAATCTCCTTCATTACTTTGCATATGATTTTTATATTGCAGATAATGTAATTGTTTTCGGACATGGAAATATTTTTTTGCATGAAATATAAGTGATAAGCACACTCTTCAAAAACAATAGGCAATATTTCATTTATAGAAGGCTGACTTTCAAAGTGACTAAAAACAAAAATCGGTCACATACATAAGTCGCATTGGAAGAAGGCAATTATCTACTATTGGCCTACCAGGTAATGTAACCATCGTCTTCAGGTTTGGTTTGTTAAGTTTAACGTCCTATAAACAGCCAGGGTCATGGAAGGAAGAGCCAGGGTCATGGAAGGAAGTGCCAGGGTCATGGAAGGAAGTGCCAGGGTCATGGAAGGACGTGCCAGGGTCATGGAAGGAAGTGCCAGGGTCATGGAAGGAAGTGCCAGGGTCATGGAAGGAAGTGCCAGGTTTGTTGGTGGAGGAAAACCACCCATCAGCGGTCAGTACATTGCAACTGCCCCACATGGGATTCGAACTCTCGACAAAGAGGTTGAAGACTTGTGGTAATATGTTGGAACATGTTTAACACTCGGCCAACGTGGCCCAAATCTCTTAAGTATTTTGCACGTCAATAATACAAATATAGAGCCTGGTAAGGGGGGGAAATAAAGTTACTTTCTCTATCCACTTACCAGGGTATGATTGGTGACCACGGTCTGGGAACCATTCCCGTTCATAGTTGAATGAACGATTTCATTTCCATCAGTTTGTTCAGATCCAATGTCCACTGAATATGTGTCTCCCTCCGCTGTGCTGACATTCAGCGACATAAACTAGTACGTAAATACATAGATGTACGAAGTATATTTTAACTAGACACTCATTCTTTTACAAAATCACTTAAAGTTATATGAATCAAAATGAGCTTTTAATGTTTTATTCACCACCACGAATTACCAACATTTTGAGAATTACAATACTTACAATGCAAAGCTTTTAATTTCACAAGTACAATTAAAAACTGAAAATGATTTTTGGAGTAATGTGTTACAACAAATTTTTTATAAGGCAACGTAATTGTTTGTCTGTCCAATTAAATGATTTTCACAGCTTAATTTATCAAAACACATAGTTTTCAATAGATTATTGAACAAAAAATAGCGTGTCAAAATTTCAGTTTTAGAGTATGTATGTGAAGTTTTGGATGGATGTTTACATACTTCCTTCTTCTGTTGGTGTAGATAGACAAGTCTCAGAAATAATGATATCCTAATTTTAGGCTTTCAATCACTTATTTGCCTTTTCTTCCTTCATCTTTGAGAATTTGGAACTCTCTTAATTATAATATCAGATCAATGCCTTTCGCATCTTTTAAATCAGCTCTCTTCCCTAACTAACCTCTTCCTTTACCCTGCTGCTACTTAAGTGGAGATAGGAAACTTAACATACTTCATTCCAGATGAAGACACAAATGCAGTTCTCTTAAGCACGACCTCTACCACGATGATTTGTCCCTAGACTCAATTTGTTTAATTTGCGGTTACCATTGTGAGATAACCTATCATTTAGCTGCTAGCACAGATCTTATTGAATCTTTAAATAATTTAGATTTTCATGTACCATTATCTCTTAATTTATTGTTGTTTTGAAATAAACATATTTCTTTGGAAGTAAATTGTGCTGTTTTTAGTAAAGTTCGTAATTTTATAAGATTCATAAATGTATATATAAATATCTGTATGTTAATGTAAATTATAGTTTTTGATGTCAATGTATGTTACCATGGCTTCATAAGTTGTTATGACTTATGTCAGATCTTTTTTTTTCTTTTTGGTAAATAAAATATGTTTTAAGTAAATAAAGAATAAAACGGTCGCTCAGTTACGGCGCATATAACTTTAACAATGGAGGAAATCAATTGAATTGAAATACTTAGATATTTAAATGCATTTTTCATTGGTTGCATTTGTGAACAATTAATATGTCATAAATAATATCGATTGCTCTTTTATTTATTTATTTTGTTTTACAATTTACGATTCTGAGTATATGTTTGATTTGAATAGAAATATATATAATACTGCTGAGGATTACAGAGCAATTTGACGGAACTACTCAAAATACTGAATGTGCATGAAAGATATCATGAATAAATATACAGGGATGAAAATATAAATAGTTTGTCTGCACGACTTACTAAAATCAATTTCAGAAATTGATATTTTGCTTGTTCTTTGCGTCTAAACAACATCTGTGTTTTCTCTCAGCAATTTGTTTAAATTGCGAAAACATGTAACATTATCATTATCACAATACTCAGAAGTGTCAACAAGTAGATGTACGTACCGAAGCCGTATTTTCACCGTCCGGCGACGCTGCCAGGACAAAACCAAACAGGACACACAGAGAAATATACATCAACTAGAGCATGGTGACCAACACAGATACAGCACAAAGATCTCCTAATAGGAACATAATAACCATGGCAAAAGTTAAATATATATATCAAAATATGTATCGCTGGACATGAAATTGCAAAAAAGCATTTCTTATTGGGTGTTTTGAAATATTTTGTTATAAAAATATGCACTTTATCAATTTTACAAAAAAATGTTTATGTATCGGTTTCAAATAAAAGATACGTTACTGCCGATTGCAATACATATAGAGAAATTAATCATCTCTCAAAGTTTTCGAAAATATATTATCTTTATCTCGGTAATCCAAGACTACACTTACCTGTTCTCAAAATCAGCTTCCCAGAGCTTCTGCGTAAAACGTCACAATTTAACCCCTTTTATAGGATTTATCAAGGAAGTATTTAACGTAGAAATTCGGAGAAGAAAGACATTAAATTTTTGAGTGTTTACCAAAAAACTTACTATAATGTCTTGTGATTTACAAGCTTAGGGCAGTAAAATAATAGCTTCTTTTTGTCATAAAGAACACAACTTGGTGAGCGAATTTTTATTTGAAAAAAAAATGAAATAACATTTAAAGTACATGTATCTTTCAATCAAATTATCATGTGATACTGCATAAGTTGAAATTTTTTGTTGTGAATATTTTTGCTAACATTACAAACTGTTGGAGATGTGATGAATTTCTTGTTCGTGCATTTATATTTTCGTGGAGGTTGAAAGCAAAATGAGCGAATTTCACACCACAAATAGTTCTACTTTTTGTAGAAACTAACAAATGGTTGGTAAGAGGTATTTTTGAGACACATAAAGTAATTGTTTCAAGAAGCGTCCTTATTATATTGTAATACAAGTTTAGCTTTGTGTCGTTATGTAATTGATTAAGAACGAAACATATATAAAAGCAAAGTTTATGTTACAAACGTTTTGTACTTACACAATGGAATAAAATCAAGCTTGAATCAGGCCTATCTTAATGTATTTAGAAATAAAGTAATGTACGATCTTCAAGTTTATGATAGCGAACCTTTAACTTACTTTATATTCGGCTGAGATCATCTAGTTTTCATCTCCAACTTCTGTTAAATTTGTCCGGGCGGGTCTATATCCTTGGCATCAAACATTCTTGCGCATATATGTTACCTATCGTCAAGTATTGATCGTTCAAATATTTTGAGTATTTTCAAGTTTTTTTGCGATTTTCTGCCTGTGTTAATTATCAAAAGTATTACCACTTTCGATTAGAAACATATGACAATTAATCTAAATCGGAACATGACAGCGTATTATGATTCTTGATCCCATTTACTGACAATAAGCCCAAGTAAATAAAATGGCTTTGTTTTTTAAACATATTCTTATTGTCATAATTGTTTATTAATTAAAGCCGTATTAATATGGATTATTAATACGGCTTTAATTAATATGGTTCTAATTCTATATAATAAAGGAGAAGGAGGGGAGAGTTTGGGATATTAGTGATTGATTGTAGTTTTAAAATGTAAAAATGCATGCTTATAATACATACAATTAAGTACTATTGAAAACAATATATCACCAAATGAATAAATCTAGACATCGAAATAAGTTCTTGCAAAGTAATACTGTTCGTTATTCATAACGTATTTCAGTTTTCAAGCACATTTATTTGCCTTGCCTTTTCACTTCATTTTTAACTAGCTTTTTAATCAATCAGGAAGTTAGAAAAGAAATGAGTCAGACAAGCATTGTATGATCTTGTTTTTATTGTAATGTAACACGACTACACAAAGGTTAACCCCACATCCCAACTACCTTGCGATAGCAGGTTATATAATGTGTACTTTAGTTGCACGTTTACAATAGGTGTACATAAGGGGACACATATGTCAGAAAGTGCTATCGGAATGATTCTAAATTTTCGGTTATCATTACAATTTTGATACATTAAAGTAACAGAGGTGAAAATGTACCGACCATACCATGGCTCGAACCCGGGACCCTCCCAACACTGGCCAGATACTCCAACGATTTAGCTACCTGGCCACCGCTAGAAAGGGATAGTATTGCGATTGCTTGCCAGTAAAGGGGACAGAGAATTATCATGCAAGTTGTTTATCTACTGCCAATATAATTCCTCCAATTGCTAGGTTTTCTCTTACTGATTTTCCCTTTTGTGTCTTTAGATATATGCAACTGTTTCTTTATTTTGTGGTTAATGCACGAAATATGTAGATGCATGCAAAATATCATGTTCCATGTTGTCAAGAAATTCCGAAAGTATAGGAATTTTTCGTAATCGAATAGAAATGTATGCCTAGTCATTGTAAAATATTTTGTAATAGTTTCCCCGCGATGGTTTAAACGCATCAGATTATAATAGTTTTTAACAGTATGATAAATTATTAATTCATAATTGTGGGCTGTACATTTCAAATTAAAGTGTGCATTGAATAAATGTTGAGGATGAGAACTTAATGTGAAGACGGCATAGAAATAGTTTAGGACAAAACATAAACCACTGTCCTACACATCACGGCCATGGTTGGTTCACGTAATCGTGCAAGAGAAGGCACTTGTTCACCTGCCTAACAGGGATTTCCCCCGGGATTTTTATTTTCTCCCACGTTGACACTCATTGGTGCCTTTAAATTCGAACAATGAGTGTGATTTACACGCAAATAATCTAAACCCCAATTTTTTTTTAAATACTGATACTTTTAGTGCCCGTTAAAAAACGTATGTGCGGCCCATGTTATAAATTTGGTTCTATAGTTAGTTCACCTTTTATAAATCACGCATAGTACATACTGTATATTTTTGGGAGGAGGGGTGTCTTATAAACACATACAAACTTTCACACCTGTCCTCTTGAACACATTGATACTACATTAACAAGGGACTTTTAGTATTGTTTTTTTCTAAATGATGTGATGCTATTAGAAATGCATTGCATACAAATGCATTGCGTATGCAATGTACGCGACTATACAGACTTAAGTGAAACAGTCGTAAATAGAGTAAACAATCGATTTCATTAAATACAGAAAGAGTTTGAGTGATTAGCTGGTAACAGATGTGTTTATATTGATATTATAATCGTTAAATACGTTTCAATTACTTAAACTGACATCGTATATCATATCTCATAATTTCTTGGTATTATATAGAATTTAAAGTGATAGTGTAATTAGATTAATACATACAATGTGCTAAAGTATCTTACAAATAAAATTTATGTGAATCAATGAATGGTTGCTAGTTTATCGTGAATCATTTTTATTATATAAAACCCTTTGGTAAAAGTATCTCAAACATAAACGATGCTCATTGATGTCACCTATGAGCTATAATTTTGGCTTATAAATCAAAATTGCTTCTGTAGTGCCATCGTGTAATAATATCAATTTGTAACAGCATTGTCGAATCATAGCCAATTTGATTTTGATACTACTCTTTTAGCATATCTGCAGAAAATTTAGGCAGGTATGGCATGTTAAAATAAACGCAGAATTTTTATCTTTAATATACATGTATTTAAGTCAGTCATTCACAATATTTGCAGTACAAAAGTTATATGTGCCGTAACTGGGCGAAAGTTTTGATCAAAAGGGACATGTTGATATGTATTAGAAAATAAGTTGGGCATCCTGACAAGTAATTAATTAATTGAAATAAAATGTCTCTGATAAGCGCAAATGTTATTTCATTATATGGCCTCCTAAATCATTTGAAATCAATGTGTTTCTTTAATCATCCGCCTTGCATTTCTTTAAGCAGGGATTACTACAGACTTAGCAGTATATGCCACATTTGAGGGATAGATAATAGGTGGTGACGCAGTACCTCCGCCAAGAGCCAAAGAACAGGAAACATTTCCTCCTGTAGTAGCATCTCCTCACCCTTTTTCTGATCCAGTGACAGCGATAACGACAACTCCCCCACCACCTCTTCCGACGAACAAGCTCTACTGCTCCGGTCTCATCTGAGTCTTCGGCTACAATACAAAGGATAGAAAACGTTAGGAAGGTGAAGGCCAAAATCGAAGAACGTTACCTGTCCAATGTAACCTTCGTATTTAATGAATATCAAGTTCCCGTATATTCTAAGTTACCATTAGACAGTATAAAATAATTGTTGATTCTGAATTAATAACTAGTCGTCATTACAATTGTTATAAAATTACAGTTACAAAAGTAACTAGTTACAAAAGTAACTAATATGAAATACATGTACATGTATGTACAATTTTTAAAATAAAATAAATGTATATACAATTTTATTCCACATAGGATCTTCTGTGATGAGAAGTCAACATTCTTTTTTTCCTTATTTTATTCTCGAAATAGAAGTTCATACCGAACTTGACGAGTGAAT
Organism: Argopecten irradians irradians; assembly: GCA_004382745.1. Classification (NCBI taxonomy): domain Eukaryota; kingdom Metazoa; phylum Mollusca; class Bivalvia; order Pectinida; family Pectinidae; genus Argopecten; species Argopecten irradians. Next base: position 474,606 of record SAYR01073692.1, on the reverse strand, counting down.
AAAAATCATAATTATGTTGCTTGCTAGGTTTTGAGCATTTGTGAATTAAAGGTAACTGTTAGATTCTATGTGGAATTTTACAAGAATTTCACTGTTTTGACCATACATACACAAGCTCAAGAAATTTTCCAAATTGGCTATCTGAATGATTGTTTGCATTAATTGACAAAACTAGAATTGTCTTTAACAAAGGATAGTTACACAGTCAACTTGTTCTATTTTTCCAGAATTTCAGCATATGTTATCACTACCCACTAAATACCCTGTTTTCATCATTCTGACAGATTTGACGTTACGTGCAAAACGTTCCGATGATAGCATTATTGTATGTTATTCCGTAACTTAAAAGAAAACTGTTTTTAAAATCACCATAAACATTGAGATTAGTTTGCTTGTTCTATTTGTGATGTTACAATATTTGATATATTCTATCATTTTTGTTAAAGGGACAATTCAGTCTAAGAGAACATTAAAATTTGTATATATATCAGAAAAAAACCCAATTCTAATGGAAATAAGATCAGTCGGTTTTACTGTGATATGCCTGAAAAGCCCATGGTGGTGACATGTGTGAGAAATGTTCAACCTTGCTTGCTGTCCGCCATTACACACTGTGGTCGAACATCTTGTATGCCGAACCCTTTCTCGTAAAGTAATGCAACTTTTGTCTAGAACTGCTCAAATTGCTCTGACAGTAGTGTTTACCTTATTAGGTGAATTGTCTTGTCTAAAAATCATTTTATCACCTTCTAAGTGGTTATGTAGTTCATTTGCTTAACGTGCGTTACTTTGGCTCGGGTATGGGTACAGTGTCAATGTTGTACCTGCTTAATCGTATTGTTCAACGATTTGATATTTCAACGATATTAATTTAAATACTTAACAATGTCGTGGAATTTGTCAATGTTTTACGTTATATGTTTCATAAGAAATGTAGACCAATACATTTATGCTATATTTTGCTTCTTGGTTATGTAAAAGAATTAGCCTGAGTGAATTGTCTCTTAAAATGCATATGTGCCATAATTATTCTAACGTTATTTTTTCTTCGGTAATCTATTGAAAACCCTAAGGTTTCATAAATTAAGCCGTGAAAATCATTCAAAGGCATAGGTAAACCTGAATACACAATACATAATTCATGCTCTGTAATAACTGTTGTTTTGTGCTTTATTTATGGTTAGATGAAAACATATCTGAAGACGTCACTTATAATTATTAATTTCACTGTAAAACTGTGAAATGAAATTACAGAACAGAATTTAGTTTGACCGTGCACTCATTTCACTTTACATTAGACGTAAATATCATGATTTGCGGCAGTACTGCCAAAACAAAATGCATTTTGAGCTTTTATTTGATTTCTCAAAATGTTGATAATTTTTGGTGGTGAATAATGTATTAAAATATATTCTTGATTCGTGAATATGAAATACTGAAATGTAGAAATAAAAACCAATAATTTCTCACTAAAAGTGCTGCCGATTTAAATGAAAAGAAGTGAAATTTAACCTCTCTACAAAGCGTTTATTATTAAGAAGCACACATTTTAAAACTTGGAAAAATTTGTCATATCTGAGAATCCGTCCATTATCTATAATCCGTTATTTTCCATATGGCAACTTGCTATAAATAGAGACATTATTATGTAGGATACGAAAACTGTTTGATCAAATTGGAAATGAGACTTGAACGAGAATGATATATCTCCGGAGAGGATCCTAAGTTTCATTGACCTACACTATTGTATTGGTGGGAAAGTGAGGTAAAAAAAA
>SAYR01073692.1:402935-461763 GCA_004382745.1 Argopecten irradians irradians | reverse complement strand
AATGACACGATCTCTTTCCCATCGGTTCTCTTCGGTTCAACGTCTATTGAATTACGTGCCCCCCTGGACTGTAACTGATATCGATGGACAGGAACTGAAACGAATCATCTATAAATCTTTTCTTACAGCAATGGTTTTCTTGGTAGTGTGAAACATTTTCTTTTGTGGCGTCAATAAGCGCCGGTCTGCAGTTTGTACGTAAACTATTGATCCTGTAATAGTTTTGTAAAATACAATAAGTTTTTTTCTAAGGCTTGAGTAATACTGTTAACCCTATGTTTTCACGTATAGTAAAATTTGCGTCTTCGTTAATTAAAAAAAATCGCGGATACATAAATTCGCGATTAAAGTTAGTTAGCGCAAATGTTCATTTTAGTTCACACTGATTTGAAAATTATAATAAAGGAACATAATGATAATAAAGCATTCTCGGTTATCAGTCGCATTTTATATTAATATATTAATTAATTTAGACATATCATTTGTCAAAATGCCCAACTTATTTTTCAATATATCGTGACACTGCGGGAAAATTTCTATCCGCGGAAATAATGTGTTTAAAGTAGTTGCCTAGCGTTGTTTTTATATCATTATATTTGTCCTTTAAAAAGCCAAATCTTGAATCTGTACCAGGTATTAATTAAAAACCAATCAAAACAAGCCATTTAAGTGTAAATGTAGATACCGCTGCATCATTGCCACCGTTGGTTGGCGTTGTATGTCCTAGTCCGGCCAAGACACCAACAGCAATTACCACAACCTGAATCATGGTCACTAGCCTCGAAAACGTCATCTAGTATAAAATAGAACAAGGTCCATGATATAATTTGTGATGTATTGAGTATTAAAGTTTTACTTTATCAGCCAATAAAGGAAAATTTGCCGTCAGCGTTTATAACGTCGCTTCTGATTGGTCGATAATTTTGGGCGTAATTATTTAATAGTAAAAAAGAGTCCCAAAATGGATTCGTTATTTTCAACAGTTATCTTTAGTAAATTGAATTATAAGGATTAATTTGTCTATTTTTCATGTAATGGAGATATAACACAAACAAGTGTACTCTTATCATAAACCGCTTTGCGAGATTTTTGTATTATATCTCCATAACATAAACAAATGTTTTCAAGTGAATCCTTAAATCACTATCTTGCATTATTTTGTAAAAACTTTTTACAATTTTTTACAAAAGCAATATTAAGAAAGATAACATTTTTTATGAAGAACTAATGATGATAATGCAGTTACGGTATCTGTAACTTTATAAAAAAAACTTGGTGAATTGTTTGCGAATTTAGCGAATGCATTTTTTCGACCGTTCTTTAACTTATACCAGACATTTACCTTTTCTCTCCGAAATTTCCATCCAAGGACTTCTGCTTTAACTTCTACAGCCTACCCTTTTTATACTTTTTGTCCAGGAAGAAGTGAATGGCGGAACATTCAGGAAAGAGTGTGAAATTAAACATTTGGAGTAACTCCACAAACACTTGAAACAATGCCTTGTGATTTACAATGACAATAAAATATTTGAAATGAATACACTCGTATTTTATTTTTCTAAAGTGGTGCACTACTAGATAAGAAAAAGAATTTCACCCAATATTTATTTTAATATCAATGCAAAATACTAAAGAAAAGTTAGGTTTTTAATTTTCTTCAGAGAGAGGTTGTCTATCTGAACATGTATTAATTCATCATTGAAATGGACAGCATTCTAACTCTGGCCATGAAATAACTCTTTCCATTGGGGTGTAGGTGTCATATATCTAAGATAACCAAAAGCTATTGTCATCATCATCATCATCATCAGCATCATTATCATCATAATATCATCATCATCATTTCATTTGTAAAAAGTACATAAATAAAATAAGGGCTTACATTTTTCATTTCAAAAATATTTTTATAAATCATTAGATTTAATAGGGATTGGGCAGCAGACTATGCCTATATAAGCCCTCTCCCTGTGGATACATACATGTACATCTCAAAATCAATATATATAATATATGTAATTTTACAGACAATATTGAAATTAAATATATATTTAGGATACACTTGTAAGTAATACTATGGTAACACTCCAGTAATGAGCAGGTATAAAAAAGCATGTTAAGTATATATATAATACATGTATATATGCATACCTATGTTTTTGTTTATAGTTAAAATGTGGATATTGTATAGCCAGATAATGATAAGTTGAAATTTATAATGGATTCATATCAGTTCAATATATACAGTTCCTTGATTTAAATCAGTTGATATTGATTTGAATTTATTTTAATTTGGATCCCTCCAATATCAACTCCCGCACAAGCCATTCCTAGTGACCGGGCAGTATTGTAAAGTCCATAGTGTTACCACTGAGTACTGGTCCTAGTCAGGAATGTCCAGAAGAAAGAGCCATGCTGAGGAGTATTTTAAAACATATGCCATATAAAATTAATTATAACATTGGAGAAAATGGGTTTATACATAATGTAATATAAAAATATGAGTGTTATATAGGGTTTACCTATGATCTACTCCTGTCAAAGAACTTGTACGAGACAAAGGATTAAACTTGTAATATTATATCTAGGTAATTCATTATAATAAAATGTAATATCATATTAGTTTAATACAAATTTGAGAGACAATGGTTGAGTTATGGTATCGATATATTTGAGACTATGTAACCAATGCATACCTGCAAACAAAATAGTTGATATATATATATCCAAATCCTCCAATACTATTCATTCTTCATATTTCATGAAATAGTTAGATTATGTTTGTATAAGAAGTCATAAACATGTTAATATTCATATAGTACAGTATGGATTATTTTGCTAAATTTAATATATACTTGATAAGAGAGGTATAAATGTTATTATGTTAATAATAATATTATGGTGGGCTCAAAGTCTGCCAGATGATTCAATAAAGGTTTGGACACAGGCACACAGGTTTGAAATTATCTCATGGCTAAGGTGATTACTTCCCTTTGTTAGAATGTCAACATTCATATGTAAATGTTGGAAAAGATTCAGGTCTAGATTCAGGTGAAGGTTTTATTGGATGTCAAGTTGTAAATGAGACAGAGAAGGTTAACAAGCTCTGACGTTGGACTGCATATCTAGGACAGAAGAGAAAGAAGTGATCAACATCTTCAGTAGAGTATCACATAATACAGGATGGACTATTAGAAAGATGGTCTTTATAGAGATCAGAATTTAGCTGACTTGCTCGATTACGAAAGTTGACACATAATGATATTAAAATACCTAGTTCCACCATACTTAAAAGCGTCAGTAACATTTATCATCAACATTGACGGGGATGGCATGACGGGTAAGGCTCCTTTTGAGTTCACTTATTGAACCCATATCATAGAAGACACAGTCAGGTTTATTCCACAAGACATCATATAGGGATAAAAACTTTTAAAATACATGGAAGACCTACAAATGGTGGTTTGAAATATACTTTGAATGTCTTTCATCATGAGACACTTGACTATGATCAATAATAAAAGGTATTTTGTGTTCAAGTAGATAGTCAGGGGTTCATGATTAATTATTAAAAAAATAACATATGTTGTTGATCAATTCTACGTTTTTTTGAGAGTGTCCCAACCAAGTTCATTATAGATAACAGCATGACTAGTACCTCTGCATAAAACAAGAGATGACTCTAGCAGCATCAAGTGGGATATATTCTAAAAGTTCGATTCCGTTTGATTGCAATTATTCCATACAACACTTGCATAATTCAAGGTTAGGGCGTATATATGATTTGTATAGAATTTCTAATGTTTTCCTATCAAGATTAATCTTAAGTGATCTTACACATTTATTTTTGTAGGTATTTTCAAATATAAAATTTATATGGTTAGACCATGTCCCATGATTATTCAAAATAACTCCAAGATGTTTATGTTTATTTACATTGGTTACAGTATTATTCATGAAAATAAGGTCAGGATGAATATATCAGCATTATGTTTATTTGAAATTAAAAGTGCTTCTGTTTTATTCGGGTTAAAACAATTCCCCATTTTTTCGCCCATATAGGTATTCTATTCAAATCATTATTTAGTATTTCAGCTGCAGCTACCTGATCATTATCTATCAGTACAAATAAAAAGTATCATGTGCGAAAAATTTGACATTTGAATAATTTCATTTTCCAAATCATTTATATATATGAGAAATAAATATGGTCCAAGTACTGACCTTGAGGTACTCCGGCTGTTACAGCTTTCCACATTGATATATACCATCAATGATTACTCTTTGCTGTTTTACATGAACGAATAACTGAAATGAGAAACCAGCAGCTAAATTCAAAACACAATTTAATTATATATGCAATATTATATAGAGATGGTTCACAATATCTAAAGTTATTGGTGGTGGTACAAGAGTAATACGATGATTTAAAGTGTTACTTATCTGTATGCGAATGTACTGGTATAATCCTTGATCCTTCCAGGTTTTAAAATTAACAAAAATCACAAATCCACGAGGAAAATGAATGTCCACAGATGATTTGTAAAGTTCAGGCAATATGAATAAATCCACACCAAAGTGTTGTAATAATCCACAGATAAAGTCAACAATAGCTCTTCCAATAGAATCTAATATGGCACTGTACAATTTTTGATATGTCTCATTACAGGTCTCATTACAGTTCTGATTAGCTCAGTTGGAGTATATATAGCTAAACCCTAGTTCAAGAATATTGGAGAACCTTCTACTTCTAGAAATATCTAACTAAAAACAGTAAACAAATAAACACACAGAACTTTCTGGAAATAGATCATTCTAGATCTCTACTTATAATCAACATGTTTACAAACATATTTGTTTATACATGATTATATTCTAGAAAGTTCTATAACCTAGACTAATGATATGACCTTTATAGGATGTATTGATAATAAAGTTATAGGATTTATTTCCCTTACCTCATAACTACATGTAATTAGTGTCATACATAACACACCCCTCCTTAAAGAAAAGAAAGTTTTCTTGAAAAGGAAACTTTCTTGACATATCAAGTCATATTTAAATTTTGATAATGTGGCTTTCAATTTCTCAAAGGCAGACTTACATTCGTCTGACCAGACAAATTTGACATTTTTCTTTAACAAAGCAGTAAGTGGAGCTGCTATAACAGAGAAATTTTGACAAAATTTTCTGTAGTATCCAGCCATACCAAGAAATCTCATCAGCTCTCTCTAGCTTCCAGGAATTGGAAAATCTATAATTGATTCTACTTTGGACCGAACAGGTTTAACCTGCCCCTGTCCTACAACATGGCCTAAAAAATCAATAGTTGCATGACAAAATTCACATTTCAATAAGTTTACAGTCAATTTCATGGTAGTGAGTCTTTCGAAGAATTCACGAATCCCGCGTAGATGGTCTTCCCACGTGTCGTGGTAGTTGATGACGTCATCAATGTATCCATCGCAGCCTTCAAGGTCTGATATCACGCTGTTAAGAAGACGTTGAAATGTTGCCGGGGCATTCTTCATACCAAACGGCATAACTTTGTACTTGTACAAACCTTGTGAGGTTACAAATGCCGACACTTCTTTAGCTCTTTCTGTTAATGGCACCTGCCAATATCCTTTCAACAGGTCAAACTTGCTTACGTACTTGGCTTTGCCAACTTTGTCAATACATGAGTCAATCCTTGGAATTGGATAAGAGTCCAATGAGTTTAATGACAGAGTTTACTTTTCTGAAGTCAGTACAGAATCGGTATGTCTTGTCTGGCTTTGGCACCAGAACACTTGGAGAGCTCCATTCACTTTTGCTTGGTTCAATAATATCATTGTCCAACATGTATTGAATTTCTCTCTTTAAGTGTTCTTCTTTCAAAGGATTGACACGGTAAGGGTGTTGCTTGACAGGTGGCGCATCGCCTACATCCACGTCATGATAGATATCGTCTGTTTTGCCTGGTGTATCCGGAAACAAATGTTTATACTCAAGTATCAAATCTTTCAGTTCATTGCGTTCCTTTTCTGATAGATGACATAGTTTCTTGTCCAAGTTCGCGAGCACATCTGAGTTCCGTAACTTAACACCACCATCTAAGTCTAATTTACAAATATCAGCTGTACTTTCACTTTGTGATGGTACAGAGGCCAAAGTAGCAATAGGTTGAGAGGTCTTGCTCTCTTTCCTATCTACATATTTCTTAAGCATATTAACATGACATAATTGAGTTTTCTTGCGCCTCCCTGGAGTTTGTACAATGTAGTTAACATCATCGACCTTTTTTCTCAACAACATAAGGTCCAAAATATCTAGCTTGCAAAGGCTGACTCGGTATTGGTAATAAAGCCAAAATTTTGTCACCTGGATCAAAACTTCTTGCACGGGCATCTTTATCATACCATGTTTTCATTTTGGTTTGAGTAAGGGCCAAATTTTCCTTTGCCAATTCACATGCCCTTGTCAACCTTTGCTTAAAGTTACACACATACTCTAAGAGATTCACTTTAGAATCTTCGTCCAAAATGTTGTCTTTCAAAATTTTTAAAGGACCACGTACAGTATGTCCAAACACAAGTTCAAAGGGACTGAAGCCAAGAGATTCTTGTACAGATTCTCTAACGCCAAACAACAACATGTGTATACCTTCGTCCCAATCTCTTTTGTTTTCAAAACAATAAGATCTCATCATATTCTTCAATGTCTGATGAAAACGTTTTAAAGCACCCTGAGACTCTGGATGATAAGCACTAGACTTATACTGCTTGGTCTGGAGCTGGTACATGACTTGTTGAAAAATACCAGACATGAAATTCGAACCTTGGTCCGATTGGACAGCTTTTGGAAGACCAACCAGTGTAAAGAATTTAACCAAAGCCTTGACTATGTTAGGGGCCTTAATATTCCTGAGTGGAATGGCTTCAGGGAAGCGTGTGGAAGAACACATAATAGTTAAAAGATACTCATTTCCAGACTTAGTTTTGGGTACAGGACCTACACAGTCTATAATAACTCTACTAAATGGTTCCTCAAATGCTGGAATGGGATGCAAAGGTGCAACAGGGAATTTCTGATTAGGTTTCCCTACCACCTGACAAGTATGACAAGACCTACAAAAATCAGCCACATCCCGTTTCAACTTGGGCCAAAAGAAGTGATCTAGGATCCTGTTATAAGTCTTGGTCACACCTAAATGCCCTGCCATAGGTACATCATGAGACGAACTCAGAATATCTTGCCTATACCTCGGTGGGACAACTATTCAATTGACAATCTTCCAGTCTTCCTCGGGAACACATCAGGGGGACGCCACTTGCGCATCAACACACCTGACCGACGGAAGTAACAAACCGGGACTTTCTCAGCCTCTTCCTCACTCAAAGCCCGATTACACAATAAGGAGATTTCAGGATCTTTTTCCTGTTCTACTATAAGCTCCTCTCTAGACAAAGATGATTTACTCATCATGTCAGACAAAGAAGTACCCTTGTTAGGAACAACTCTATCACTATCAAAGTCTACAGGATTGCTCAAAAGATCACACTTGCTCCCGACATCCTCTATATCATGAGCCAAGAAAGTGTCACCTAACCCTGGACTATAATGATCCTCAACTACTGCAACATCAGAAACCTTCTTACTCATTGAACGAGTTACAGCACAAGAAGGGAAAATACCAGGAAATTCCTGTTGAATAGTCTCAGCACCACCTGTTTTATCTGGAATACTGGACACTAAGGGATCTACTCTAACTTTCTCTCCAGCCAAGTCATTGCCTAAAATGAGCGACACGCCCTCTATCGGAAGTTCCGGTCTAACACCAATGGTGACAGGCCCAGTTACCAAGTTTGACTTTAAATAAACACAATGGAGAGGCACATTAACAAAACCTAACTCTACACCTTGAAGTAAAACACTACTACCAGATGAGGTCTCCTTAGACAAAGGCACTACACCATCTAATATTAAAGAATTAGAAGCCCCAGTATCTCTCAAAATCTTCACAGGTTTCAAGTTGGTGATATCACTAGTAAGTGAAACAAAACCTTCAGAAATGAAGAGAGAGTACTTCTCCAAGACACTATCAGACTCTGAGCTCTTAATCTCAACAGACACTTTAGAATCTTCCACAATATCACCAAGTTTCTGACTAGGCTTTGACATAGCTAACACAGAAGGAACTGACTGTTTACGCCGTTGCTCCTTACACTGGAGAGAATAACATTCAGACATAATATGTCCTACGTTCTTGCAGTAATTACAAACAGGACCAGAAGGAGATCCCACACCTGCCCTATTATCTGTTTTAGAATCAGACTTTGTCTTATCACCTAATTTAAGTGTGTCGTTAGAAGGGCCACTAAAGGTTGGGTTCCTAGGCTGACCAAATTTACTAGTACCTGTGGTACTGTTTTTGTCTTGAGAACTGTTTTTAGCAAATGAGCCTTTGTGGGTGAGAGCGTAATCATCAGCCATTGTAGCTGTTTCACTAAATGTTTCAACTTTTCTCTCATCTAAATGAGTTTTTATGTTTGTGTGGACACAACGTTTAAACTCCTCTATCAATAATAATTGCCTCAATTTACCGAAATCCTCATCAATTTCTTTAGAAACACACCACCTATTAAATAATTGTTCTTTCTCTCTGGCAAATTCTACATGAGTTTGTTCATTTCTCTTTCTCGAGTTTCGAAATTTCTGGCGGTAAGCCTCAGGAACTAACTCATAAGCTTTCAAAATAGCTTTCTTGACCACTTGGTGATTTGAAATCTCATCTACAGACAAAGAAGAATAAATGTCTCTAGCTTTACCAATCAAGACACTTTGAAGAAGCATTGTAAGCTTATCTTCATGCCATTTCATACTATCAGCTATTTTCTCAAAATGCAGAAAATACTTGTCAACTTCTTTCTCTTGAAAAGGAGGAACTAGCCTTATGTTTCTACTAACATCAAAACCTCTGTTTCCTTGTAAACCCCTAAAAGTTGGATTACTTGAACTGTCTTGAGAAGCTAGTTCTAATTCTTTCATTCTAAATTCTGTTTCAGCTTGAATTGTTTGCTTCTCTAGCTCTAACATCTGATCTCTCTCAATCTCTTTTTCTTTTAATTCTCTTTCAATTTCTTTTTCTTTTAATTCTCTTTCAATTTCTTTTTCTTTTAATTCTCTTTCAATTTCTTTTTCTCTTAACTCTCTTTCTGTTTCTCTTTCTCTTAACTCTCTTTCTATTTCTCTTTCTCTTATTTCCTTTTCTTTGTCTATTTCCATTTGTCTTAGTTTCATTTCATGTTCAAGTTCCATTTGTCTAATTTGAATTTCTGAACTGACTGTTTCCTCTATACTATCTAATGCACTAGAGTCAAATTTGTCATTGTCAACAAAATATCTTATAATTACATTCCTAATTTCAGCTTTCCTCAAATTAGTTTTGATAGTAAGGCCTAAATGTTTACCCAATAACAGTAAATCCTTCTTACTAACTTGCAAAAGAACATCCAGGGATGGCGCTTTAACAAACTGTTCTACCTGCATAGTAGTCATGTTTATCTAGCTGTTGGTTTCAAATGTAAACTCCAAGTTTTTACACAAATTTTGAAAACATTTTAATTAATTTTTCAAAGTTAGATTCCACAAATAAAATATCGATCTCGGACACGAGCCCCCAATTCTGTTATGACCCAGAATAACAGAAATGAGAAACCAGCAGCTAAATTCAAAACATAATTTAATCATATATACAATATTATACAGAGATGTTTCACAATATCTAAAGTAATTGGTGGTGGTACAAGAGTAATACGATGATTTAAAGTGTTACTTATCTGTATGCGAATGTCCTGGTATAATCCTTGATCCTTCCAGGTTTCAAATTAACAATAATCACAAATCCACGAGGAAAATGAATGTCCAAAAGATGATTTGTAAAGTTCCAGGCAATATGAATAAATCCACACCAAGTGTTGTAATAATCCACAGATAAAGTCACAATAGCTCTCCCAATAGAATCTAATATGGCACTGTACAATTCTTGATATGTCTCATTACAGGTCTCATTACAGTTCTGATTAGCTTTGGACAGTTGGAGTATATATAGCTAAACCCCCCTAGTTCAAGAATATTGGAGAACCTTCTACTTCTATAAATATCTAACTAAAAACAGTAAACAAATAAACATATAGAACTTTCCGGAAATAGATCATTCTAGATCTCTACTTATAATCAACATGTTTACAGACATATTTGTTTATACATGATAATATTCTAGAAAGTTCTATAACCTAGATTAATGATATGACTTTTATATGATGTATTGATAATAAAGCTATAGGAGTTATCTCCCTTACCTCATAACTACATGTATTTAGTGTCATACATAACAGCTGCCTATCAATCAAATAATTAGAAAGCCATTTTAAAATATTATCATTTATACCACATTTTTTCAATTTATATACAAGTCCGTCATGCCAAACCCTGTCAAATGTTTTACTGATATCACAAAACACTAATCTTGCTTCTTTTCTTCTATCAAGCTGTTTCATAATTGTATCATATATTGAAATAAGTTGGTTAACAGTAGAGTCTTTAGGGAGAAAGCCAGATTGGTTTTTGGAAATTATTCCATTCATGGATAGATAGTTTAAATAATATTTAAAAACAATTTTCTCTAACATCTTAATAAATATTGATGTAACGGATATGGGTCTATAGTTGGATGGATCATTTCTCACCCCCTTGCCCTTGTATGTAGCTGTTACATTAGCATTTTTCCAAATTTGCGGTATATAACCAAGTTCAATAGATTTATTAAAAATAATATGTAAAGGTATGATAAGGGATTCAGATACACCTTTGATAAATCTAGGGTGAATTGAGTCAGGGCCTGGCGGTTTTTTGACATTGATACTGTGGAGCTGGTCACATACATCTTGCTCAGTTATAGTTATATTAGAAAATTGGTGTGGGAAAGGAGGAAAATCAGTTGGAACATCATCTGGAGTTTTATCTGTAGTAGAGATAGAAGTGAAGAAAGAGTTAAAAGACTCGAACTTGTCTATAGGGTGTATTTTTAATTCACCACTGATTTCCAAGCGATAATCTGTATCGGTTTTCTTTTTATTATTAATGACGGATTTAGCTATTCTCCACCATTTACCAGGAGGAATAGTTTTATCAATAAGAGAATTTTGTAATTTCAATAAATAATCATGTTTAGCATTTCTAATCATGGTGATAACAGTATTTCTTAGCTGTCTATATTTTTCCCAAGAAGATGGGGTATTTAATTGTTTATCCTTAGAATGCTGTCTATTTCTCTGTCTCATTTTCAATCTGATTTCATTGTTCATCCATATCTTGTCATTGGGTCTTATAATTACAGTTTTATGAGAAACAAATCTCTCAATACAATTCAAAATTTTGTCAGAAAAGGTTTTATTTAGAAGTTCAATATTATTAGTTCTACCTAATTCTTCATCCCAATCAATTGATGATAGATAATTGTTAGCATTTCCATAATCAGCATTATTGAAATATAATAGAGTTTTTTTAAAACATTGTTTATTAAGAGTTTTGTATGAAATTGATACACTTACAGCACAGTGGTCACTACAAAATGGAGGATGAACAATTACATTAGAAGTTTTACTAGTATCATTTGTCAAAATTAAGTCAAGGCATGTTGAAGATGTGGAGGTTATCGTAGTAGGTTCATTTACAATATTTTGCAAACCATATTTTATCATATTCTCATAAGATGTGAATTAAGGGTTAATTTCAGCATGTCATGATTAATATCACCAAAAATAAATAAATCTTTATTCAAACTGTATGCTTTTTCAATGGCTTCATCTAATTTGTCCCAGTAATTTACTAGGGAGTTAGGCGGCCTGTACAAGCAACCAATAAGTACAACTCTATTGTTAAACTTGGCTTCTATCCATACAAGTTCAATATCGTTAGATTCTATATCGGGTCTTCATTTTGCTACAATATTGTTTTTACATATATAAGAACACCTCCGCCTTGTCTATTCTGTCTATCTCTTCTGAAGACTTGAGGAAATTGTTCAATGCAAATATCATCATCTTTAATTGGGGGGTTTAAATGAGACTCACTGACACAAACAATATCAAATTAACCAAATTCAGTATCGATAATATCTAGTTTGTTTCTTATTGAACAGGCATTTACATGACAGATAGGGAAATCATTGTGTATATATTAATTGTCTCCAACATTGGGTCCTGGGTTTGGATGAACATCTAGACATTGTAGAAGAAGTACACTTTTTGTTTTAAACTTGAAGTTGAGATTTTTATTAACCAGGTTCAAAGACAGGAGGAGATCATAAAACTTATATGTATCTGACATCAGTTGTAACACTACATCCGGGATAGAACCTGTTAACGTGGAAGAGCGTCGGTTGGTACTACAGGAAATGACAACGGAAGATATTGATTACAAACAATGATGATATTTATTTACAATGAATGATTAGTATTGGAAATAGCATATATTCACAAAACAAATATTCACTCTCACTAACTCTCTCATTCTCATACTAATTACCCTAAAATGTCAGTGTAGCTTCAGGCAAATAATAAATAAAGAAACCAATGGGAAACCAGAGTTCTTGTACAACATCCGCACTCCACAGAGTCAGCTCAATCCAGAGCCACAGCCCAATTATGTCGCTCTAATGGTAGATCAATCCAGAAATCCAGAGCCAAAATCGTTCACGCAGGTAAGAACCTGTCTAAAGATACCACACATAATGGCCTCAACAGTGCCCAATATCGACAGCACTGCCAATGTATTCCAGTAGGAAAAGAGCTGATGCAATCTACAGCCGCCAACCTGTTGCTGAACAAACCCCAAGAACTATCGCTGACCTAACCCTGTCGGATGAGGGTGGGTGTAGTATCCGGGTCGGTCCTGATGCTAATAATGTAGATGGGTGTAGTTATACTGGTCCTGGCTGAATCATGATCCCTGGGCTTCAAATCCCGTCAAGTGAAGCTACAATTAATAATTAATACTACAAAAATAGACTGATCACTCACATTTACACGCGTAACGTTTTTAAGATTTAAATACAGAATAATATAAAAAATATAACATTTGACTATTAACTTTACATAACCAGTTATGTATGAATTGACTAAAGCATATCTAAAGTACTAAATACCTATGTGCGGCTCCAAAATGTACATAAAAAAGTCAGTTAATGTACGATGATGACTTAAGTCAGTTAATGTACGATGATGAGTTTAGTCAGTTAATGTATGATGATGAGTTAAGTCAGTTAATATATGATGATGAGTTAAGTCAGTTAATGTATGATGATGAGTTAAGTCAGTTAATGTACGATGATGAGTTAAGTCAGTTAATGTACGATGATGAGTTAAGTCAGTTAATGTACGATGATGAGTTAAGTCAGTTAATGTACGATGATGAGTTAAGTCAGTTAATATACGATGATGAGTTAAGTCAGTTAATGTACGATGATGAGTTAAGTCAGTTAATGTACGATGATGAGTTAAGTCAGTTAATGTACGATGATGAGTTAAGTCAGTTAATGTACGATGATGAGTTAAGTCAGTTAATGTACGATGATGAGTTAAGTCAGTTAATGTACGATGATGAGTTAAGTCAGTTAATGTACGATGATGAGTTAAGTCAGTTAATGTACGATGATGAGTTAAGTCAGTTAATGTACGATGATGAGTTAAGTCAGTTAATGTACGATGATGAGTTAAGTCAGTTAATGTACGATGATGAGTTAAGTCAGTTAATGTACGATGATGAGTTAAGTCAGTTAATGTACGATGATGAGTTAAGTCAGTTAATGTACGATGATGAGTTAAGTCAGTTAATGTACGATGATGAGTTAAGTCAGTTAATGTACGATGATGAGTTAAGTCAGTTAATGTACGATGATGAGTTAAGTCAGTTAATGTACGATGATGAGTTAAGTCAGTTAATGTACGATGATGAGTTAAGTCAGTTAATGTACGATGATGAGTTAAGTCAGTTAATGTACGATGATGAGTTAAGTCAGTTAATGTACGATGATGAGTTAAGTCAGTTAATGTACGATGATGAGTTAAGTCAGTTAATGTACGATGATGAGTTAAGTCAGTTAATGTACGATGATGAGTTAAGTCAGTTAATGTACGATGATGAGTTAAGTCAGTTAATGTACGATGATGAGTTAAGTCAGTTAATGTACGATGATGAGTTAAGTCAGTTAATGTACGATGATGAGTTAAGTCAGTTAATGTACGATGATGAGTTAAGTCAGTTAATGTACGATGATGAGTTAAGTCAGTTAATGTACGATGATGAGTTAAGTCAGTTAATGTACGATGATGAGTTAAGTCAGTTAATGTACGATGATGAGTTAAGTCAGTTAATGTACGATGATGAGTTAAGTCAGTTAATGTACGATGATGAGTTAAGTCAGTTAATGTACGATGATGAGTTAAGTCAGTTAATGTACGATGATGAGTTAAGTCAGTTAATGTACGATGATGAGTTAAGTCAGTTAATGTACGATGATGAGTTAAGTCAGTTAATGTACGATGATGAGTTAAGTCAGTTAATGGACGATGGTGAGATAAGTCAGTTAATATACGATGATGAGTTAAGTCAGTTAATGTACGATGATGAGATAAGTCAGTTAATGGACGATGATGAGATAAGTCAGTTAATATACGATGATGAGTTAAGTCAGTTAACGTACGATGATAAGTTAAGTCAGTTAAAGTACGATGATGAGTTAAGTCAGTTAATATACGATGATTAGTTAAGTCAGTTAATATACGATGATTAGTTAAGTCAGTTAATGTACGATGATGAGTTAAGTCAGTTAATGTACGATGATTAGTTAAGTCAGTTAATGTACGATGATGAGTTAAGTCAGTTAATGGACGATGATGAGTTTTAAGTCAGTTAATATACGATGATGAGTTAAGTTAGTTAACGTACGATAATGAGTTAAGTCAGTTAATGTACGATGATGAGTTAAGTCAGTTAATGGACGATGATGAGTTAAGTCAGTTAACGTACGATAATGAGTTAAGTCAGTTAATATACGATGATGAGTTTTAAGTCAGTTAATATACGATGATGAGTTAAGACAGTTAATGTACGATGATGAGTTAAGTCAGTTAATGTACGATGATGAATTAAGTCAGTTAATGTACGATGATGAGTTAAGTCAGTTAATATACGATGATGAGTTAAGTCAGTTAATGTACGATGATGAGATAAGTCAGTTAATGTACGATGATGAGTTAAGTCAGTTAATATACGATGATGAGTTAAGTCAGTTAATATACGATGATGAGTTAAGTCAGTTAATGTGCGATGATTGTTAAGTCTGTTAATATACGATGATTAGTTAAGTCAGTTAATATACGATAATGAGTTTTAAGTCAGTTAATATACGATGATGAGTTTTAAGTCAGTTAATGTACGATGATGAGTTAAGTCAGCTAACGTACGATAATGAGTTAAGTCAGTTAATGTACGATGATGAGTCAGGTCAGGTAATGTGCGATGATTGTTAAGTCAGTTAATGGACGATGATGAGTTAAGTCAGTTAATGTGCGATGATGAGTTAAGTCAGTTAATGTGCGATGATGAGTTAAGTCAGTTAATGTGCGATGATGAGTTAAGTCAGTTAATGTGCGATGATTGGTACGTCTGTTAATATACGATGATTAGTTAAGTCAGTTAATATTCGATGATGAGTTAAGTCAGTTAATGTACGATGATGAGTTAAGTCAGTTAATGGACGATGACGAGTTTTAAGTCAGTTAATATACGATGATGAGTTAAGTCAGTTAATATACGATGATTAGTTAAGTCAGTTAATGTACGATGATTGTTAAGTCTGTTAATATACGATGATGAGTTAAGTCAGTTAATGTACGATGATGAGTTAAGTCAGGTAATGTACGATGATTGTTAAGTCAGTTTATATACGATGATTAGTTAAGTCAGTTAATGTGCGATGATGAGTTAAGTCAGTTAATATACGATGATGAGTTAAGTCAGTTAATGTACGATGATGAGTTAAGTCAGTTAATGTACGATGATGAGTTAAGTCAGTTAATGTACGATGATGAGTTAAGTCAGTTAATGTACGATGATGAGTTAAGTCAGTTAATGTACGATGATGAGATAAGTCAGTTAATATACGATGATTGTTAAGTCAGTTAATATACGATGATTAGTTAAGTCAGTTAATGTGCGATGATGAGTTAAGTCAGTTCATATATGATGATGAGTTAAGTCAGTTAATGTACGATGATGAGTTAAGTCAGTTAATGGACGATGATGAGTTCAGTCAGTTAATGTATGATGATGAGATAAGTCAGTTAATATACGATGATGAGTTAAGTCAGTTAATATACGATGATGAGTTAAGTCAGTTAATGTGCGATGATGAGTTAAGTCAGTTAATATATGATGATGAGTTAAGTCAGTTAATGTACGATGATGAGTTAAGTCAGTTAATGGACGATGATGAGATAAGTCAGTTAATGTACGATGATGAGATAAGTCAGTTAATATACGATGAGTTAAGTCAGTTAATGTACGATGATGAGTTAAGTCAGTTAATGTACGATGATGAGATAAGTCAGTTAATGTACGATGATGAGTTAAGTCAGTTAATGGACGATGATGAGTTCAGTCAGTTAATGTACGATGATGAGATAAGTCAGTTAATATACGATGATTAGTTAAGTCAGTTAATGTACGATAATTGTTAAGTCTGTTAATATACGATGATGAGTTAAGTCAGTTAATGTACGATGATGAGTTAAGTCAGGTAATGTACGATGATTGTTAAGTCAGTTAATATACGATGATTAGTTAAGTCAGTTAATGTACGATGATTGTTAAGTCAGTTAATATACGATGATGAGTTAAGTCAGTTAATATACGATGATGAGTTAAGTCAGTTAATGTACGATGATGAGTTAAGTCAGTTAATGTACGATGATGAGTTAAGTCAGTTAATGTACGATGATGAGTTAAGTCAGTTAATGGACGATGATGAGTTCAGTCAGTTAATATACGATGATTAGTTAAGTCAGTTAATGTACGATGATGAGATAAGTCAGTTAATATACGATGATGAGTTAAGTCAGTTAATGTACGATGATGAGATAAGTCAGTTAATATACTATGATGAGTTAAGTCAGTTAATGTACGATGATGAGTTAAGTCAGTTAATGTACGATGATGAGTTAAGTCAGTTAATATACGATGATGAGTTAAGTCAGTTAATATACGATGATGAGTTAAGTCAGTTAATGGACGATGATGAGATAAGTCAGTTAATGTACGATGATGAGATAAGTCAGTTAATGTACGATGATGAGTTAAGTCAGTTAATGTACGATGATGAGTTAAGTCAGTTAATGTACGATGATGAGTTAAGTCAGTTAATATACGATGATTAGTTAAGTCAGTTAATGTACGATGATTGTTAAGTCAGTTAATATACGATGATGAGTTAAGTCAGTTAATATACGATGATGAGTTAAGTCAGTTAATGTGCGATGATGAGTTAAGTCAGTTAATATATGATGATGAGTTAAGTCAGTTAATGTACGATGATGAGTTAAGTCAGTTAATGGACGATGATGAGATAAGTCAGTTAATGTACGATGATGAGATAAGTCAGTTAATATACGATGATGAGTTAAGTCAGTTAATGTACGATGATGAGATAAGTCAGTTAATGTACGATGATGAGTTAAGTCAGTTAATATACGATGATTAGTTAAGTCAGTTAATGTACGATGATTGGTTAAGTCAGTTAATATACGATGATGAGTTAAGTCAGTTAATGGACGATGATGAGATAAGTCAGTTAATGTACGATGATGAGTTAAGTCAGTTAATGTACGATGATGAGTTAAGTCAGTTAATGGACGATGATGAGTTAAGTCAGTTAATGTACGATGATGAGATAAGTCAGTTAATGTACGATGATGAGTTAAGTCAGTTAATGTACGATGATGAGTTAAGTCAGTTAATATACGATGATGAGTTAAGTCAGTTAATGGACGATGATGAGATAAGTCAGTTAATATACGATGATGAGTTAAGTCAGTTAATGTACGATGATGAGATAAGTCAGTTAATGGACGATGATGAGATAAGTCAGTTAATATACGATGATGAGTTAAGTCAGTTAACGTACGATGATGAGTTAAGTCAGTTAATGTACGATGATCAGTTAAGTCAGTTAATGTACGATGATGAGTTAAGTCAGTTAATATACGATGATCAGTTGAGTCAGTTAATGTACGATGATGAGTTAAGTCAGTTAATGGACGATGATGAGTTAAGTCAGTTAATGTACGATGATGAGTTAAGTCAGGTAATGTATGATGATGAGTTAAGTCAGTTAATGGACGATGATAAGATAAGTCAGTTAATGTGCGATGATTGTTAAGTCAGTTAATATACGATGATTAGTTAAGTCAGTTAATGTACGATGATGAGTTAAGTCAGGTAATGTATGATGATGAGTTAAGTCAGTTAATGGACGATGATGAGTTAAGTCAGTTAACGTACGATGATGAGTTAAGTCAGGTAATGTATGATGATCAGTTAAGTCAGTTAATGTACGATGATGAGTTAAGTCAGTTAATGGACGATGATGAGTTAAGTCAGTTAACGTACGATGATGAGATAAGTCAGTTAATGTATGATGATGAGTTAAGTCAGTTAACGTACGATGATAAGCTAAGTCAGTTAATATACGATGATAAGTTAAGTCAGTTAATGGACGATGATGAGTTAAGTCAGTTAACGTACGATGATGAGATAAGTCAGTTAATGTATGATGATTAGTTAAGTCAGTTAACGTACGATGATAAGTTAAGTCAGTTAAAGTACGATCATGAGTTAAGTCAGTTAATATACGATGATTAGTTAAGTCAGTTAATATACGATGATTAGTTAAGTCAGTTAATGTACGATGATGAGTTAAGTCAGTTAATATGCGATGATGAGTTAAGTCAGTTACTGTGCGATGATGAGTTAAGTCAGTTACTGTGCGATGATGAGTTAAGTCATTTAACGTACGATTATGAGTTTTAAGTCAGTTAATATGCGATGATGAGTTAAGTCAGTTAACGTACGATAATGAGTTAAGTCAGTTAATGTACGATGATGAGTTAAGTCAGTTAACGTACGATAATGAGTTAAGTCAGTTAATATACGATGATTAGTTAAGTCAGTTAATATACGATGATGAGTTTTAAGTCAGTTAATATACGATGATGAGTTAAGTCAGTTCATGTACGATGATGAGTTAAGTCAGGTAATGTGCGATGATGAGATAAGTCAGTTAATGTACGATGATGAGTTAAGTCAGTTAATGTACGATGATGAGTTAAGTCAGTTAATGGACGATGATGAGTTAATTCAGTTAATGTACGATGATGAGTTAAGTCAGTTGATATACGATGATGAGTTAAGTCAGTTAATGTACGATGATGAGTTAAGTCAGTTAATGTGCGATGATGAGTTAAGTCAGTTAATGTACAATGATGAGATAAGTCAGTTATTGTATGATGATGAGTTAAGTCAGTTAATGTACGATGATGAGATAAGTCAGTTAATGTACGATGATGAGTTAAGTCAGTTAATGTACGATGATGAGATAAGTCAGTTATTGTATGATGATGAGTTAATTCAGTTAACGTACGATGATGAGATAAGTCAGTTAATGTACGATGATGAGTTAAGTCAGTTAATGTACGATGATGAGTTAAGTCAGTTAATGGACGATGATGAGTTAATTCAGTTAATATACGATGATGAGATAAGTCAGTTAATGTACGATGATGAGATAAGTCAATTAATGTACGATGATGAGATAAGTCAGTTAATATACGATGATGAGTTAAGTCAGTTAATGTACGATGATGAGTTAAGTCAGTTAATGTACGATGATGAGATAAGTCAGTTAATGTACGATGATGAGTTAAGTCAGTTAATGTACGATGATGAGATAAGTCAGTTAATGTACGATGATGAGTTAAGTCAGTTAATATACGATGATTAGGTAAGTCAGTTAATGTACGATGATTGTTAAGTCAGTTAATATATGATGATGAGTTAAGTTAGTTAATGTACGATGATGAGTTAAGTCAGTTAATGCGCGATGATGAGTTAAGTCAGTAAATGTACGATGATGAGTTAAGTCAGTTAATATACGATGATTAGTTAAGTCAGTTAATGTACGATGATTGTTAAGTCAGTTAATATACGATGATGAGTTAAGTCAGTTAATGTACGATGATGAGTTAAGTCAGTTAATGCGCGATGATGAGTTAAGTCAGTTAATATACGATGTTGAGTTAAGTCAGGTAATGTACGATGATGAGTTAAGTCAGTTAATTTACGATGTTGAGTTAAGTCAGTTAATGTACGATGATGAGTTAAATCAGTTAATATACGACGATGAGTTAAGTCAGTTAACGTACAATGATGAGTTAAGTCAGTTAACGTACGATGATAAGATAAGTCAGTTAATGTATGATGATGAGTTAAGTCAGTTAACGTACGATGATAAGTTAAGTCAGTTAATGTACGATGATTGTTAAGTCTGTTAATATAAGATGATGAGATTAGTCAGTTTATATACGATGATGAGTTAAGTCAGTTAATGTATGATGATGAGTTAAGTCAGTTAACATACGATGATAAGTTAAGTCAGTTTATATACGAAGATGAGTTAAGTCAGTTAATATACGATGATGAGTTAAGTCAGTTAATGGACGATGACGAGTTAAGTCAGTTAATATACGATGATGAGTTAAGTCAGATAATATACGATGATGAGTTAAGTCAGATAATGTACGATGATGAGTTAAGTCAGTTAATATACGATGATGAGTTAAGTCAGTTAATATGCGATGATGAGTTAAGTCAGTTAATATACGATGATGAGTTAAGTCAGTTACTGTGCGATGATGAGTTAAGTCAGTTAACGTGCGATGATGAGTTAAGTCAGTAAATATACGATGATGAGTTAAGTCAGTTAATATACGATGATGAGTTAAGTCAGTTAATATACGATGATGAGTTAAGTCAGTTAACGTACGATGATGAGTTAAGTCAGTTAACGTACGATGATGAGATAAGTCAGTTAATGTTCGATGATGAGTTAAGTCAGTTAACGTACGATGATGAGTTAAGTCAGGTAATGTGCGATGATGAGTTAAGTCAGTTAATATACGATGATGAGTTAAGTCAGTTACTGTGCGATGATTGTTAAGTATGTTAATATACGATGATGAGATAAGTCAGTTAATGTGCGATGATGAGTTAAGTCAGTTAATGTACGATGATGAGTTAAGTCAGTTAATGGACGATGATGATTAGTTAAGTCAGTTAATGTACGATGATGAGTTAAGTCAGTTAATGTACGATGATTAGTTAAGTCAGTTAATGGACGATGATGAGTTTAGTCAGTTAATGGACGATGATAAGTTAAGTCAGTTATTAGTTTAAGCTCATCACTATTACAATAATAGCCTATTCCTGTAAATAAAATCTATCAAATCGTTGATTTTGATTACATTCAAACGTTCTATATATGGTACACGTCTCCAACCAATATATTATGCAGAATAATAATTATACATGAATACGCAAATGAAATCACATATAACTTATTGCTTACACGTATCTTTAAGGTAGTGTCCGAGAATTAATTACTATCTGAATCTCTGGTATAGTTGTTCAATTATCTTAGAGGTCAGAACAATTTGAAGCAATTCACATTTCCTGTTGGAATTAAAGATTTAGGAAGTTTCAGTCCGAAGTACGTGTACTCAGATGACTAATCGATATCTCGTCACATCGGCAGCAGCTAGCGACAGGTCATGCTCGATGTGCGACACGGCCGACTGATTTAGAATCAAGGAAGCCGGTGGTAGGATGTGGATTTACTTTCATTGCCAGTCCACATATAATTGTGTACATTTATTTCATCGGGTGTGAATGGTACTACCTATCTAAATATTTTATGCTCGCGCGTTTATGGTTATCCATTATCTACAGCTGATTTAATATTCGATATCAAGCGCTCTCTCATTAATATTTCCATTGTGTTCCATATCATCTAGACACGTCCTTGTCACTATATAACAATGATATGGTCAGTGCTGGACGTCTGAGAAAATCGAGCAGGAGTAAAATCTGTATTGTTGTGTATTATTCCTCTGACCACATACTGTTAGTGACCATCTAATGACAGGATGAGAACTAGATATACAGTAAGCAAATTACTTATAATAGTGATGCTATTTACAATGATATGGATGTACTTCTCTCGGAAATCCTACAGTCATGGTAAGTACCACATATAACGGTTATTGTCTTATTTCTGTTACTTTCAATTTCTCTGACACAGTTACCGTAGCCTAATTCTTACAATAGGGATATGCACTGTTTGTTTTCTTTCTCTAGTTGGGTTTACTATACAAAATTGTTTTAATTTAAAGGATATAAAAAAGATTTATGCTAGTTACTCGAAAGTCTTGTATGTGATTTTTGAAATATGAAACCGTACTATGGAGTTGCGACCCACTACAGCATCAACATTATATATCGACATGGTGGTATATCTTATCATAGACTATTGTAGACCATAACAACAGTCTGTCTATAATCAACAAAAACGTAAAACTTATAGACAGTATGACGAGAAGGGTGGCTTAAGAAGCGCCTAGTCTTGTCAGTTGTGCCATTACTATAAACTAACCTTGTACGTAATCAATAAAAGCGAGGATACTGTTTAAGTAATCTACATCATGTAGTAATGTATTTTTTTTTTTTTTCTCAGATGTCGCATGTCTTTGTCCTAAGTTAACAAACGTAAGCGACAGCTGATCGACGTGGATTTCAATTTAAATCGAATAACAAAGTCTATTTTCGAACACAGCGTTGTTATTTCAATGTTAGCGAATGTACACTGTCATACGTAATTTTAGTGGTCAAAGGACCTCTTTCACGAACAATGGAAATTTGCCCACGAACCAATTTTATTGAAATTAAATGTTATATGTAGCAACATAAATGCAAACCCTTGAAATACGTTTAATAAATTCAAAAGGTCCCAGGGGCCTGTGATATGGCCAAATTAAAGCTGCCCAGTAGAGGTGTTTGACAGGGTTCCCTTTTTGATCTAAAAGGGTATCAAAATAATGTTTTATGTCATAAAACTGTATTATTTTCTGAAGAGTATAAATAATTACATATCATGATCACAAATATGTAGGCAAAATGTGAAAAAAATAAAATTTTGGCTACATTTTAAAGATAGAAAATATCGAAATTTTTTGTGTTATTTTCGGTCATGTCAATTATTAACAATAGTGATTCACCCACTTCCAGTTTGAGTGCAATTATTTATACTCTTCAGAAAATACTACAGTTTTATGACATAAAACATTATTTTGATACCTTTTTGGATCAAAAAGGGAACCCTGTCATACACCTCTACTTGGCAACATTCATTTGGCCACAGCACAGGCCACTGGGACCTTTTGAATTTTTTAAACGTATTTCAAGGGTTTGCATTAATGTTGCTACATGTAATATTTAGTTTTAATAAAATTGGTTCGTGGGCAAATTTCCATTGTTCTTGAAAGAGGTCCTTTGCATTTCGTCCGTGCCCCTGGCAAGTAAACAAACAGTTCTTTGTTTGATTTGAAGACGCCAGTATGTTTAATGGTATAAATATTATATCCGTAGGCGGTTAGACAACTTACATCAGTCGTAAACCTTATACACACATAAAGGGTATCATATACATATCATATTAATATTTCTATTAATTAGATTTGTGCATTGAAAATGATCAAAATATATTAAAAAAATATGCCGAAGATTGGAAATCCTTTTCAGGAGTCGTGGAATATATCTAGTATAAGGGTGCTATGCTATGAAATACAATAAACAGTAAGCTACGAATGTACCTGCGACCAGTACCTACCTGAATATGATTACATGTATAATTTTATAATGTGTCCTTGGGCTGTAATTTCTGCAAGTAGGAAGTGGGCACTTATATAATATGGATAAGGAAGTTGTTGTTGCGTCACTTTAGAATCGTGACCTTTACACCCTACACATCCACACACAGTCCAAACACTTCGTCAACACCATAGGCACATATTTACAATGGTGTAATTTAGGAGAAATATATTGTAATTCCTGTCAGAATGTGTAGGATTAAACGGTCTTTGATCCAATACTCTAAAATATGGATTTTACATTTACAAAGCGTGGACTCAAGAAAAAGATTTATTTATCATTTAGTACAAACACTACAGACCACAGGGAAAAAAATCTACAATTTACAAAACCTATTGAGAATACCAAATTGAGAACCTGATCCATCTCTACTTTACTCAGATCATCGGATGAAAGAAATATCTAAATTTTATAAAATAAATCTCATAATATTCACACCTATTATATATATATATGATCGTATTTTTCAGTATATTAGTATTAGTCAAGCAATACTTATTCTAAGGAGGAATTGAAAGTCTTATTGATATATATATATACCTAGTATATAACACGTGTAATATAAGTGTCCTTGTTCATTAGCTTTCATTTATTAGATTTGAGTTTAAAAACTGTCACTCATTGAATTCATAATATATTATTATTACATTTTGAATCTTATTATTACTATTATAAATCTATGCTATATTCCAATATTTGTTGATCACTGTCCTTATATGGATTTGTACGTTGCAATGATAAATACTTGCTGTTATTTTCGCCTCTAGGCCGAAAGGCCTACGGAATAAAATGAATGAATGAATCTTCGCTATCAACACATAATTTGATTTTGTTTGTAACAACCATTCTCATTCGCTTAAAATATTATCATCAGCCAATAACGCAAAGAATACGTCGCTGTGTATTAGGTTACATTTAAATAGTTTATTTAGAGTATACCAATATTATTGTGATATATCTCTCCATAAACCTTAAATAAAAATTAATGGAACAATCTTTGTTTCCATTACACATTATTAATTATCAAGTAATTGTCATGGTAATATTTATTTATGATTTTTATTTACCTTAACTTACGTTTGCCGTCAAAAGGCGTATCATGTTAGATTAATGATAAAATGATCAAAAAGACATTCGATTTATTTAAAAATTTAATGAAGCACTATTATATTGTTTATAAAGGCATTATATCACACCATTTATTGTTTGTGGTAAAATATGATAAATTTGAGAATGAGCTTTTTTTCCAAAAAAAAGAAGGAATATGATGAAGATGTATAACGACTATTCCTTCACATCTTTTAGTTTTAGATTGTTCAAAAACCTACTTTAATATGAGTGTAAACTAACGTCACTATTCTAATGGTTGATAGAATAGGTGAATAACTCTTAAAGGCCCCGTTTTATGGGTCATAATTATCATAATTACACTGTAGCTTTGTGTTATATTACTTGCAGTCAAAATGATACTCTGATTGTATCATTACATGTATTTGTATTGTATAACTCGACAAAAATAGTCACTTGTCGGGAGAGCTCTATATGTGTTCCATTCCTTAACTGTATATTACTTTGAACAATTAACATTTATCAATTCTATTTCAGAAGATGAATCCAGTGTGACATCGTCCATGTACAAAATCCTCTCCTCAAGGAGATTTAGTAAGTATTACATTGTAACATTTAAGCATTAAACTGCCTTCTTTGGGAATTTGTGATCGTTTACTATCTCCCAGGATTGTAGACAAATTGAATGACGCTTTTATAAAGTCCAACCTACAATGTACTCTGATATCGCTGTTACCAAATAAAATTCCACGCTACTCCCGTCAGTGGAGCTTCTTTTCGTGACGTCATAAGTACCTCCGAAGTCTTAAGTACTCTGGATGTCATTCGTGGTAAAGAATTACAAGTCCATGGAAATAAACATAAAATCATCATTACACTGCCAGCATTTTGATCAACGTAATCCAATTTTTGGATGTTCAACAAAATTTAAACTCACAACTACAGATTGTCTTGTAAATAACATAGAACAATTGGGGTTTTCCAATCTGGTAGCATGCCAGTACGCACAAAAAATGCACATTGCGACATTAAGTCATGGTGTCGGTCAGAACGACGTCACGAAACATCTTCTACAAATTACTACCCCAACGGGAGTTATAGGAGAATCATTATCTCATAAATCCCCTTTTCGTTTGGTAAAGTTATAAAGTGTCAGTCCCGAGCCAATGGAAATATATTTACATATCCCTACCAAGTACACAGGCAGTAGAAGAATCGTTGCGTTCCGTTATAGGTGGTATGAATGCAATTGGATACAGACATATTCAATGTAGCGCGACATGTAGACTTTGTATGTATCCAGTTGCGTCAAAACAACATTCAATCTATATATTTCCATAAATAAGTCTACTTTTACATGGTCGTCATCAAATTTAAAACGATGTTGGTTGCTAAGTTGGGTAACTACGGTAGTCAGGATGGCCGAAGAAGCTCCAGTTTTATTTGAAACATAACAATAACACCTTTCAATTTTTATTAGAATATATTTTTTGTTCAATTTGATCAAGTATCAATAATGTATATTTTGAATAAAAATTGAGATAACCGAGGCGGAACGACTACCGGTATGTATCGTTGTCAGGATATACAATGTACCTAATGTGCGGTCCGAAATGGAACAAGCCGCCGTATTTGATTTTCAACCGAAGAAAGTTACAGTGATAGTGGCATATAGCCTATTGGTGGTATGACTGTTGAGCTGCTTTTTTTGGAAACCTGCACATGATCTATTAATCTATTATTGGCTTAGACGCTCCTAGAATTATTCTCCGACAATCAGATGTTCTGTATATTTAGGTGAGATAAGTGACCGTACACACATACTGACGTAACTATGGAATTCTCGAACATTCCCTAGGAAAGTCCATCAGTTGTAGCCCCGACCAGCGATTCATTTTGTTGTTTATTTACGTTACAATGCTTGAACACATATTTCATTTTTATGTCAAATACATATTTAATTGAATCTAATATTAACTCTTTATCTAAGTACTGACGCGCATAATATTGTTTGTGCCGACTACAGATCAGTCTTGAGACCAATAGAAGACCGAAATCGTTTTTTTTTGTTTTTTTTTTTTAGTTTATTATCAGTTCAAAACAAATATGTCATCTGTGAAAGGGTATAAGGCAAATTAAGTAGGCGTAATTAAAATCTATTTAGATTATCATATGACGCAAAATCTTACCGGGCGTGAACTGTAGAAATAGTTCGATCCTGATCTGGGTTTGTATTTATACTACGTTAATTTGAACTCCCCTCCCGTTGACTATATAGGGGCACAATGGCATATGTAAATATATTAACGTAATCGCGAATATGTATTAATACAAACCCAGTGCCAGACCAGACTATCTCCAGGAGCGAGATGGTCTAAAACAGTGACATACATAAGAAAGTTTACAATGAAATGTAAAGTTATTAAACAAAGTTTACAATGAAATGTAAAGCTATTAAACAAAGTTTACAATGAAATGTCAAGTTAAACAGAGTTTACAATATATTTGTCAAGTTAAACAAAGTTTACAATGAAATGAAAAGTTATTAAACAAAGTTTATAATGAAATGTAAAGTTATTAAACAAAGTTTACAATGAAATGTCAAGTATTAAACAGAGTTTACAATGAAATGTCACGTTAAACAAAGTTTACAATGAAATGTCAAGTTAAACAAAGTTTACAATGAAATGTCAAGTTAAACAGAGTTTACAATGAAATGTCAAGTTAAACAAAGTTTACAATGAAATGTAAAGCTATTAAACAAAGTTTACAATGAAATGTAAAGTTATTAAACAGAGTTTATAATGAAATGTAAAGTATTAAACAGAGTTTACAATGAAATGTCACGTTAAACAAAGTTTACAATGAAATGTCAAGTTAAACAGAGTTTACAATAAGTTAAACAAAGTTAACAATGAAATGTCAAGTTAAACAAAGTTTACAATGAAATTTCAAGTTAAACAAAGTTTACAATGAAATGTAAAGTTATTAAACAAAGTTTATAATGAAATGTAAAGTTAAACAGAGTTTACAATGAAATGTAAAGCTATTAAACAAAGTTTATAATGAAATGTAAAGTTATTAAACAAAGTTTAAAATGAAATGTCAAGTTAAACAAAGTTTACAATGAAATGTCAAGTTAAACAGAGTTTACAATGAAATGTCAAGTTAAACAAAGTTTACAATGAAATGTAAAGTGAAACAAAGTTAACAATGAAATGTAAAGTTATTAAACAAAGTTTACAATGAAATGTCAAGTTAAACAGAGTTTACAATGAAATGTCAAGTTAAACAAAGTTTACAATGAAATGTAAAGTTATTAAACAAAGTTTACAATGAAATGTAAAGTTATTAAACAAAGTTTATAATGAAATGTAAAGTTAAACAAAGTTTACAATGAAATGTAAAGCTATTAAACAAAGTTTACAATGAAATGTAAAGTTATTAAACAAAGTTTACAATGAAATGTCAAGTTAAACAGAGTTTACAATATATTTGTCAAGTTAAACAAAGTTTACAATGAAATGTAAAGTTATTAAACAAAGTTTACAATGAAATGTAAAGTTATTAAACAAAGTTTATAATGAAATGTAAATTGAAACAAAGTTTACAATGAAATGTAAAGTTATTAAACAAAGTTTACAATGAAATGTAAAGTTATTAAACAAAGTTTACAATAAAAGTTAAGTTATTAAACAAAGTTTACTATGAAATGTAAAGTTATTAAACAAAGTTTATAATGAAAGTCAAGTTAAACAGAGTTTACAATGAAATGTAAAGTTATTAAACAGAGTTTATAATGAAATGTAAAGTGAAACAAAGTTAACAATGAAATGTAAAGTTATTAAACAAAGTTTACAATGAAATGTCAAGTTAAACAAAGTTTATAATGAAATGTAAAGTTATTAAACAAAGTTTATAATGAAATGTAAAGTTATTAAACAGAGTTTACAATAAAAGTTAAGTTATTAAACAAAGTTTACTATGAAATGCAAAGTTATTAAACAAAGTTTATAATGAAAGTCAAGTTAAACAAAGTTTACAATGAAATGTAAAGTTATTAAACAAAGTTTTCAATGAAATGTAAAGTTAAACAAAGTTTACAATGAAATGTAAAGCTATTAAACAAAGTTTACAATAAAATGTAAAGCTAATAAACAAAGTTTACAATGAAAGTTAAGTTATTAAGCAAAGTTAACAATGAAATTTAAAGAAAAACAAAGTGTACAATGAAATGTAAAGTTATAAAACAAAGTTTATAATGAAATGTAAAATTATTAAACAAAATTTACATTGAATGTAAAGCTGTTAAAAAGTTTACAATGAAATGTTAAGTTAAACAAAGTTTACAATGAAATGAAAAGCTATTAAATAAAGTTTACAATGAAATGTAAAGTTATTAAACAAAGTTTACAATGAAATGTAAAAGTTATTAAACAAAGTTTTCAATGAAATGTAAAGTTAAACAAAGTTTACAATGAAATGTAAAGCTATTAAACAAAGTTTACAATAAAATGTAAAGTCAATAAACAAAGTTTACAATGAAAGTTAAGTTATTAAGCAAAGTTAACAATGAAATTTAAAGAGAAACAAAGTTTACAATGAAATGTAAAGTTATAAAACAAAATTTACATTGAATGTAAAGCTGTTAAAAAAAGTTTACAATGAAATGTTAAGTTAAACAAAGTTTACAATGAAATGTAAAGTTATTAAACAAAGTTTACAATGAAATGTAAAGTTATTAAACAAAGTTTACAATGAAATGTCAAGTTAAACAAAGTTTACAATGAAATATCAAATTATTAAACAAAGTTTACAATGAAATATAAAGCTATTAAACAAAGTTTACAATGAAATGTAAAGTTATTAAACAAAGTTAACGATGAAATGTAAAGTTAAACAAAGTTTACAATGAAATGTCAAGTTAAACAAAGTTTATAATGAAATGTAAAGTTATTAAACAAAGTTTTCAATGGAATGTAAAGTTATTAAACAAAGTTTACAATGAAATGTGAAGCTATTAAACAAAGTTTTCAATGGAATGGAAAGCTATTAAACAAAGTTTACAATGAAATGTAAAGCTATTAAACAAAGTTTTCAATGGAATGTAAAGTTATTAAACAAAGTTTACAATGAAATGTGAAGCTATTAAACAAAGTTTTCAATGGAATGTAAAGTTATTAAACAAAGTTTACAATGAAATGTAAAGTTATTAAACAAAGTTTGCAATGAAATTTAAAGTTATTAAACAAAGTTTTTAATGAAATGTTAAGTTAAACGAAGTTTCTCTTAAGCAGTTGTCGAATTTCTAAATAAGAATAATGAGTTGTTATTAGATTTAACTTAAGTTTTTATTTGATATCAAAACAGAATATGTGTTCAAGCATTATTACAGTTATTAATCTCTCCTCAAACTAACTTTCCTCGGTTGAAATTCAAAAATGGCGATACAGTCGTTCCATGCAAACATGTTCTTAAATACAAGAAGATACTCAGAACAAAATCTCACACCACCTCCAAAGCAGAATCATAAAGAACAAACGAACACAAAATGGCGGCAAATTTAAAGTAACGGTTAGCCTTTCACTTTAATTTAACTTTCTTGTCTGTGACCGTGAAGTGTGATGATATGACAAAATACTGATGTAAATATGAATTATACATTTTTAAGTACTATCGGGTCGTAAAATGCTGTGAATTTTGTTTATTGACGAATTTCCAATGATTTCTCTTTATTGACGTAAAATTACCGTCACGTTTAGAAATGCGAGAAACTTTGGCTGGCACGAGTGTCACTTATGTTAAGGCATAAAAATATTGATTACATTAAATAAGAGAAATTTATTTTATTGAATCTAAATTATTTTTCAAACAATTAACGTTCAATATCAAAAAGTGTGGGTTTTTTCCAGGATTATTATTTGCATAAACAGCGGTGTCTCCGATTCGGTTTCATCTTCAATGTTAAGATCATCTATAAATTGATAAATTGCTAATATTTTCAAATTCCCTACTCCGGCCATCGCCATATTTGTTCTTATGTCACGTTGTTTGGGCGAGAACTCACGAGAACTTGTTCTCGCTCTACCCTCGGATAGGAAGAATGTTGCCATATGACAAAGACACCCCCTATGTTGTGTTATGTAATACCAAGGCACAGTGATAAATATGGCTGATGTTAAAACGTCCCTGTATACTTACTCTAAATACTATCCCGGCAGACTGTGACCCAGTAGCTCAAAAGATTATACAAATACC
This sequence comes from Argopecten irradians irradians, assembly GCA_004382745.1. Taxonomy (NCBI): domain Eukaryota; kingdom Metazoa; phylum Mollusca; class Bivalvia; order Pectinida; family Pectinidae; genus Argopecten; species Argopecten irradians. The sequence continues at coordinate 430,359 of SAYR01073692.1, read as the reverse complement.
GCGTTAAAACACATCTATTAAATATTATCAAAAAATAAGCATGTACTGGTCGTAATAAGTTCACAAAACAATCACACTCAAAGTAATAACGTCGGTCACTTATATATTTTTTTGATATTTCAGATCCATTTAGTCAACACCATATTCATGATATTGTGAAACAGAAGAACGCATTAGCCAGAGTTGACATGAGAAGGAGAGCTCAGTATATCAACAACACCTGTCAACAGCTGGATTGGACTAAACATGTCATCAATGGCAGAACTCCAGTGTATTTCTACTCTCAACACGCTAGTCTGCTCGTGTGTAAGGCGCCGAAAACCGGAAGTACGCTTCTTGGAGCCGTGGTCAGAGCAATTAATCTGTTTAACGAGAATAATGTATCCACCATTTTTCAACTGGGCAGGAATGATATACACAAAGGCTTGGACGAGGTTCGTGATCAGCTGATCACAGAAGAGATCATACGGACAAGGTCACATGTCATGGTAACACGTGACCCATACTCTCGGCTGTTCTCGACATTTATCGATAAGTACTTTCTACTCGGACGACTTGGCAGGGAACTAGCTCTCTACGTCAAGCGTGGATTCAAGGAAAGTAAAGGGACTTACTGTGGGTATGACTACACGTTCCAGGATTTCCTGGACTATATTGTGTACCTAGCTAAAACCAATTTAGAGGTGAACGAACATATGGTTCCTATTTCCCAGCTCTGTGATGTATGTAGGGAACGTTACGATCTTATTGGTAGTCAGGAACACCTAAATGAAGCAACGGAGGAAATATTAAAGCTAGTTAGTAATGTTACAAATACCAGACTAGACATGATAAGAAAGTCTATAAAATCTGAGCAGTCCTCTCTTCTGTCACTAGTCTCTTCACATATCTTTGATTATAACAACAATCGGCCGGATTGTCCTGATAAAAATGCTTTCTCAGCAAAAATGTGGAAAACGTTTCAGATCCAAGGAATTGTTCACGCCGAATTAGACTTCCCAACACATGTGTTTTCGCCCTTTTCATTCCACGAGGAGGAAGCTAGAAACATGACATCTGCGATTTTACAGGAAATTAGACGTAAACCGTTATCACAACAGGAACATAAAAAACAAAGACTGAAGTATTTATCACAGGCCTATCGTGGTATAAGATGGCAGACTATTGTCAGAATACAACATATTTATAAGTTGGACATTTTACTGTTTGGGTATTCCATGTTCCCTCCTTCGTATCCTCACTCCAATGACACATAGAGTTCTGCATTGCCATAGCAACATTGAGAAAAGATCGCATAACCACATTGGTCGATGCTGAATTTTCATTTGGCATCAAAAATATTTTTAAAATATAAACAAATATATAACATGAAATATACAGTCCGTGGGTTTCTGATAAAATGAATCTAATTAAAGTACGATGGTCAAAAACAGCCGCCATGATTACTGATCTAGTAAAATATAGTTCTACATATATTGGCAGTAATTGTCATGGCAACTGCTAGAGTAAAATATAGTTCTACAGGTTTAGGCGGTAATTGCCATGGCAACTACTAGAGTAAAATATAGTTGAATAAACATTGGCGGTAATTGCCATTGTAACTGCTACAGTAAAATATTGTTGTACATATATTCCAGGTTATTGCCATGACAACTCCTGCAGTGAAAAAATAAGTATTTTTGAATTATTTATGTGAATTGTTGAATATGTTAAGGGTCTGTATGAATATGGAAATCGGGTGTAAAACATTGCAAGTGATACTGAGCACGGTACAGTTTTACTTGTGTGTATTAAATGTGCGGTAACTGTTTTGTTCTCTTTTATATATTAATCAATATTATAAAGTGTTGATGACTATTTGTTCATTCCTTTGCGCATCTTTAAATCTATAAATAAGCTTAACTTTTTTATTGCGATACATTGACAATACAAACTTCACAACTAAACGTCCTCGCCAACCCAGTCATAAGTAGTATACCCATAATTAATTCACTTCTCTTTCTAAATTGACCAGAAGTAACCTGTTGTAACCATGTACCAGGACTATCTTATTGTCTGAGATATATGTTGTGAAGCTGCTTGTGAAAGTTCGAGATAAAATGGAAATCGTCTGTGTGTGACCTCAATTGATTATAAAATACAAGATCAAATACATGTCGCAAGTTCACAACTAAAGGTTCTTGTCAAACTAATTATAAGTAGTGTGCCAATAATTAATTCACTTCTTTTTCATACCTACAATTGCCTGGCACCATGACTATGTGAATATATTGTCTTTGCTATATACGTTCCGGGACTGCTTGGCCAGATTGTGCCAGTTAGAGAGCACTGCGTAACCCTTATACTGATTCAGTACATTTCCTCATAGAAAACATACTTGGTTACTAATACAACTATTTAATACCACTCTTTACATTTATACAATCCGCTAACGAACTCGGCTCAAATGTATACGTAGATAAATTAGTGTTATTTCACATGTAACTGTATCAGTTTATATATGATTTATAATATAGAATCACGGGTTGTAAAATATCTGTTTAACACCAGTCTTAATGAATAAATCTGAAATGTTGCAATTAGATTTTTTATATCATGTGTAAGTTGTCAATAGTAAGACTTATAGAGCGAATGTGAATATACAAAATATAGGAAGTGTAAACCTATTGTCGTCAATGGTAAGGCTTATAGAGCGAATGTGAATATACAAAATGTATGAAGTGTAAACCTATTGTCGTCACTGGTAAGGCTTATAGAGCGAATGTGAATATACAAAATGTAGGAAGTGTAAACCTATTGTCGTCAATGGTAAGGCTTATAGAGCGAATGTGAATATACAAAATATAGAAAGTGTAAACCTATTGTCGTCAATGGTAAGACTTATAGAGCGAATGTGAATATACAAAATGTTGGAAGTGTAAACCTATTGTCGTCAATGATAAGACTTATAGAGCGAATGTGAATATACAAAATATAGGAAGTGTAAACCTATTGTCGTCAATGGTAAGACTTATAGAGCGAATGTGTATATACAAAATATAGGAAGTGTAAACCTATTGTCGTCAATGGTAAGGCTTATAGAGCGAATGTGAATATAAAAAATGTAGGAGGTGTAAACCTATTGTCGTCACTGGTAAGGCTTATAGAGCGAATGTGAATATACAAAATGCAGGAAGTGTAAACCTATTGTCGTCAATGGTAAGACTTATAGAGCGAATGTGAATATACAAAATATAGGAAGTGTAAACCTATTGTCGTCAATGGTAAGACTTATAGAGCGAATGTGAATATACAAAATATAGGAAGTGTAAACCTATTGTCGTCAATGGTAAGGCTTATAGAGCGAATGTGAATATACAAAATATAGGAAGTGTAAACCTATTGTCGTCAATAATAAGACTTATAGAGCGAATGTGAATATACAAAATATAGGAAGTGTAAACCTATTGTCGTCAATGGTAAGGCTTATAGAGCGAATGTGAAAATACAAAATGCAGGAAGTGTAAACCTATTGTCGTCAATGGTAAGACTTATAGAGCGAATGTGAATATACAAAATGTAGGAAGTGTAAACCTATTGTCGTTATTCGATAACATATATCTAGGGTATACTAAGCTAAAAGCCCTCCCTATATATAAATTTTAAAGTCCCATCATGTTTTCGTAATATATTTAAAAGTAAAAAATTACAAAATCTCGTCAAATGATGAGTTGATATCCTTATGGCGATATTTGATATATATATTACATATTTCATATATGTCAACACGTGGGTAAACAACACATATGAGGACCGCATTATATAACCTTTGACCCAAGGTATATTTGTCAACTGATAGATATTGACAGACGACGCTAATGCATTGTCATCTTATTTTCGTCGTTTTTATAAATGAGTATCTTTAAACATTAATTTAAATCCTACTTAAAATCTTTAAATCTTTTACAAACTATTATCAGAGATTGGTCATATGAAAACTGTGAGAGAGTTAACCATGGAGAGGCAATTACTTGGGAATAAGCAAGTATTAAGCGAACAAACACAGAGAGGGAGAGAGAGAGAGGGAGAGAGAGAGAGCGAGCATTACATTTTTATTATAAATATATATAACGCGCAAAATATTTCAAGCAACAATGTTATATATTCAATAAAGCATATACTGTGTAACAAACAAGTTATAAGCTAGGTAAATATTTCAAGTCACAATATTTTTTTTTTTATCTTTTATAATTTTTTCTGCATCATGTCATTCTTCAGTCATTACATATTGTCATATTTTAATCATCCATGCACACATATACAAATGAGAGTATAATAGATGTATATCATTGGTAAAATTCATGTGTCATGTTATTTGTTGATATATCAACAGATATTCCCATTTCTGCCTGATCTTTTTTGCTGCATTTGGGGTTAACCTATATGTGGAGTATAGTTCTAAATCTCTATACTTTTTAATAAAGACTGTGCATGATTCCCAATCGGGTCTTAATTTCTTTTGTCTTCTTAACGATATATATATATTATTAGCAAAATTAAAATATGAAGTCCTATAGGCTTCACATCTTTTATAACCCCAAATAGGAAAAAATCAGGGTTCCTTTCTATGATGACTTCATAACGATATACCAGTGGCGTAGGAAGATGAAACGTAATGGGGGGGAATGGTCCTCAATATTTCGTAACACCCCCCCCCCCCTCGCGCGCTCCGCACCCACAGGAGATATACTTTTTCATGTATAATTACATATAATCCTTGTACACATCTAATAGACAGTGGCTGCGCTACCTGGAAATAATGAATACACAAATTAGCGTGCGAGTTTGGGGGGGTCTGGGGTATCCCCTGGAAAAACATTACAATTTAGAATGACTGAGATGAGTTTTACGTTGCATTTTGTTGAATTTGCGTGCGCCGTAGGCGCGAGATTTTGGTGGGTTTTTTTGTGGGGTACGGGGGGTCTCCCCTGAGAAAAAATATTACGATTTTGTATTTTGACGATTTTAAAGCATTCTTAACACGGCAATTTTTCGATTTAAAGTTACCTTTCGGTTTTTGTGGGGTACGGAGGTCTCCCCCTGAGAGAAAAAAAATACGAATTTGTATTTTGATGATTTTAAAGCATTCTTAACACGGCAATTTTTCGATTTAAAGTTACCTGCATTTAGAAATGATTATTGTAAATGTCGTCATATTGTGCAACCCAGCTCGATCTGAACATACCGGATCCATACCATCGGCACATTGTTGTGTAACTGAAAATAATAATGATTTGATTGTCTTGCCAAGATATATTAAGAAATTAATCTTTCATCATTTTTTGAAATAGTATAATCCCTTAATGGACGTTTTGAGTCTAGTTCGAGTGTATTGAATTTTCATTATTAAAGGTTTGAACATTACGCGCTTGAACATTTTAGGAATAGCGCCGCGCAGCGAAAAAATTTCAAAAATGAAGTATAAAAATGTGCAGGAGGACCCTTTTTTCTTTCAAATGTGCAATTTTAGAAAATTTCACTCAGCGAAAATGGCAAAAAAAGACATGTTTGCCTCCCCATTCCTACGCCCCTGTATGCAACTAAGTTTATGAGACTTGTCCACAAAGATGGAATTTGTACACAGTCCCAGAACAGGTCGCAAATTGTTTCTGGTGCAAAAGCTACATTCCCCAATCTCAAGTAGTTTACGCCTTAGTAACATAGAAATTGTAAAGATCATTCTGTGATTAATTCTATATTGCAAGCTTTGCAATTTCGAATCATGTGTTTCAATAAACGGTAACATGTAAACCTCCTCCCACTGATTGTTATCAAAAAAATGTCTAAAATAACATGCCATCTCTCCAAGGACTTTACGGAGTGTGTTGTAATTGTAGATACCATTTTTTTGTAAAAATTCCGTGAAGGTTTTTCATTTTTCATAACCAAAAGAAGTTCATTTACAACAGATTCAATATTTTTTCCATATATATTAATTATTCTTTTCCACTCTCTAGGTATAGCACTTATGAGTCAATTAAAGTTCATAAAATAAAATTGAATTCGATATTTTTCTACAAATTGATTAAATGTTAAAAAATTCCCATGTCTGTCTACAAAATCCTTAAAATAAAAGCTACCTTCTTGACAGAGTTGTTTGAAGAATATTGCTTTTCTTTCAATTTTTATCATATTGTTGGACCATAAGGGCTGAGACAGAATACATTCAAGGGCTGTGGGAAGTTCTTCATTTAGCAATCCCCATATTTGGAAAATTTCTGCTCAAAAACTACCTATAATATGCTTCTGTTGTATTTCAAAAAGACCATTTTTGGTTAACGTCAAAATTTTATCACCACCCTAGCTTTCAGCTTTCTATATCATCAATTAGAAGGTTTTTTTTCCCAATTTGCTTGATTATGAACATCTGAACATTTTTTAATCCACATTAGCTTTAATGCTTTACATTTAGTAAAAATATCAGGCACTTTCAGTCCTCCCCCATTATATTCACTAATTAAAAGGGTTCTTTCTAATTTATCAATTTTACTATTCCAGATAAAATTATAAAATAGAGTTTGGAATTGTTTTAATATCTTTAGTGGTGGACTAGGGAGGACTGTTAAAATTTGGACTATAATTGGAACCCCTGAAGTTTTACAGTCACCTTTCCTATTATGGAGAGGTTTCTTAAAGACCAATTAGATCGAAGAGCTTCAATTAACTAATAGTTTTGAGTAAAATTCTCATCAAGGAAGTCTGCTTTTGATAAATTATATGAGATTCCTAGAAGTTTGAATAACCATGGTGATTCCAGGTAATTTTTGCCGCGTGTCAATTTCTTCGCCACAGCCCCTTTTCACCCCAATCCATCCAGCTTGAGATTTTTCAAAATTTGTTTTTAAGCCAAAACATTCTCCAAAGATGTCATTCAGATATAGAACTCTTTCTTAAGATTGTTTATCGTTAACTATTATAAGAGTTGAATCATCTGCATATTGACTCACTAGATACTCAGTGTTATTGATTATCTCACCTTTGATATCTGGATCATACAGAACTTAAAAGTTCAATACAGATAATGGATAAATAAGGAGAAAGAGCTCGAGGATCCCCTTGTCGTACACCACGACTTACTTTGAAAAAACGGAGAGGTGACCATTGCTGTCAATTGAAGCAGTTACATCAGTCTATAAGGTTTTAAAACATTGAACAATGATATTACTGAAACCAAAAAAGTAAACTTTTTCCTATAAATGACCATTCAAGGGAATTGAACGCTTATTCAAAATCTAACATTAATAAAATACCTGGTAAGTTATTGTCACCTGCTTTTCTAATGACGTCATTAATTAGTCTTGTACATTCACCAATATATCGTTCATTTACAAAACCCGATTGACTTTGACTTATAATGTCTGTTAATGAAGGTTTAATTCTATTAGCAATTTTGTGTAATCAACATTCAATAGTGTAATTGGCCTCCATTCTTTTATAAATAGTTTTGATTTCCCTTCGTTTGGAATACATTTCATATTACCTTGACGTTGACTTATCGACATTCTTCCATAACCAATTGACTGATTAATAGAGTTAATTAGGAATTTATGTATGTCTACCCAAACATTTTATAGAATGCCACCGTGAAACCATCAAGTCCTGGAGACTTACCATTGTTCATATGTTTCAACGCATTAAGACACTCTTCAAACCTAATAGGACCATTCATGGAGTCACTCTGCTCTGGTGTTAACTTAGTTATAAATGGATAATTGTTATTAAAGAAGACTTCTTGGTGAACAATGTCAAATACAGAACAATTGAGTTATACAAATTCGAGTAAAAACTGGACTGTTTATTTAAAATATCATTTAGATCACTTAATATAGTTCGATTTTCTGTCCTGAGCTTCGGAATCATTTTCTCTATATATTGCCGTTTTTCTAAATTACAAAAATATTGAGTATTTTTTTCACTTTCTACTTTCCAAGTCACAATATTGATTTCTCAAATCTGTTGCTGCCCTTTATAAAATGTTGAACACATATGAATAGTTCCTAATTAGTATCTGACTACCAAATAACAGTAAGTCAAGCTTTAAGGGATTATTCAAATTTAAATCATTTAATTTCTAAACTACAATGGTTCTTTCGATAACAAACTCAAAGAACAAAAAATGATAAGCATTCTCACATAAATGTCCACACAAACAACTCAGAGTTTAAGCAAGGTTCACTCGAAATAAATCACAATTTAAGGATCTACACTGGTGTCTGAGCTTAGTATGAATACTACTAATTTTGCGGTCGCCGATGCCAAAGAAAGGAGGATGAGAGATATGGTTAATAGGTTTCAGAGAATTTTTGAAAATGCTAATGGAAGCTGACGATCTGACAGATTTTTTTCTTGGGAGTTCCAACAACGAAAAAATTGAAGGGAGAGATTGTAGTGTATATGTACTGATCAAAGGGAGGTAACTCCCACTTTGGTTTTGTTATTAAATTCGTTAATCCAATATGGCGTTATCACGTTTGTGAAGCTGGGGATTCATAGTGTTAAATCCGGTACATCCCAGGACGGGGACACCATAACCTTGACACTTTTCAATCTATGAAGAGTATTTGATTCTACCACATCTGTGAGTGAACACGAATATTTTTTAAATTTTCGTCAATTTAACTCCTTTTGACCCTTCCCACAGCCCCCTGGTGGGTTGGGACCATATAATTCACAATTTTGATTGGTCTTATGCCTAAGAAGGTTTGTACAAAATTTCATTGAATTTGCTTTATCAGTTTTGGAGAAGAAGTCGAAAATGCAAATTGTTTACGGACATATGACGGACGACGCACGATGGACGACGCACGACGCACGACGACGGACAAAAGGCGATTAGAATAGGTCACTTGGGCTTCGTCTCATGTGACCTAAAATCCTTATGACTGTTATAGTTTGGCGGATTTTCCAGCAAGTTATCAGTCATTAAATAGTTTCCAATGATTTCTCATAATAAATATACTGTGGCAATAAATACATTTAGTTTCATAAGCAATTCACGCCATCTTGCGGGATAGTCGTGTAGCAAGAACGCCTGAACCAGCATCTTGTTTTCTTTGAAATAATATTAAAAAAAAATAAGGAAACAAACTTGAATCTGTCCTGATTCGGACGCCATCTGATAAAGCATGGTCGCACAGCGCTTGCATCCATTCTGATTTCAGTGTAGAACAAACATTCGTGGTAAAAGTATTCTGAATAAGTATTTTCTAGAAATTAATCGGGCATTTTAAATGAAATCTGGTTCCATTTACAGATGGAACAAATATGTATGTAGTAGTTTACCATGTTCGATGCATTACTTTTATATTTATTATTTAATTTAGATCACCATCGTGTAACAATGATAATCAGACAATGCATAGATGCTAATATGTACGGGACACGAAACAAATGACAGTTATAAAAGCGGAATGAAAACGGAACATAGAAAAACACAGAAATATATGATATTAAGTTCAATATTTCCTTTTCCTTTTCTCTGAGCTTAGCAATCTCGGCATAAAACCATTTTTATTTTGTTGGTAGCAAAAGTATTATTCAAACTGTTCGTCTGTACTAGACCTGACTACCTTGCACTAACACAAGCTCACAAATTATAAAATGGCTTTCAAAAGAACAATTAAATTGCAAAACAATATCGTCATATCATTGTTTAATTTCCATATTCTTTCCAATCAAAGGGTTAAGCTTCCGCGTAGCTCACTTAGCTTTTTGGGAAGCTAATACTTGTGTTTCGATAAGGCTTGTTCAATAAGGTCACCATTGCTACATAAAACGCATACTGTTCAATAACTGTGTTTATATCGTGAAGAAGTGACGTATACTGACTTGTTTCAGAGTTTAGAGGAAACACTTGACAAATATAGTAATGAAGGTTCGGTATACGTGCTTGGAGATCTTAATTCGAGAACAGGTGTTAGACATGATTTTATTGAGAATGACACACCAAATAATGATCTACTAGATAAATTAGAAAGTTTTAACTACAACAGCGATGTAAACTTAGAGGTTAGAAGTAATATGGATGAATATGTGAACTCATTTGGTAGAAGACTTTCATCGTTGTGTAAAGCTAGTGGTTTACGTATTGTCAATGGCCGTCACGAAGGTGACAGAGATGGAAGTTTCACTTTCTACAGTAAAAATGGAAAAAGTACTATTGATTATTTATTGACATATATTAAAAAGTTTAATGATATTAGCATGTTTAAGTCTGGAAATTGTTTAACGATTTCAGACCATGCACATATCACTTTTAGAATACGATTGAATTATAAACATGAAGCTTTGTCTACAGATAGAAGTAAGGAAAGAGCTGAGTGTGAGTCTGTTAAATGGAAAAATGAAAATATTAACAGCATTCGAAAAAACCTGAGTGATAATTCAAGCAATTTGATGAATATAAGTAACAGAACAGTTAGTTCCCAAATAGATGTAAATGGTGTAATTGATGATTTTTGTCAAATTATTGATGCTTGTGTTTTACCTTATTGTGAAGTTCGTAAAGCGTATGTGAAGTGTAATGTGTCTGAGACAATTAGAGCTCAAAGGTGTGATGATAAACCATGGTTTACAAATGACTATAAAAAGGCATTGACAAATTTTAATAAAGTTAGGTCAGAAGTTAATCATCATATACTTATTGACAAAAAACAGAATACAAAAGATATGAAAATAAATTGAAAAAACAAAACAAGAGACATGAAGGGGATATGTTAGATCTGATTCGAAAAAATAATCCGAAACAATTCTTTAAAGGGCCACTACTTTTCCGAAACGGCTTTTAATTTTTAAAATAGGTATGTAAAATGAGATCAATAATTTTGTAGAGTCGCAGAAGTTATTAACTATACGTTTACTAGCACACTTATCATCACCTTCAGAACTGTTTAATTAGAATAAATAAAATGTTAATTTTCATAACGCGGGTCGTTTTATGTTTCCCGCCGTCGTCCTAAATGCCGCGCGGTAGTTGACTATCACTGCGCCAAACGGCAAAACAGCGAAATGAATCTCCACTGTTATCGTACATTAGACAGGAAATCTTGCATATGTTTGGTGTTGTAACCTCATCTTAAGCCATCAATATACATTTTCTTTTGTTATTAATGTTTTTAAGAAACCTATAAATTTTGCTCCGGAAAGGTAGTGGGCCTTTAAATAATTCTCGAAACAAAAAAACTAACGTATCGCAGTCTGATTTAAAGATTGATGATTTTTATACACACTTCAAAACCTTGAAAAAAAAGGAGTTTGACAATGCCTTCATTTCGAGTAACGGAGAGCCTATTTTTGAAAAGTTAGACATGCAGATAAGCACCGATGAAGCTGCCATACAAAATCTGAAAAGGGGCAAAAGCTGTAGCAAAGATAACATTTTGAATGAGGTTTTTATAGACTGTTCGAATGAACTACTTCTGTGTATTACTAATGTTTTCAATAATATATTCAAGTCTGAGTTTTTTCCAGAGTCATGGTCAAAAGGTTGTGTAGTACCAATTTACAAAAAAGGTGATATCAATGACCCAAATAATTATAGGGGGCTGACATTAGTTAGTTGTATGGGTAAATCATTCACATCGATACTTAACAAATGACTGATGAAATGGGATCATGAGTATAATGTGATAACAGATGCCCAATTTGGTTTTAAACCTGGATGTTCTACAATTGATGCAATTTTTGTTTTGCAAACATTGATAAACAAAACTTTAAAAAGTAAAAAAAAAAGATTATATTACTGCTTTATAGATTATAAGAAAGCATTTGATCTAATTGATAGAAGTATTTTATGGACTAAACTTATAAATCAGGGAATCGATGGAAACATGCTAAAAATCATTCAATCACTTTACCAAAATGTGAAATCTTGTATCAAATATAATGGATTTTTGTCTCAATATTACAGAAACACGATCGGTCTATTCCAAGGCGAAATCTTGTCACCGATTCTGTACAGTTTATATGTCAATGATTGTGAAATGTGTTTTAATAGAGAAAACTGTCCATCAGTAGAAGTTGGTTTGATTAACTTGTTTTTGATTATGTATGCAGATGATACAGTTCTACTCGCTGAGTCGCCTAAAACTCTGCAAGAAATGATTGATAACTAAAAAGTTATATAAATATAATAACGATTGTAAGTTGACTCTTAATGTTGATAAGACAAAAATATTGATTTTCAGAAACGGGGGTAGACAGAGGGAAAATGAATATTGGACTTACAATAATGTTAACATTGATGTAGTCGACGAATTCAATTATCTTGGTACGTTATTTAATTACAATAGTAAATTTAAGAAAACTCAAATTCATGTTGCAAATCAAGGAAGAAAAGCTTATTTTTCCATATGTAGTAAGTTGAAAAATCATGCATTTAATATTTCGACTCAGTGTTCAATTTTTGATACATATATTAATAGTATACTGGGATATGCAAGTGAAATTTGGGGACATCATAAAGCTCCTGATGTAGAAAAGGTGCACACTAACTTTTGCAAAAATGTTCTTGGAGTAAATAAAACAACTTGTGATGATTTTGTCTATTTAGAACTAGGAAGGTTGCCTTTGTATATAACCAGAAAAATTAAAATTTTGAAGTATTGGATAAAACTAAAAGGTACTTCCAACTGTATTTTAAAAGAATGTTTAGATACTAGAATTGAAACTAATGATGAGTGGTCAATCAACATTTAAAATGAACAAAAATTGGATTAGCATATCTCTGGAATGATAGATATGTTGACTGTTATACATTTAATATCATTGAGAATAGCATTAATGAGGTATATAGACACGAGGTTATCAACAATATAAGTAATACAACACCAGGTATACTGTATAAACATTTAAATGATAATTTTTGTTTACAATTTTATTTAAGAAAGCCTATTGACACTGTATATAAAAAATGTTTAACCAAAATAAGAATTTCAGCACACTATCTGAATATTGAAAAGGATAGAACACAAAATATCCCACGAGAGAATAGATTGTGTACATGTTGTGATTTAAATGAACTTGAAGATGAATATCACTTTCTATTACAATGTCCATTTTATGTTGATTTACGCCAAAAGTATATTAAGAAATACTATTACAGAAGACCAAGTGTTTTTAAATTAGTTAAATTATTAAGCGTTAACAACGTTAAAGAATTACAAAATACTGGTAAATTTATTCATTTTGCTTTTAAGAAAAGGTCAGAAAAGTTAAAAAGTTGAGACATTTGGCTGGAAATTTAATATCTATTATAGACCTTTGCTTAAGGTCACATATGCTTTGGCATAACTTTAAAATCTTAAACCACTTCTTTCAAGCTTCTGGAAAGCCTAGAGAAATGTTATATGGGCCTGTACCATGCTGATGTAATGCGCTATCAGGATTCCTAATATGGATGACCTTGACCTATATGTCAGTTTTAAATTTCAGACGTAATGCTGAAATATAGAATAAAAATGTTATGATAATTATATTTAATTTTCAAAGAAAACTACAAAATATAATTCAGAACTCTTTAATCACTTAATTTATATGCGAAAATTGTTGTGATTTCTACGTAGATAACTAGGTTCTACATATGAATGTGATTGTATTAGTATAAAGCTTTAGCATGATAAAAAATAGTATGGTTATGATCATTTTTGAAAAATAATGTATGTTTTATCTTTAAAATGTCAACCTAATACTGTACCAGAGTTTCATAGTGTACATTCATGTACATGTATGTGCTTTGAACAGATCATATACTTCCATTGGCATGTATTTCAGGGATAATGTCGAATCAAAATAAAGGATTAAAAAACACTCAAAGTACATAGTCACTGCTCTCTATTGAACAGAAAACATCAATGCAAATAATTATACTTGAGGTCAACTTGTTTTTAAATTTGTTTTAGGTAACAGAACATCCTTGGTGAAAGGATTACAAAGACTTGTATGCTATTTTGACTTAGTCTATTGGCATACATGAAATACAACTGAATAAAAATATACGGCCAATTTGCCCTTTATTGAGGATGTGTTGCTTGGTGTCTTTTGGGCCATGCTTCAGAGATATAGAACTATAAAAAAGTGCAACAGTTCCACTATACAAGAAGACACAACATGAATATACTGCAGTCTCCCAAAACACACACCTCGCACAACATACACACAACACACCGCATACATGGGAGGCCGTCCATTACCTGACCATAGCTGTTAATAGGACGTTAAGACAGCTTTAGTTTAGACAGTAAAAAGCTGGACAATTTGACAAAACAAATCGGCCAAAAAATCTATCATTAATATGGCAATTTTAGCCGGCATATTGTAAAAATAGCAGTCCAATGCCTTCATATTAAATTTCCCTGAAGTACTTTTGTCAAAATAATTATTTGAAATGTATTCAATACTTATTAAATGTTTTCAAACATCATTGAGAAAGAAATAAGTTCGATAGACTTCAAAGAAAAAAGGAAAAAAGGTCAGTACTTTGGACAGCTACTTAGGAAAAAGGCAGCAAATGACGTCATATAACATCCCCTAGTTACATGTGCTGATATTACAAACATCAAATTGTTTCAGCAAATGTCATCAGGGCCATCTTGGAAAAAGGGACACCCAATGACGACTAACCTTTTAAAATTTCTTTAAATTATGTTAATTTTTTGAATTAGTATCGCAAACATTTATTTTTCAATGACTACATCAAGTAGAATGAAAAAGTAAAAAAAAATGTTTAAATTATATTGCTTACTTACTGAGCTTAAATGAAGTTTTGACCAAAAATGGCGGCCATCTTGGAAAATGGACAACTATTGTCATCTTAATTGACGTCAAATTGATATAAAATTTCTTAAAATTATACTAATTTTTAAAAAAATTAGTGTCGTAAATGTTTTATTTTCCCAATTTATACGTGAAATTGGAATAATAAAATGAAAAAATATCAGAAGAATTGCTAACCACTGATCTATAATGAGTTTTTTAAAAAAATACAGTTTGGCGTCCATCTTGGAAAATGACACCTATTGACGTCAAAATGATATAAAATTTCTTGATATTATATAAATTTTAAAAATTTGTGTCGCCAAATGTTTTTTACTTCATTCATAAAATGTAATTTCTGCCTCTTAGCGCTCAGCAAAAAGGGTAAGTAGATAATGTGACGGGGGTGGGGTGTGTTGCTTGTGTCTTCGGCGGCATGCTTCAGTGACTATAGCACTGTAAAAAGGGCAAAAGTTCCACTATACAAGAAGACACAACATGAATATACCGCAGTCTCCCAAAACACGCACCTCGCACAACATACACGCAACACACCGCATACATGGGAGGCCGTCCTTGCATGGACCATTAGCTGTTTAATAGGACGTTAATTAATCAAACAAACAAACAAACAATTGAATTAATAAAAATTAAAAAAATCATGAAATTTGCTTTACCATTGATCTATAATGAGGTTTTTAGAAAAGTTTTGGCGGCCATCTTGGAAAATAACCCCTATTGACGTCAAAATTGATATAAAAAATTTAAATCTATTAATATTTAAAAAAAATTGCAGTCGCAAATGTTATTATTTCATTCATACATGAAATTGGAATTAATCAAATGAAAATTTTCATAAAAATTGCTTACAATTGATGCTATAATGAGGTTTTAAAAAGAAAAATTGGCGGCCATCTTTGGAAAATTGACACTTTATGACGTCAAATAGATATAACATTTTTTAAATCCTATTACTTTTTTGTTAATTAGTGTCGCAAATAATGTCGTTTCTCATTCATACTTCAATAAGGGAATGTATAAAAATTGAAAAAATGAATAAAAATCGCTTGCCATTGATTCTATAATGAGTTTTTTGGAAAAAAACTTGGCGGCATCTGGAAAAGGCTCCCAATGACGTCAGATTGCATAAGGAATTTCTTTAACTTCTATCAATTTAAAAAAAAAAATAATGTCGCAAATGTTTATTTTTTCAATCATACATCATTTAAGTAATGAAAAAAAATCCAGAAACATTGCTTATTATTGATCTAAATGAGGGTTTTTGAAAAATTATTGGCAGCCATTCTTGGAAAAAGGCCGCCAGTGACGTCATTAAGGCTAATTCGCGATAGCGCCAAGAGCCAAAAATTTTCTTTTGGCCTACACTTCAATTTGTGCCAATGTTTCATAGCTTTTATCATAATGGCTCATTTGCCATATTTCTGCACTTATCTGCTTCCACATGAACTCATTTGGTAGAAGACTTTTATCGTTGTGTAAAGCTAGTGGTTTACGTATTGTCAATGGCCGTCACGAAGGTGACAGAGATGGAAGTTTCTCTTTCTACCGTAAAAATGGAAAAAATACTATTGATTATTTATCGACATCTATTGAAAACTCTAATGCTATTATCATGTTTAAGTCTGGAAATTTTTTAACGATTTCAGATCATGCACCAATCACTTTTAGAATACGATTGAATTATAAACATGAAGCTTTGTCTACAAATAGACGATCTAGAAGTAAGGAAAGAGCTGAGTGTGAGTCTGTTAAATGGAAAAATGAAAATATTAACAGCATTCGAAAATGCCTGAGTGATAATTCAAGTAACTTTATGAATATAAGTAACAGAATAGTTAGTTCCCAAATAGATGTAAATGGTGTAATTGATGATTTTTGTCTTATTGATGCTTGTGTTTTACCTTATTGTGAAGTTCGTAAAGCGTATGCGAAGTGTAATGTGTCTGAGACAATTAGAGCTCAAAAGTGTGATGATAAACCATGGTTTACAAATGACTATAAAAAGGCATTGACAAATTTTAATAAAGTTAGGTCAGAAGTTAATCATCATATACTTATTGACAAAAAACAGAATACAAAAGATATGAAAATAAATTGAAAAGACAATACAAGAGACATGAAGGGGATATGTTAGATCTGATTCGAAAAAATAATCCGAAACAATTCTTTAGATATTTCTCGAAACAAAAAACTAACGTATCGCAGTCTGATTTAAAAATTGATGATTTTTATACACACTTCAAAACCTTGAATAATAAGGAGTTTGACAATGCCTTCATTTCGAGTGACGGAGAGCCTATTTTTGAAATGTTAGACATGCAGATAAGCACCGATGAAGTGTTAGCTGCCATACACAATCTGAAAAGGGGCAAAAGCTGTAGCGAAGATAACATTTTGAATGAGGTTTTTATAGACTGTTCGAATGAACTACTTCTGTGTATTACTAATGTTTTCAATAACATATTCAAGTCTGGGTTTTTTCCAGAGTCATGGTCAAAAGGTTGTGTAGTACCAATTTACAAAAAAGGTGATATCAATGACCCAAATAATTATAGGGGGCTGACATTAGTTAGTTGTATGTGTAAATTATCCACATCGATATTTAACAAAAGACTGATGAAATGGGATCAGAAGTATAATGTAATAACAGATGCACAATTTTATTTAAACCTGGATGTTCTACAATTGATGCAATTTTAGTTTTACAAACATTGATAAACAAAACTTTAAAAAGTAAAAAAAGATTATATTGCTGCTTTATAGATTATAAGAAAGCATTTGATCTAATTGATAGAAGTATTTTATGGACTAAACTTATATATCAGGGAATCGAAGGAAACATGCTAAAAATCATTCAATCACTTTACCAAAATGTGAAATCTTGTATCAAATATAATGGATTTTTGTCTGAATATTACAGAAACAAGATCGGTCTATTCCAAGGCGAAATATTGTCACCGATTCTGTACAGTTTATATGTCAATGATTGTGAAATGTGTTTTATTAGAGAGAACTGTCCATCAGTAGAAATTGGTTTCATTAACTTGTTTTTGATTATGTATGCAGATGATACAGTTCTACTCGCTGAGTCGCCCAAATCTCTACAAGAAATGATTGATAAGTTATATAAATATAATAACGATTGTAAGTTGATTCTTAATGTTGATAAGACAAAAATAATGATTTTCAGAAACGGGGGTAGACAGAGGGAAAATGAATATTGGACTTATAGTGGGGCAGATAAGTGCATATTTCGTGCACAATATGATAAAAGCATGAAACTTGGCACAAATGAAGTTTAGGCCAAAAGAAAAATTTTTGGCCTCTGGGCCATCGCGAATTAGCCATATGACGTCACTGGCAGCCATTTTCCAATATGGCCGCCAAAAACACTTTAAAACTCCATTTCAGATTAATTGTAGGTCTTTTTTATGATTTTTTTGCCCTTAATCCTTCTCAAACAATGTTTAAATGATTGAATGAATTATTGACTTTATTACTTTTTCAAAGATATTATTTATCGGCATTTTCTGATGATGTCAATGGCGGCCATTTTCAAATGGCCGCCAACAAATGGCCGCCAACATTGATTAAAACCCCGTAATAGATTGATTTTTAGAGGATTTATTCATTTTTTAAACTTGTTCCTTCGTTAATGATACTAAAATGTTGAAAATGAATTAATAACACTTAAGTTTCTAAATAAAAAAAAATTACAGACATTAATACGCCGTCACTGGCGTCCATTTTTCAAGATGGCCGCCAAAAACACTTAAAAACCGCATTTCAGATTAACTGTAAAACCCAATTTCAGATTAATTGTGACCTTTTTTTTCTGAAATCTTTCGCCCTTAAACCTTCTCCACCAATTTTTAAATGACTGAATGAATTTTTGACTTTATTATTTTTTATCTGATAGGGGGTCTACAGCATGCTGAATGACCTTTGCTTAAGGTCACATATGCTTTGGCATAACTTTAAATCTTTAAACCACTTCTTGTCAAGTTCTGGAAAGCCTAGAGAAATGTTATTGGGCCTGTACCATGCTGATGTAATGGGCTATCAGGATTCCTAATATGGATGACCTTGACCTATATGTCAGTTTTAAATTTCAGACGTAATGCTGAAATATAGAATTAAAATGTTATGATAATTATATTTAATTTTCAAAGAAAACTACAAAATATATATTCAGAACTCTTTAATTCACTTAATTTTATGCGAAAATTGTTTGTGATTTCTACGTAGATAACTAGGTTCTACATTTGAATGTGATTGTATTAGTATAAAGCTTAGCATGATAAAAAATAGATGGTTATGATTATTTTGAAAATAATGTATGTTTTCATCTTTAAAATGTCAACCTAATACTGTACCAGAGTTTCATAGTGTACATTCATGTACATGTATGTGCTTTGAACAGATCATATACTTCCATTGGCATGTATTTCAGGGTATAATGTCGAATCATAAATAAAGGATTAAAAAACACTCAAAGTACATAGTCACTGCTCTCTATTGAAAGAAAACATCAATGCAAATAATTATACTTGAGGTCAACTTGTTTTAAATTTGTTTTAGGTAACAGAACATCCTTGGTGAAAGGATTACAAAGACTTGTATGCTATTTTGACTTAGTCCTATTGGCATACATGAAATACAACTGAATAGAAAATATACGGCCAATTTGCCCTTTATTGAGGTGTGTTGCTTGGTGTCTTTGGCGGCATGCTTCAGAGATATAGCACTATAAAAAGTGCAACAGTTCCACTATACAAGAAGACACAACATGAATATACTGCAGTCTCCCAAAACACACACCTCGCACAACATACACACAACACACCGCATACATGGGAGGCCGTCCTTACCTGACCATAGCTGTTAATAGGACGTTAAGACAGCTTTAGTTTAGACAGTAAAAACTGGACAATTTGACAAAACAAATCGGCCAAAAAATCTATCATTAATATGGCAATTTTAGCGGCATATTGTAAAATAGCAGTCAATGCCTTCATATTAAATTTCCCTGAAGTACTTTTGTCAAAATAATTATTTGAAATGTATTCAATTACTTATTAAATGTTCAAACATCATTTGAGAAAGAAATAAGTTCGATAGACTTCAAAGAAAAAAGGAAAAAGGTCAGTACTTTGGACAGCTACTTAGAAAAAGGCAGCAATGACGTCATATAACATCCCCTAGTACATGTGCTGATATTACAAACATCAATTGTTTTCAGCAAATGTCATCAGGGGCCATCTTGAAAAAGGACACCCAATGACGACTAACTTTTTAAAAATTTCTTTAAATTATGTTAATTTTTTTGAATTAGTATCGCAAACATTTTATTTTTCAATGATACATCAAGTAGGAATGAATAAAGTAAAAAAAATGTTTAAATATATTGCTTACTACTGAGCTTAAATGAAGTTTTTGACAAAAATGGCGGCCATCTTGGAAAATGACAACTATTGTCATTCTTAATTTGACGTCAAATTGATATAAAATTTCTTAAAATTATACTAATTTTAAAAAATTAGTGTCGTAAATGTTTTATTTTCAATTTATACGTGAAATTGGAATTAATAAAATGAAAATATCAGAAGAATTGCTAACCACTGATCTATAATGAGTTTTTTAAAAAAGTGTTGGCGTCCATCTTGGAAAATGACACCTATTGACGTCAAATTGATATAAAATTTCTTGATATTATATAAATTTTAAAAAATTTGTGTCGCAAATGTTTTTTACTTCATTCATAAATGTAATTTCTGCTCCTTAGCGCTCAGCAAAAAGGGAGTAGTATAATGTGACGGGGTGGGGTGTGTTGCTTGGTGTCTTCGGCGGCATGCTTCAGTGATATAGCACTGTAAAAAGGGCAAAAGTTCCACTATACAAGAAGACACAACATGAATATACCGCAGTCTCCCAAAACACGCACCTCGCACAACATACACGCAACACACCGCATACATGGGAGGCCGTCCTTGCATGACCATAGCTGTTAATAGGACGTTAATTAATCAAACAAACAAACAAACAATTTGAATTAATAAAAATTAAAAAATCATGAAATATTGCTTACCATTGATCTATAATGAGGTTTTTGAAAAGTTTTGGCGGCCATCTTGGAAAATAACCCCTATTGACGTCAAATTGATATAAAAAATTAAATCTATTAATATTAAAAAAAATTGCAGTCGCAAATGTTTTATTTTTCATTCATACATGAAATTGGAATTAATCAAATGAAATTTTCATAAAAATTGCTTACAATTGATCTATAATGAGGTTTTTGAAAAGAAAAATTGGCGGCCATCTTGGAAAATGACACTTTATGACGTCAAATAGATATAACATTTTTTTTAAATCCTATTACTTTTTTGTTAATTAGTGTCGCAAATATTTCTTTCTCATTCATACTTCAATAAGGGATGTATAAAATGAAAAAATGAATAAAAATCGCTTGCCATTGATCTATAATGAGGTTTTTGGAAAAAACTTGGCGGCCATCTTGGAAAAGGCTCCCAATGACGTCAGATTGATAAGGAATTTCTTTAACTTCTATCAATTTAAAAAAAAAATAATGTCGCAAATGTTTTATTTTTCAATCATACATCATTTAGTAATGAAAAAAATCAGAAACATTGCTTATTATTGATCTAAATTGAGGTTTTTGAAAAATTTGGCAGCCATCTTGGAAAATGGCCGCCAGTGACGTCATAAGGCTAATTCGCGATAGCCCAGAGGCCAAAAAGTTTTCTTTTGGCCTACACTTCAATTGTGCCAAGTTTCATGCTTTTATCATAATGTGCTCATTTGGCCATATTTCTGCACTTATCTGCTCCACTATTACAATAATGTTAACATTGATGTAGTCGACGAATTCAGTTATCTTGGTATGTTATTTAATTACAATGGTAAATTTAAGAAAACTCAAATTCATGTTGCAAATCAAGGAAGTAAAGCTTATTTTTCCATATGTAGTAAGTTGACAAATCATGCATTTAATATTTCGACTCAGTGTTCAATTTTTGATACATATATTAATAGTATACTGGGATATGCAAGTGAAATTTGGGGACATCATAAGGCTCCTGATGTAGAAAAGGTGCACACTAACTTTTGTAAAAATGTTCTTGGAGTAAATTAAACAACTTGTAATGATTTTGTCTATTTAGAACTAGGAAGGTTGCCTTTGTATATAACCAGAAAAATTAAAATCTTGAAGTGTTGGATAAAACTAAAAGGTACTTCTAACTGTATTTTATAAGAATGTTTAGATACTAGAATTGAAACTAATGATGAGTGTTAAATCATCATTAAAATGAACTAGCAAAAATTGGATTAGCATATCTCTGGAATGATAGATACGTTGACTGTTATACATTTAATATCATTGAGAATATAATTAATGAGGTATATAGACACGAGGTTATCAACAATATAAGTAATACAACACGAGGTATACTGTATAAACATTTAAATGATAATTTTTGTTTACAATTTTATTTAAGAAAGCCTATTGACACTGTATATAAAAATGTTTAACCAAAATAGGAATTTCAGCACACAATCTGAATATTGAAAAGGGTAGAAAACAAAATATCCCACGAGAGAACAGATTGTGTACATGTTGTGATTTAAATGAACTTGAAGATGAATATCACTTTCTATTACAATGTCCATTTTATGTTGATTTACGCCAAAAGTATATTAAGAAATACTATTACAGAAGACCAAGTGTTTTTAAATTAATTAAATTATTAAGCGTTAACAACGTAAAAGAATTACAAAATACTGGTAAATTTATTCATTTTGCTTTTAAGAAAAGGTCAGAAAAGTTAAAAAGTTGAGACATTTGGCTGAAAATTTAATATCTATTATATAAATCACTCTCCATTTCTTTTGTTATATCAATTGTATATTTTGCATGATGTAATTTGTACTTATGGACCGTAAGGTCCACGGAATAAAATGAATTGAATTGAAATTGAAGTGGTTTTTTATGACTGCTTTCAGCTATTGACTGGACTATCTGTTGAGATGGTTGATAAAGTGAGGAGATGAGAGGGTTTGGTATCTAGAGTCTGTTATACATGTAGTAGACGGCATTGGGCTATAAATTGACACAATATATTATGGATTTTATTGGAATTTACCTAATGTGTTGTTGGGTATGTATAGATGTTTGCAGACTTTATTGTACAGTTGTCTTTAAAAATGTAGCAGCTATGTTTAAGGAGACTTGTTATTTTTTCAGCGTATGTTTTCCTTAATTGCTAGTTACAAAATGCACTATTTTTAGACGCTTTTGTCTGATTTACCCTGTATAGAAAACGTTTGGTATTTAACCTTTGAAAATTTTATATGGAAACGCTTGATCTTTCTAAACCAGACAGAAACAATGGTTGTCCATGTGTTGACTTCTTTCCATGTAAACATTTCTTAATTTTTTCAATATTATAGAGTAATAAAAACGTGCGCAAATTACTCGAGGCGTAGACTAAAATGCAAATATAACGTGATATTACTTAAAGATGCTCCATCGCCGACAAAAAGTATTTTTCACTGCAAAATGAAAAAAATATATATTATTTTTGTGTTAATTAGACATACATACACAGGATTGAACACCAATTATTGTTTAAATGATGAATATCATTCATGCTCCGTCGGCGGTGGAGCATCTTTAACACATTAATTCGTAATAATTATACTTGTAAAACTCATTTAAGTAACTCAATGTATATAAATAAAATAGCTCTACTCAATGCAAAGAAAAAAAGACGCATAAACAATTCTACAAGGGTAACCATTTTTGCAAATGACCACTTGCTACATAAGTGCGGATCCCCTTCGTCGGAGACCCTCGGGTGATCGCACTACACTACGATACATTTATCACAGTGTAGCGTAGTGTAGTGCGATCACCCATGGGTCTCCGACGATGGCGGATCCCAAGCAATACCATCTTCAGACTAAGGACCTCTTTCTATATCGGACTAAGTTATTCCACTGTTTTTTCCAACACATGATCTGTTCCACTAGACGTTATGACCATATTGACCAGATACTGGTATAATGGAGCTGGTATCTACCAAGGTAAAAAGTCGATTACCTAGGCCGGAGGGCGAGTATTATCCTCATCTGGAGTTACGATATTCGTCACCACTTTAGGACAATTACATAGACCGGAGGGCGGGTATTATCCTCATCTAGATATACAATATTTGCCATCACTTTAGGAAAATTACCTAGGCCGGAGGGCGAGTATTATCCTCATCTGGAGTTACGATATTGGCAACCACTTTAGGATGATTACCTAGGCCGGAGGGCGGGTATTATCCTCATCTGGAGTTACGATATTGGCCACCACTTTAGGATGATTACCTAGGCCGGAGGGCGGGTATTATCATCATCTGGAGTTACGATATTGGCCACCACTTTAGGACAATTACCTAGGCCGGAGGGCGAGTATTATCCTCATCTAGAGATACGATATTGTCTACCACTTTAGTACGATTACCTAGGTCGGAGTGCGGGTATTATCCTAATCTGGAGTTACGACATTCGTCACCACTTTAGGACGATTACCTACGCCGGAGGGCGGGTATTATCCTCATCTGGAGTTACGATATTGGCCACCACTTTAGGATGATTACATAGGCCGGAGGGCGGGTATTATCCTCATCTAGAGTTACGATATTAGCCACCACTTTAGGACGATTACCTAGGCCGGAGGGCGAGTATTATCCTCATCGATTACCTAGGCCAACGGGCGAGTATGATCCTCATCTGGAGGTACGATATTCGTCATCACTTTAGGGCAATTACCTAGGTCGGAGGGCGGGTATTATCCTCGTCTAGAGTTACGATATATTGGCCACCACTTTAGGGCAATTACCTAGGTCGGAGGGCGGGTATTATCCTCATCTGGAGTGACGATATTCGTCATCACTTTAGGACGATTACCAAGACCGGAGGGCGAGTATTATCCTCATATGGAGTTACGATATTCGTCATCACTTTAGGATAATTACCTAGGCCGGAGGGCGAGTATTATCCTCATCTGGAGTAACGATATTGGCAACCACTTTAGGATGATTACCTAGGCCGGAGGGCGAGTATTATCCTCATCTGGAGTTACGATATTCGTCATCACTTTAGCACAATTACCTAGGCCGGATGGCGGGTATTATCCTCATCTAGATTTACAATATTTGCCATCACTTTAGGACAATTACCTAGGCCGGAGGGCGAGTATTATCCTCATCTGGAGTTACGATATTGGCAACCACTTTAGGATGATTAACTAGGCAAGAGGGCGAGTATTATCCTCATCTGGAGTTACCATATTGGCCACCACTTTAGGATGATTACATAGGCCGGAGGGCGGGTATTATCCTCATCTGGAGTTACGATATTGGCCACCACTTTAGGACAATTACCTAGGCCGGAGGGCGAGTATTATCCTCATCTAGAGATACGATATTGGCTACCACTTTAGGACAATTACCTAGGTCGGAGGGCGGGTATTATCCTCATCTGGAGTTACGACATTCGTCACCACTTTAGGACGATTACCTACGCCGGAGGGCGGGTATTATCCTCATCTGGAGTTACGATATTGGCCACCACTTTAGGACGATTACCTAGGTCGGAGGGCGGGTATTATCCTCATCGATTACCTAGGCCAGAGGGCGAGTATGATCCTCATCTGGAGTTACGATATTCGTCATCACTTTAGGGCAATTACCTAGGTCGGAGGGCGGGTATTATCCTCATCTAGAGTTACGATATTGGCCACCACTTTAGGGCAATAACCTAGGTCGGAGTGCGGGTATTATCTTCATCTAGAGTTACGATATTGGCCACCACTTTAGGGCAATTACCTAGGTCGGAGGGCGGGTATTGTCCTCATCTAGAGTTACGATATATTGGCCACCACTTTAGGGCAATTACCTAGGTAGGAGGGCGGGTATTATCCTCATCTGGAGTTACGATATTCGTCATCACTTTAGGACGATTACCAAGGCCGGAGGGCGAGAATTATCCTCATATGGAGTTACGATATTCGTCATCACTTTAGGATAATTACCTAGGCCGGAGGGCGGGTATTATCCTCATCTGGAGTTACGATATTGGCAACCACTTTAGGATGATTACCTAGGCCGGAGGGCGAGTATTATCCTCATCTGGAGTTACGATATTCGCCACCACTTTAGGACAATTACCTAGGCCGGAGGGCGGGTATTATCCTCATCTGGAGTTACGATATTGGCCACCACTTTAGGACAATTACCTAGGTCGGAGGGCGGGTATTATCCTCATCTAGAGTTACGATATTGGCCACCACTTTAGGACGATTACCTAGGCCGGAGGGCGAGTATTATCCTCATCGATTACCTAGGCCAACGGGCGAGTATGATCCTCATCTGGAGGTACGATATTCGTCATCACTTTAGGGCAATTACCTAGGTCGGAGGGCGGGTATTATCCTCATCTAGAGTTACGATATTAGCCACCACTTTAGGACGATTACCTAGGCCGGAGGGCGAGTATTATCCTCATCGATTACCTAGGCCAACGGGCGAGTATGATCCTCATCTGGAGGTACGATATTCGTCATCACTTTAGGGCAATTACCTAGGTCGGAGGGCGGGTATTATCCTCATCTAGAGTTACGATATATTGGCCACCACTTTAGGGCAATTACCTAGGTCGGAGGGCGGGTATTATCCTCATCTGGAGTTACGATATTCGTCATCACTTTAGGACGATTACCAAGGCCGGAGGGCGAGTATTATCCTCATCTAGAGTTACGATATTCGTCATCACTTTAGCACAATTACCTAGGCCGGAGGGCGGGTATTATCCTCATCTGGAGTTACGATATTGGCCACCATTTTAGGACAATTACATAGGCCGGAGGGCGAGTATTATCCTCATCTGGTGGGTCGGGTGATCAAATAGAGAAGTAATGGTGGTTATACGAGGATTGATGTAATTGCAATACGATCCTATACAACTCATTGGAAGGCGATCACTATCACAGGCATAGCTCCTACATATAGTGATTGAATAAGGGTTCAACACTGACAAGGCAAGTAATGAATTCAGCGAGTCACAGATTTTAATGTTTCATGGCACACAAACAGTAAAGACTTAAGTAACAATAAATGGTAGGCATACTATCCTTCAGACAGGATTGGAAAATAAATTTAAAACTTAAAGCAGAACAAAAACTATACTGGAAGAGTCGTTTGTAACTTGATATCAAGCACAAAAATGACCGTCGTTTAGTAGTATACTGCCCTTAATGATTAATATATTAAGGTAATATGTAGTCTTACTGGCACTGAGTTAGTGTATATCTTTGGAAAATCAAAGTAGGGTGATATCTATAAGATAATAATAGTATTCCTATCAACTCTTCATAATGGAAATGCATTATTTTAAATAATATAGCGGTGTATATTAAAATAAAATATGGAAATAATATTTTAGTGACTATTGAATAAAAAGTTAACATATGTAACACCGGGTGACAGCATACACTGATGTCAAGACAACTGATGTCAAGACAACTGATATCAAGACAACTGAT
>SAYR01073692.1:366618-402910 GCA_004382745.1 Argopecten irradians irradians | reverse complement strand
TCAGTACATTCTGAGAAATAGCGGTAACAAACTTTAACTATCAAAATCCAAGATGGCTGCCTGGCGGCCATTTTGTTGACCGACTGGTCCCAAAATACAATATGCACAACTAGGTCCCTAGGGGAACCTACATATGAAATTTGAGAAAGATCCCTGCTGCCCTTTACGAGAAATAGCGGTAACAAGAATTGTTAACGGACGAAAGGACGGAAGGACGGACGGACGGAAGGACGGACGGACGGAAGGACGGACGACGGACCACGGACAAAAAGCGATTTGAATAGCCCACCATCTGTTGATGGTGGGCTAAAAAGTTAACATATGTAACACCGGGTGACAGCATATACTGATGTCAAGACAACTGATGTCAAGACAACTGATGTCAAGACAACTGATATCAAGACAACTGATGTCAAGACAACTGATGTCAAGACAACTGATATCAAGACAACTGATGTCAAGACAACAGATATCAAGACAACTGATATCAAGACAACTGATGTCAAGACAACTGATGTCAAGACAACTGATGTCAAGACAACTGATATCAAGACAACTGATGTCAAGACAACTGATATCTGATATCAAGACAACTGATGTCAAGACAACTGATATCAAGACAACTGATGTCAAGACAACTGATGTCAAGACAACTGATATCAAGACAACTGATGTCAAGACAACTGATATCAAGACTGATGTCAAGACAACTGATATCAAGACAACTGATATCAAGACAACTGATGTCAAGACAATTGATGTCAAGACAACTGATATCAAGACAACTGATGTCAAGACAACTGATATCAAGACAACTGATGTCAAGACAACTGATGTCAAGACAACTGATGTCAAGACAACTGATGTCAAGACAACTGATATCAAGACAACTGATGTCAAGACAACTGATATCAAGACAACTGATGTCAAGACAATTAGTAGAATTACACTTTACAGGCATCCTCTAAATAATTGGTTCTCTTCAGTCAGATAAGTAAAAAACATTCTGGTAACTTTAAGATTGCAAAAATTAATTTCAGCATATAAAATATCCTCTGTATTTTTTTCAGTCATGTCAAATTAGTTAATAGCTGAATTTTCAGTGTTACATACAATTTGAGGAAATCCTGTGGATGTGCCATATGATACATGCTATATAGTAGTGAATGTCCGTCATTTGGAATAAAACAACACGTTGATAAGAACTATTGTATATCGACTGACATGATGACAATGATGATAACAAATGGGAATCACTCGACATACATCAATAGACGTAACATAGAACATTACATTTAGGAAGATTCTATATCACAGATGTTTTAATTCATTATAATGCAATGTTACCCTCAACTGTGTTTATAGAGTGTTACTACCAAAGACAATTTAACAATTAGTCAAAAAAATCGAACTTTTGCCTTTTTATTAAAATAAATATCCAATAATGCCTTCATAGAAAAACTATATAGATGGTACACAGGTATAAACAATATCATAAATAGCCCCAGGCAAATCAGACAAGTTCATTTAAATATCCTAGAAACTTAAATTTCACAACTAATAAAATATCATATCCACGTATGTTTACTCGTCTGAGAGTTTAAAGTGAAAAACAAAGGGTTTAATTATAAGTGATATGTCTACATAATAAAATGTATCATATTCAATTATGAGATAACATAGAGTTATGTCATTTGCCATAAACAAAATTACTTTTACGAAAACGTCATTAAAAGTTGCATTGATGCTAATTTTCTAATTGTTACATCATGTGTTTATGAGCATAACGTCATGAGTTTGTGAGCATAACGTCATGAGTTTCTAATTATTGCTTCATGTGTTTGTGAGCATAACGTCATGAGTTTCTAATTGTTACGTCATGTGTTTGAGAGAATAACGTCACGAGTTTCTAATTATTACATCATGTGTTTATGACTATAACGTCATGAGTTTCTAATTGTTACGTCATGTGTTTGAGATAATAACGTCATGAGTTTTTAATTGTTACATCATGCGTTTGTGAGCAGTTACATCATGTGTTTTTAATTGTTATATCATGTGTTTGTGAACATAACGTAACGAGTTTTTATTTGTTACGTCATGTGTTTGTGATCATAACGTCATGAGTGTCTATTATTACGTCATGTGTTTGTGAACATAACGTAATGAGTTTCAAATTGTTACATCATGTGTTTGTGAACATAACGTCATGAGTTTGTGAACATAACGTCACGAGGTTTTCATTGTTACATCATGTGTTTGTGAGCATAACGTCATGAGTTTCAAATTGTTACACCATGTGTTTGTGAGCATAACGTCATGAGTTTTTAATTGTTACGTCATGTGTTTGAGAAAATCACGTCATAAGTTTCCAATTGTTACGTCATGTGTTTGAGAGAATAACGTCATGAGTTTTTAATTGTTACATCATGTGTTTGTGAGCATAACGTCACGAGTTTCTTATTATAACATCAGGTGTTTCTGATCATAACAGAAACTACCCTCAAGATCAAAGTATTCTGTAATAAGCAAAGATGGACTTTCCTCTTTCTCAAGGGTAAGACGCTTTGAGTTTCCACCAGGGAAAAAAAAGAAAGATAATTCCGAGAGTAAAGCGTGTGTGTGTGTGTGTGTGTGTGTGATATAGTTAACGGTAAAATGATGTACGTTAAACCTGTTTCTACAAAGATAAAGAATTTTCGAGGAAGCACATGACATATTAAAGATAAGACATAAATGTACAATTTCTGGATGTTTTTGTTGAATATTGTAAACGAACTTATGCAACGACATTTTGCGCCTTTATGGCCAATATGTATTCGGCGTAAAATGTTTCAATTACGACTTAATGCGGGTTTTTAACTAATAAATAACGAAATAAATTCGCCGTTAAAAGGGTATCATGAATGAAAAAGCTGCGAAAGTAAGTTTGCAGTATATAACAGAAAACATCATTAAATGAAGTCTTGAATTGTAATGACTAGGCCATACCTAATTATACAAAGATATGTATAGGCAAGTACAGAATAATAATGTTACAAATGCCCATAAATGGTCACAATGATGTAAATGTTACACTTGAAGTCACAATACATTTTGAATAAAATATTACTAAATTCATCATCTCCCAAATCTCTAAAAACTCTAAAAGGTCGCACACATCTATTATATGTTAATACACTATGCTCAATACCTTAGTCAGCCTTACTATAATTGTAATATATATATATACAGATTTCAAACATGTCCACTTACAAACATTCTTCATATTAAACATAAACGTTCTATTTTTCACTCTATTTAACCTTTCAGTCCTTTCTAACTTTCCTTCGGATTGATCGTTTGACATTTCACCCTACTGTGATTGACATTTACTTGAATCTTGTGCAGATGGCAGATGATTTCGTTCCTCTAATGAAGTTTTCTATTTATCACTTTCACTTTGCACGCTTTAACACATACATAAGGTATTTCTAAGCTTTAGGTGAATTTTCTTGAGTTCCCAAGTCAATATATTTCAAATTTTAGTTCTATATCTACAAAACAATATTTTGCATTAATGAAAATTAATAAATACTATGAAATCAATCCATTTTTAATTATTCATGGACATTATTAATCTCAATAAGTATTTAAAAATAAAACGTGAAAATAGCTTATTGCTCCACAGTACAATCATGTCTGATTAAGCTTCCTTTACCAAACAAAACGAGTACAAACACACACTGTTGCTTCATATATCTGATTTAAGGTTCATAACACTAGACATTTACCTCTCCCATATGTAACAGTGTTTCCATTTCATATTTAGTTATACTAATTAGTTTTCACGTTTTCACAGTATACAATCGGTTCAATCTTTGGATTTCATAGATATATGCTATATAACACACTATATATATATTTACTATTGGTGCCAATAACAGCTTCTATACATAGTTAGGTAAGAACGTAAAATCACCTTTTGATTAGAAAAACTAGGTAATATCAAAATGTATCCTTTAAACATTTCCGTTGTAAATGCCTTCAAAAATATCAAAAACATTTTATACGTGATATCTCACATCAAACAAATAGATTACAATAAATCACATTTTCGTATTCTGATATTTTAATGGTTTCGACTGACCTGACATTTTAAATAGTTTAAAACACATTGTTTATGGTCCAGACCAATCTAATATAATTGTGTACATTGCATTTTGTTTATTTCGTTTAAAAAACGATTAATGTGTACCAACACATTAATTTTGCTGTATTTTGAAAATGCCTAAATAAGTAATAATTATGCAGTACACATGAATATGGTTGGACAGACTTTTCCTTACCGTTCGCATTCAGTGAGCATTCCTGTATTAATACGGCTCAGACGCGTTCTTCATAATCAGTTCTACATACAAAAACAGACGCGTTCTTCATAATCAGTTCTGCATACAAAAATTATTGTTACTATTTTTGCAAATTTCTACGGGACAAGGTTACAATGTTCATTTGGTATTTATATATACTAAATTTAAAACACAATTTAGCCTTCAGCCAAATAACGGTTTATAAACCTAATGTTAAACAATTGATTTTAACGCATTGTATTTACTGATTATTATGATAATAAATACAAATGGGATTAGACACAAGAACTTCTGGTTGTCTGCACCCGTTATAAGGTATACCATAACTCTAAATCAAACAGGAAAGACAATCGTTACATTTCATATCTCCTATTTTCTCTTTCACAATTTACACAAATGCATTAGGATGAACAGTTTATGTGATGTTTCGTGTTTATGGTGATCCAGCACTCCGCTCATGCATGATAACACTGCTACCGTGATATACATTAAAATAAATCAGCTTATATTACATGTAGAGAACTTATTACAATATTACAAATGTGATAATAAATAAACATGAAATAAATATTATGGTTGAACATTTCCTTAAAGCTATAAAAATTCATTATCATTAAATATTGATTCGAAAAAATAGATGAACACAACTCTTTGGAATTTAAAATATGATACAGTTCCTGGAAACAGGTATCATGCTCTTCATCCCAATGTACAGTGTACACATTGTATCTTTAAATAGACAAAGATAGACCACCGGAAAACAGCTCAATAGTCTAAAGCATTTGAAACATATTTTATAGAAATGTTAAAGGTATATAGACATTTTGATAGCTAATCTTTTGAGGTCCTAGAGAATGAACACTAGAAATGAGAGTAATGATAAAGTATCTTTGATTTTCTAGAGAAACTATTAAATGTAGTATAAGACAATTAGGCAGAATGTTAATGATCAAACAGATTTAATGTGAGAGATTCAGTTACCAAGTTCAATCGTCAAGATAACAAATCAAAACGATTGTTGGTTTTTACTGAACTAATACTGAATATAAATATATCTTTAAAAAGCACTTTGGAATTAATTTAAAATTCTTTACAATTCATCATGGGAAGCCTGAAAAAAAAAATACTCAGCATTAGGTTTTAGCAATACATTCCAGGGATTATATCAAAATTTTCAAATCTAACATCCCCAAAAACATCATGTATCTAGAGGTTATTTCAGAGTGATTTCAATCTTTCAATTCCACTCAATGGTAAAAACTCCTCTCCAAAAATCTTGAAAGTTGATAATTTCAAAACTGTGAATATGAATGCTTTCCTTGCAGTGTAAACAATCTTTCTTAAGCGGCCAATTAATTTTGCTGATTTTTCAATTGATATTAATTCGCGGACATTAAGTTTTGCAAAATTACTTTGATCGCGAAATTTGTGAAAATAAATCGCAGGCCAAGTAAAGGCGATTTACAGTAACTAAAATGTCCTTTATTGAATCCAATAGTTTATGAATTACTTGATTCAATCATCGAGTTCAGCCGTGTTGCCGATATTTCACTTACCGTTGTTGCAGGTAATTTTCTTTTGATAAACCGAATGATTTGATCAGCATCTAAAAAGTCAATATCCTGTCCATACATATGCTGAAACACAAGAAAATGATGTATCATCACAAATGCATAATTATATAATGCTGTTATTTATCATTCAGATACTTTGAAGGTCATCGATTAGGTTGACAAGTTTATTTTCCATAAAGTTGTTGATAAACCTATAGATATATCTATCTGTAACTTTGGAGAAATATTTGTAAAATATTGTTATTATAATAGAATAATAATTGATATAATTATGTTTTCCATAATATATATTTTTACCTTAGGTCAGAAACACTAAACGATTTCCAGGGCCATTTACAACTATAGTCCCAACTATATTTTGTCTTGTTTTAAAATGAAAAGAAATTTAGACTTGTTTTAAATTATACAGTTAATCAGACTCGAAGAAATTTTACCTTTCACAGAATGACAAAAGGAAATGGAGGTAGTAACAATACTTACCTGAGGGATACCTCTGTGTGCTCCCTTGTAAAACCTTACTGTAGTAACAATACTTACCTGAGGGAAACCTCTGTGTGCTCCCTTGTAAAACCTTACTGTAGTAACAATACTTACCTGAGGGATACCTCTGTGTGCTCCCTTGTAAAACCTTACTGTAATAACAATACTTACCTGAGGGATACCTCTGTGTGCTCCCTTGTAAAACCTTACTGTAGTAACAATACTTACCTGAGGGAAACCTCTGCGTGCTCCCTTGTAAAACCTTACTGTAATAACAATACTTACCTGAGGGATACCTCTGCGTGCTCCCTTGTAAAATCTTACAGTAGTAACAGTACTTACCTGAGGGATACCTCTGCGTGCTCCCTTGTAAAACCTTACAGTATTAACAGTACTTACCTGAGGGATACCTCTGCATGCTCCCTTGTAAAACCTTACTGTAGTAACAATACTTACCTGAGGGATACCTCTGCGTGCTCCCTTGTAAAACCTTACAGTAGGGTAAGCAGATACTCCAGCATGATGACATAGATTACGCTCTTCATCACAGTTTACTTTACCTGCCTTCACCCGACCATCAAGTGTCTGTCAACAGAAAAATGATTTATACATCAGTAATGTAATATCCTAGACAGATCATAGTTTAGCAATATCACTTCTACCTATTTGACAATAGAGGTACACTGTTAATGCTTGTGCTTTCACTCTTGGTATTTATATATCATATAGTCCATCAAGTATTCCATTCCTACAATATAGTATGTACACCAATAAGATCTCTACATGATGTCCATGCTGAAAAAGGAAAGGAAATTATGTGTCTTTTTATTAAGCTTTGTCTACAACTGAAAGAGTATTGAGTTGAAAACAGTCTTAAGCTTAAATAGAACCAATCATAGATGAATACACGAATAATATTGTTGTTTTGCTAAGCAAAACCCCAGTCTTAGACTGTTTCAAAATTCTGTATCCAGAAATTCAAACCCACATCACAACAGTTTCGTAATTACCTCTGCAATTTTCTCAAACTCTGGTTTAAAGACCTGACAATGTCCACACCAAGGCGCGTAGAAGTCGACGATGAACGGAGTGGTACTGGACAGTACAGTTTGGTGGAAGTTGTAGTTGTGGAGGGTTTCCACTTTACTGGGTAAGAACTCAAACGCCCACGCTCGCAACGACTGAGCATCTCTATGCCAGCCATTGTAGGTACTGAAACGGTGGGATAATGTAATTAAAATAAATTTGTTAATCACTTTAGGATATGATAATGATACAATGCCATCAAAACTGTATTATTCTTACAAAGTTTATCTATATTGTGTGTTCAATATAGCTCAGCTGATAAACTAAGGGGAAATTTGCAATCTATGAAACAATCTTTTGGACTGACTGGAGGAGACGTGTTAATTTTTTGTAACATATACTTATGATATATGACTATACATCTATTTAATATTTATTCATATACAACACCAATACTCACAAAAATGAGCCACTGCCCTTCTGGGAGTCGGCAGGATAAAGCCTCATGCTAGGATACGAGTTGACGTTTTCCTGTCGGCATAACATAGCCTCTTTCTGACATTCTACTTGGGCCACAAAGATATTCTTTGTATTTTTCAGCATCTAAAACCAGTAAATATTATTAAATTATAAAAAGATGTTATAGAAAATCTTATTTTTTGGATATTACTGCATCATAAATGGAAGAGTAAATAGCTTTAGCATTTGTTTATGATGTCCTTTTCTTACTGTTGAATATTACACCAAATACATAATTGTCAACACATATTGGTAGGTAGTTGGAGTTATCTATTAACATGGCTAGTCTTTTCCAATCAGAAGCTATCTACTGAAATCACATTATAAAATCATGTTTTAGTAAAAAGAGTAACATTTAACCAAATTATTACAAGAGTTATCTACCTTGGCAAGTCTTCTCCACTCCGGAGCTAGCTGTTGACAAGGTCCACACCATGAGGCGTAGAAATCGATGATCCAAATCACTCCCTCATCTTTCTGCCTCACCAGCCGTTCAAAACTGTTAAAGTCGAGGGTCAACACAGGTGGCTTCAGTGTGTCCTCTATAAACTCTCCAAGGTCGTTCGCGCGGTGATGGCCGTGGTACTGTATAGGTACAGTGGCGTTGTACAGGATGGTGGTGGGATAGGAGTTTATGTTATACTGGAATGGGAAAATAACGCAATTACTAACAGTGACTGCATCAAATAATATACTAGGTTTGCTGTTGTCATGTGACTATTATACAGTATGTTGTTATTATTTTATAATTCTCTGACACATTAACATTTCGTTTAGAGGAATAAATATATGTAGGCACTCTAAATTCAATGTATATGACTGCCTAATAACAAGATAATTAACTTTTATCTATTTACGTACAAATGTAACAGCTTTTTGATAAAATGATGTGAGGTTGTATGGGATATCAAAATATGAACAATGATGAGTGCCCCGCTTGCTAATTTGATGACAAAGTCTTTCGTTGTAATCAAATCTATCGAATTGTGTAATAAAATGGTTATTCAGGTCAACATAATGATGTAAACTATAACACGTTAATAACAAAAACGCTTTATGAGAAATTCAGGGTTATAATGTAGGCATTTTCATTCTTGTGAAGGTTCGTATAAGACATCTGTAATATTTGTATAACAAATTGTATAATCAACAAAAACTAGGAGTCAGATTTCAAGGAAGGATAGATAGCTAGGGACACACAAGTGTACCATTCTACAGACATCTGAGTGTATCGTACAGATAGGGACATACCATTCTACAGCCATCTGAGTGTATCATACAGATAGGGACATACCATTCTACAGACATCTGAGTGTATCATACAGATAGGGTCATACCATTCTACAGATGTCTGAGTGTATCATACACATAGGGACATATCATTCTACAGACATCTAAGTGTATCATACAGATAGGGACATACCATTCTACAGACATCTGAGTGTATCATACAGATAGAGACATATCATTCTACAGACATCTAAGTGTATCATACAGATAGGGACATACCATTCTACAGACATCTGAGTGTATCACACAGATAGGGTCATACCATTCTACAGACATCTGAGTGTATCATACAGATAGGGACATACCATTCTACAGACATCTGAGTGTATCATAGAGATAGAGACATACCATTCTACAGACATCTGAGTGTATCGTACAGAAAGAGACATACCATTCTACAGACATCTGAGTGTATCATACAGACAGGGACATACCATTCTACAAACATCTGAGTGTATCATACAGATAGGGACATATCATTCTTCACACATCTGAGTGTATCATACATATACGGACATACCATTCTACAGACATCTGAGTGTATCATACAGATAGAGACATACCATTCTACAGACATCTGAGTGTATCATAGAGATAGAGACATACCATTCTACAGACATCTGAGTGTATCATACAGATAGGGACATACCATTCTACAGACATCTGCGTGAATTGTACAGATAGGGACATACCATTCTACAGACATCTGAGTGTATCGTACAGATAGGGACATACCATTCTACAGACATCTGAGTGTATCATACAGATAGGGACATACCATTCTACAGACATCTGAGTGTATCATACAGATAGGGACATACCATTCTACAGACATCTGAGTGTATCATACAGATAGGGACATACCATTCTACAGACATCTGAGTGTATCATACAGATAGGGACATACCATTCTACAGACATCTGAGTGTATCATACAGATAGGGACATACCATTCTACAGACATCTGAGTGTATCACAAAGATAGGGTCATACCATTCTACAGACATCTGAGTGTATCATACAGATAGGGACATACCATTCTACAGACATCTGAGTGTATCATACAGATAGGGACATACCATTCTACAGACATCTGAGTGTATCATACAGATAGGGACATACCATTCTACAGACATCTGAGTGTATCATACAGATAGGGACATACCATTCTACAGACATCTGAGTGTATCATAGAGATAGAGACATACCATTCTACACACATCAGAGTGTATCGTACAGAAAGAGACATACCATTCTACAGACATCTGAGTGTATCATACAGACAGGGACATACCATTCTACAAACATCTGAGTGTATCATACAGATAGGGACATACCATTCTACAAACATCTGAGTGTACCATAGAGATAGAGACATACCATTCTACAGACATCTAAGTGTATCATACAGATAGAGACATATCATTCTACAGACATCTAAGTGTATCATACAGATAGGGACATATCATTCTACAAACATCTGAGTGTATCGTACAGATAGGGTCATACCATTCTACATCTGAGTGTATCGTACAGATAGGGACATACCATTCTACAAACATCTGAGTGTAGAGACATACCATTCTACAGACATCTAAGTGTATTATACAGATAGAGACATATCATTCTACAGACATCTAAGTGTATCATAGAGATAGAGACATACCATTCTACAGACATCTGAGTGTATCGTACAGATAGGGACATACCATTCTACAGACATCTGAGTGTATCGTACAATCCACCGTTCCAAAGTTGACCATCCCTCCATAACTTTTGGCTGCCTTCCTAAACTCTGGCAAAAGTCTCATACAGGGAGGGCACCACTGATAAACAAAATAAGAGACAGAATTATTGTACTACATACAAATAAATACATGTATTATCAAAGTTGCATTTAATATGAAACTACAAATTTTCCAAATAGACTATAACACATTACCTTTTTAAAATTTTCTTTTGATGTCTAATTTCATATTAATAAACCTTTCATGACATAGTGTAAGTTTTAAAAAAGATTTCTATATGATTTTGAAACCTAAATACAGTGTAACTTGTCTCAAGCAGATGCCACAGGACCAGCATACTAGTATTTGTCTGGTACAGACAGCTTTCAAGATTATACCAAATTAATAACTACCATAAAGTAAGGAGGAGAATGTTATAAAATAATGCTGGAATACACAGAGATTCGGATTAGACAAGGACCAGTTTTGGGAGGTTACGTTTTACATGTAGTCATAAACTGATGTATGGAGACAGCATGAAAAAGGATCTAAATTATTAATTGTAATAATTATTTGTACACTTACTGGAGCGAAGAAATCGATGAACCATGGATCAGAGCTGTCAGGGCCCACTCTATGGTCACGGAAATCTTCCTTACCCAGAGATTCCACCTTCACTACAGCACTGTCACGGGCAAACGCAGCAACATCGTGGGCCGTCATCCGACCTAGCAACAGGACAACCCTCGTGTAAAGCCATGGCAACCAACTGACAGGTTATGTTTGAAAATAGGACCTACTGTATTATACTCACCAACACATTATTAATCCATATAAAAATTTCGTTCATTGTGATGTTTTATTTGGTACCATGGAAACAAAATGACATCTGATGCCTCGCAAAACTATACATAACCATTATTGCAATTTTCAACAAAATCTGACAATATCTAAATGTTGAACAGTCAGAAGTCTTTGTTATGTTACCATGGAAACAATTATTATACCCTGTGATGTGTAAAAAAATAGCAATTTCTAAGTTACATCACATATTATATACATTACTTTAAACAGACCAACATGTGGTGACCTTCATGATAAGAAATTTATGGGATACTCTCATGCGTTCATAGCACATGAATTTTCATGGTTTTAATTCATGACTATTTCATGATTATATTTCCATGAAACTGTATTTGGCAGTGTGTTCAAAATAATGATTTAAGTGATATTATTACCGTAGTATATTTCATAGCCTCCCGTCTCTTTGAATACAAGAAAGCTTGGAAACTTGATTACATGTACACTGTTACATTCTGTCCTCATCAGCTGGCAGTCAACTCGACCAATCTGTAAATAAATCGGACAGTCAACTCGAGCAATCTGTAAATCAATCAAACAGTTAACTCGACCAATCTGTAAATAAATCGGACAGTCAACTCGACCAATCTGTAAATAAATCAGACAGTTAATTATAACTCTACCAATCTGTAAATCAATCAGACAGTCAACTCGACCAATCTGTAAATCAATTAAACAGTCAACTCGACCAATCTCTAAATCAATCAAACAGTCAACTCGACCAATATCTAAATCAATCAGAGAGTCAACTCGACCAATATGTAAATCAATCAAACAGTCAACTCGACCAATCTCTAAATCAATCAAACAGTCAACTCGACCAATCTCTAAATCAATCAAACAGTCAACTCGACCAATCTGTAAATCAATCAGGCAGTCAACTCGACCAATCTGTAAATCAATCAGACAGTCAACTCGACCAATCTGTAAATCAATAAGACAGTCAACTCGACCAATCTGCAAATCAATCAAATAGTCAACTAGACCTATCTCTAAATTGATGAGACAGTCAACTCGACCAATCTGTAAATAAATCGGACAGTTAACTCGACCAATCTGTAAATCAATAAGACAGTCAACTCGACCAATATGTAAATCAATAAGACAGTCAACTCGACCAATCTCTAAATCAATCAGACAGTCAACTCGACCAATCTGTAAATCAATCAGACAGTCAACTCGACCAATCTGGTCAAGTATTGTTCCCCTTCTCCAAGGGATGTTTGCAGTCAAATTTGGTTACATTCCATGCAGAACTCTAAGACAAGTAGTGATTTAAAGGAAATGTTGACAGACTGACGACAGACGCCGCGCCATGACATAAGCTCGTCGGCCCTTCAGGCCAGGTGAGCTAATAATATAAGGTGGTTATGTGAATACAGTGAGCTTATATTAAATTGTTTTTCTATAAAAGATACCTGAATATCATCGAGCATGCCCGATAGTTTCCTGAACTCTATATCCAGATCAGCATCTCCTTCCACAAAGTGAATCAGCCAAGCTGTCTTTTGTCCTTTCTTCATTCTGTCTTTAATGCTCTGGTAAATTAAAATTTGTTAATCACATGGTCACAATGGAAATTGGAGGTCTATTTATAGCAAAATAATAGGACAACCCAGATTACGAAAATTAACATTTAATTTATTTTAATTCCATTGTTTAGAGAGTGATGATAAGTGTGGTATTAATGGTAAGCTAACTCCACACAATTATCAATCTTATTTTACATTTTAAAAATTAAGCCCTTTCCGAAAGGTAGTGGACGTTTCAGTTATATACTCCAATACAAGGAGATAGTGCCATGTTAATCTGTGAACTGACCTTAAAGGTGGCCTGGTCTAGTACTGCTACATCTGGTAGCTGTGACATCACCTGGTGGGCAATTTCCTGGGCAAATAAACTTGTGATTTTCTGGAAGGAAAATAATAGTAGGATATACTATATAATTCCAGCTCCATATTCTCTGTATTCTAGTACAGATTGAAGACTTGTAGGTTTCAATACAACACGATACCTAACTTAAAGCCCAAATAACGACATCTTCCAAATGTTCAGTTTGGTTTGTTTAGTCAGGTAAGGATGTGCTAGGTTTGATGGAGAAAAACCAGAGTACCCGGAGAAAAACCACCGACAACGGTCAGTACCTGACAACTGCCCAAAATGGGATTAAAACTCATGACCCAGAGGTGGATGGCTTGTGGTAATATGTGGGGACATCTTAACCACTCTGCATATAACTTACAGTACATGTAGTACCAATTATGTTATACATATACCTGGAAATGATTTCCTGGATTATTTGTTGTCATGTATATATACGTACCAGACCAGCTCCCTCCATGACTTGTTGACTTTCGTAGAACATGGTACCATACTCCACCCCCAGTCGTGCACAAACATCCTCACTGTTGAGGCAGTCCAGCCTCCCGACATTCACTAATTCCTCCTAAAGTAACATAATGACAGCTTTACAAATCAGGGACCATTTCTGGGGCATCTACATGTAAGGTAAATACAAATCAGGGACCTATTCTTGGGCTTCTAGGTGTAAGGTAAATACAAATCAGGGACCTTATTCTGGGGCTTCTAGGTGTAAGATAAATACAAATCAGGGACCTATTCTGAATCTTTGAGTGTAAGGTAAATACAAATCGGGGACCTATTCTGAAACAGGGACCTTTTCTGGGACTTCTAGGTGTAAGGTAAATACAAATCAGGGACCTATTCTGGGACTTCTAGGTGTAAGGTAAATACAAATCGGGGAACTATTCTGGGACTTCTAGGTGTAAGGTAAATACAAATCAGGGACCATATTCTGGGACTTCTAGGTGAATGATACATGTAAAATTGTACACAATTTTCATTTTGCTTCTTTTGAAAGCTTTCTTCCATATCTTAATTCTCAATTCCTTATTAATAAGAGCGGCAACGATCTCCTTGCTGATATTCTTTGCAGCTGTTGTGTACGACAAACACTGTACGATTATTATACTAACAAAATCCCTTATTCATTTATATTATGAAAATCAAATTTTCTTGTTCGATACGTACAACAACTCATACAATCGTAAAAATTCCATTCATAAAAACAGCTTCAATCATGTTAAATGTATTTCTGTTTCAACATAGGTTTTCATCTAGATAATGACATTCATAAGCTAGCTCCATTAAAATTGTTTATGTTTGCAATGTTTCAACAAATGAAAGAGATTTAGCTAAAACCACTCACCAACATGGCTGCCAGTTTGATACAAGTGCTTTTTGTCAAACAGTCTGTAACACAAATAAGATAGAGTTTACTGTGTTACAGGTTCCTTGTCTTTCAATGTGATAACTGACTGAAATTAATAAATAAAGATTTTATAGGAAATAGGAATTATGATACTTCCAACAATATATCATTCTTCTAATTATGAATATGAAAATGATGTCTAGTTCCCTTCATTGGAGACTTTTCCATAAAAAAAATACCAGGTAATCAAACTAAAATGGAACATTCCGTAGGTATCCTCACCTCCCCCGTCCCCACAGAATGTGATGAGCCACGGCCGATCGTTGTCGGAGTTAGTGGTATAACTGTCAAAGTTGCCCCTCCATAGATCCACCACTGAAGCTGTCACCTGTTTTAGGGCGTATCTAACCATCGGGCCTGTCATCCTCTCTCCGTGGTACTTCTCTTTCTATAACAATTTTACATTTTTTAATTAGTTAGCAGTTTTGTAACGTCAATTGTTATCAATTGTTGGCATCTTTTATCTCGAGGATTACCAAGATCATCATCAATGAGTGATTACTTAACAATCTCATTCGTGGAATTTATATACCCTACTTTTGTTAATCAAAGGCCCATAACTCCGCAAAAAAGAATCCTATGAAAGTGCCATCCAATAATATTTGCAAGAGTTATTGAACGGACACATAACTCAGCCAAATAGGATCCAATTAAAGTCCTGATCCAACTTGGCCAAGGCCCTAAGACTTTTATTTTGAGAAAATCTGGTAATATTTGGGAGAGCAATTAAATGGAACCAGGCGAAAATGCCATTTTTCTTAATCAAAGGGCCATAACTCAGCCAAATAGGGGCCAATGAAAGTGCGGGGCGAACACATCCGAGTCCTATTATGAATATTTTTTTAAAACAAGAGACCCATGGGCCTTAGCCGTCACCTGAGTTAGAATATATAATGAAACAAATAATGAAACAAATTAAAGACATATAAACACTATATGCTGGGCCTTGGAGTTAGTCAGTGATTTATAAATTTGACTTTTCAGACTATGAAGAGTATTTGCTTCCATCAAACCTGTGAACTTAGAGGTATTTTTTGAAATTTTAATCATTTTGACCCTGTTTGGTCCTGCCCCTCTGGTCCCCCAGGGGGTCATCGAGGACGGATGTGGATGTTAAAATGCTATATCTTAGGCTAACAATTCTAATCAAGTTCGACTAATTTCCTACAAAAATTGGGCAAATAATGTTCACAAATATGTTTTTCCTATATAAACTAAAGTAAACTGGA
Source organism: Argopecten irradians irradians (assembly GCA_004382745.1). Lineage (NCBI taxonomy): Eukaryota > Metazoa > Mollusca > Bivalvia > Pectinida > Pectinidae > Argopecten > Argopecten irradians. Next base: position 386,563 of record SAYR01073692.1, on the reverse strand, counting down.
CCCCACCCCAGGGGGTAACGTGAGACCCCAAGGTCATATTATTCACAATTTTTATAAAACACCTTAAGACCTTTCCATCTATAATTATTTGATTCTACAATATCCAGAATTTTTAGAAGATTTTTGAAGTTTTAGCCTATTTGACCCTTTTTTAGTCCCCCCCTCTGCCCCCAGGGGGTCGGCCAGGACCAATGTAGATATGATATTGAAATGCTATCTCAGGCTAATAATTCTAACCAAGTTTGACTCATTTCCTATGGAAATTGAGCAAAAAATGCTCATTAATGTGTTTTTCCTATATAAACTATAGTAAACTTGACCCCCTCCCAAAGGGGAAACAGGAGACCCCAGGGTCATATAATTCACAATTTTTATAAACAAACTTTAAGACCTTTTCATCTATAAAGTGCATTTGATTATACCATTTCCAGAATTTTAAAAGAATATTTTTGAAGTTTTAGCCAATTTGACCTTTATTGGCCCTGCCCCTCTGCCCCCGGGGGTCAGCCTGGACCAATATGGATATGATATTAAAATGCTATCTCAGACTAATAATTCTAACCAAGTTTGACTCGTTTCCAATGAAAATTGAGCAAAACATGCTCATAAATGTGTTTTCCCTATATAAACTATAGTAAACTTGACCCCCTCCCCAGGGGGAAACGTGAGACCCCAGGGTCATATAATTCACAATTTTTGTAAAGGACCTTAAGACCTTTCTATTTATGAACAGTATTTGATTCTATCATTTCCAGAATTTCAGAAGAAGATTTTTGAAGTTTTAGCCTATTTGACCCCTTTTTAGCCCTGCCCCTCTGCCCTCAGGGGGTCGGCCAGGACCAAATTTGAATATGATATTAAAATGCTATCTCAGGCTAATAATTCTAACCAAGTTTGACTCGTTTCCAATGAAAATTGAGCAATTAAAACATGCTCAAAAATGTGTTTTCCCTATATAAACTATAGTAAACTTGACCCCCTCCCCAGGGGGAAACGTGAGACCCCAGGGTCATATAATTCACAATTTTTGTAAAGGACCTTAAGACCTTTCTATTTATGAAAAGTATTTTATTCTACCATTTCCAGAATTTCAGAAGAAGATTTTTGAAGTTTTAGCCTATTTGACCCCTTTTTAGCCCCGCCCCTCTGCCCTCAGGGGGTCGGCCAGGACCAAATTTGAATATGATATTAAAATGCTATCTCAGGCTAATAATTCTAACCAAGTTTGACTCGTTTCCAATGAAAATTGAGCAATTAAAACATGCTCAAAAATGTGTTTTCCCTATATAAACTATAGTAAACTTGACCCCCTCCCCAGGGGGAAACGTGAGACCCCAGGGTCATATAATTCACATTTTTTGTAAAGGACCTTAAGACCTTTCTATTTATGAAAAGTATTTTATTCTACCATTTCCAGAATTTCAGAAGAAGATTTTTGAAGTTTTAGCCTATTTGACCCCTTTTTAGCCCCGCCCCTCTGCCCTCAGGGGGTCGGCCAGGACCAAATTTGAATATGATATTAAAATGCTATCTCAGGCTAATAATTCTAACCAAGTTTGACTCGTTTCCAATGAAAATTGAGCAATTAAAACATGCTCAAAAATGTGTTTTCCCTATATAAACTATAGTAAACTTGACCCCCTCCCCAGGGGGAAACGTGAGACCCCAGGGTCATATAATTCACAATTTTTGTAAAGGACCTTAAGACCTTTCTATTTATGAAAAGTATTTGATTCTACCATTTCCAGAATTTCAGAAGAAGATTTTTGAAGTTTTAGCCTATTTGACCCCTTTTGACCCCGCCCCTAAGGCCCCTGGGGTCAGTCATAAAAAATTTGTTAATAGGATTAAATGGCCATCTCATACTGATAATTCTGACAACATTTGACTCATTTCCTATTACAAATGACCAAATAATGCGCAAAAATGTGTTTTCTCAATATAAAGTATAGTAAACTTAACCCCCTCCCCAGGGGGAAACTAGAGACCCCAGGGTCATATAATTCACAATTTTTGTAAAGGACCTTAAGACCTTTCTATCTATGAAGAGTATTTGATTCTACCACATCTGTGAGTAGAGAAGAAGATTTTTGAAATTTTACTCAATTTTACCCCTTTTGGCCCCTCCCACAGCCCCCTGGGGGGTGGGGACCATATAATTCACAATTTTGATTGGCCTTATGCCTTAGAAGGTTTGTGCAAAATTTCATTGAAATTGCTTCAGCAGTTTTGGAGAAGAAGTCGAAAATGTAAATTGTTTACGGACATACGACGCACGACGCACGACGCACGACGCACGACGACGGACAAAAGGCGATTAGAATAGGTCACTTGAGACTTCGTCTCAGGTGACCTAAAAAACCAGTGAAAGCGGGAGATAAAAAAATCAGAACTAAAATGACAGACAATCTATAGATCATATCCTTGACAAACGCTTTACAAACCAATGAAAGGGGAGACAACACATGACTGGAATATCATGGAGAAATCAAAGGAGACTACTCATGGCAGAATACAGAAAATTTAGGACCGAGTATAATTAATAGTATAAAGGGAGATAACTCAATGCTTAGTCAAACATAGGACATTTCTAACATATTATATAATTAAGGGAGACAACTCACCGCTGGGTACATAATAAGGGAGGGATATGAGCGAATTCCCTGCATCCTACAAAGTTGCCAGTCATCTTCACAGTTCACCGCTCCGATTCTGATCACACCTTCTAACTCCTGGGCCACCTCTCGCCACTGTCAACAGAAAAGTCACTTAACCTTTTTTTATAATTTCATGTGAATTAAGTGTACCTAAAACTGTGATAAATATAAGAGAAAATCGGAGTATAATCATCAGCAAAGATTATAGAAATTAGTATCAGCAAGGAGATTTCTCTGAATGAACAGTGTAGATTTAGAACAAAGATTTGTTTGTACTGACAGTGATGACAGTAATTATTCTACTTACAATATCTTCAATAAACCACTCTGGATTTTAGAATAACAGGTGTACTAAATCCCATTGGCTTTACTATAACTATGAAATAATTCATTACAGAAGAAAAATGCCTGCGTTGAACAAACTTATTTTTGTGTGCAATCAAATTTTGTCTATTTCAAAGGTGGAAGTATGAGTACCCGGAGAAAACTCACCAACCTGCGGTAAGTATCATACTAATTTAGATATACATACGTGAGGTGCCAGGTCATGGCAATGGCCACAATGAGGTGAGTAGTAGTTTATAAACCAGATATCATCAGTTCCCTCCACGGACTGTTCTGGAAACGTAAAACATTCATCTACTAACAAGAGGCCCAGAGTACCTGTACTGCTCTCCTGGATTTATTTTATGAAGGATTTTAATGATTTACTTCTAATTTCCCTGTAGCAATTTAAAGAATTCATCACTGTTTACCCCTATTACGCACCGCCTGCTCCCCTTCCCCTCAGAATGTTTCTGACAAAACTTGGATGCTATGACTGTAGTACCAATTTAAAGGAAATGTTGACCAACAGACAACTGACACGGCGCCATGACATAAACCTTTAATAATCTACTTCATTGCGTTATATTTTATTCTCAAATTCAACAGTTACTTTGGCTACCAATCCATAGAACTGCCTAGCATACCACAAGGGTATCGATACTCAACATGAAATAACATGCCGACAATGTCCATCTGACATTGGTCATTGACATTGGTCCTTCACGTAGGATAATATGCAATTATGGCCCTCTGTGGAGGGACACATCTAGAATTGTCTCCCTGGAAAGAGTTATTTTCTAGAGGGCGAAGCCAAAGAGAAAATGACTCTTTCAAGGGAGACAATTCTAGATGTATCCCAACACACAGGGACATATTTTTTTTATTATACCAAACAGAATTAAAAGAAAAAAATCTCTGGTAAAAGAGCTTATGAAGATATTTTCCAACGTCAACGTTGATAAATTTGTCGGGCTGCAAAAAATAAGCAACAGCGTTGTCATTGTTGGTTGACTTTGCAGATGACGTCAACTTCCGGTCACGTGCGGAGCTTCAAAGGGGTTATTTCCCTCACCTTTTAATTCCGGGGAAATATCTAACTTATTCAATGTCATGTAATCAAGTTTAATCAGAACATTCTAAATGAAAGTGAGGTATAATAATATTATTCACTTTCATTTCTAGCCTACTTACTTTATACTTATCTACATGTTCATGTGTAACAATTATTTTATTAATTCATTATATAGCTTAGTCACACTCACCAAAGTCTGACCGACTCAATGTGATGATCTCCTTATCATCGTCATAAATACCTGAAAAAGATATAATACTACATAGAATACATAATAGATAAACAGGGTAATCAATTAGGATTACATATGTTATATTTTAAACCATTTCTTGGAATAAAAAACACCTATTAACTAATATGTAAAATGACGCACAGCCATATGCATACATGTATATGTACACAAATTATGTTCCTATTCGATTTCAGAACAAATGTTGGAGCATTATATACAATATTATGGTCGTTTGATTGACAGCTGGTGAACTGTTATACTAATGTTGGTTGAGGGTCATTAAGTACAGAAAGAGATTAGCAAGATGGCTAGGGGAAAGGTTTTATAATTGTACCAACATTTAAAAAGCAATAAGTTTGTTTTTACAAACTCAATGTATCACTATTTTGTCAAAATTATAATGAAAACTAAACTGAAACTGCAATAGTTTGTTTAAAGATTGTCTATATTCTACAATGGATTAACATCTGTGTAGGAAATATTTACAACCACACGGCTGTAAAAAGGTGAGTATGACTTATGTCCTTCCAACGCTCACTCCTTGTTAACAATGATTAACACAGCTGTTACACCCCGGTACAATAAATAAATCTACACAATATGGTGTAGACTGGCCACCAGACCCTAAGTTGCTGATAAGACTTTCTCAGCAGAGTTCTTTACTATATTATCTCCCCCTAGTTTAAAACTTAGGGTCTTAGAATCAGGCATATAGAAGAGACAAAAATAATCAAGCCAATTTTAGTGATTTGTTTAATATTCTAGAGACTGGTGGCCAGTCTAAATATGGTGTAACAAACACAAAATGTTCTTTATATAATACAATTGATATATACTAGTATACAGTATAACTGATAACCAATATATCTGCTCTCAAAGTCAAGTCCATTCACTATTAATCTATAATTTTTAATTTATCTCTCTGTATCTAATATAACACGATATGTAATTTAAAGATTATTCCATCATTCAACAATGATTTTTTTTTTTTACCGAATTCCTCTTGATAGAACTTCCAGCTTTCGTACTGCCTCCCTCCGTGGAAATCTTCCTTTAAGCCTTCCTCCCCATGAGTATCATATTTTTTTCTTAAATCCTCGTCCTTCAGCACTTCATACGCACGTGTTAATTTAAGGAATCGGTCGTGAGCATTAGGATCATCCTAAAAGATTACAATGATCATATGAGGCATACATATAGAAACCGTTATATCTACCTGGTACTGATAGTGATGAGTTTAAGGTCCAATTAAAAGTCATGGTCATTTAAGGATGTGCCAAATTACAGAGGTGGAAGAAAACCGAAGTACTCAGAGAAAAACAATTGACCAGAAGTCAGTATCTGGCAATTGTGTGTGCCACATGGAATTTGAACTTACGACTCAGTGGTAGAGGTCTTGTGGTGATATGTTGCGACATATCGTAACTACTCGACCACCCAGACCCAAAATGTGACTATGTATATGTGTGATAAAATAATGAAGGATTCATAGCTAGGTTACAAGGTATAGGAATTTTAAAATGTTAATATGTAGAGATACAATGTATATTATACTTTTTTAATACCACTGGTAATACATTAAAGATGCTCCACCGCCGACAGAGCATAAATGATATTAATCAGTTGAACAATAATTGGTGTTTAATCGTGTAGATATATGTCCAATTAACACAAAAAAATATATATAAGATATTTTGCCTTTTTGTGCATGTGCAATCAATACTTAATTCCATATAGGATATAGTGCCACAGATTTTTTTCGGGATGCAATTAATCATTTTTTGTAACTTTAACTTGAAGTGAAACTAGAAGCTCAAACTTTTCAATGGTGGTAATGGTGTAAAGTAAGTAACTTTTGTAACTGAAGAAAAATACTAAATCGTCTGCTCGTATTTTTGATAGTGAAAAAATGTCATTTGTCAGCGATGGAACATCTTTAACCAAATATCAAACAAATCTATACATAATAAGTATCTTTATAGTATAATGATTTCAGAAAACAATACAATGGCCAATAATGATCAAAACAGAATTATATGTAAGGGTTTGTTACAAAAGCACATTAAGTTCAATAGCCTTAATCATATACAGTGTTCTGGTATATACAGGGTGTCCCAAAAAACATGTCCCGAGTTTGACGCTTTACAAAAAATATTTTAATAGACGGAGGAATTAGATCTATATACCATTAGAAAGGTAGTGATCTGCTCTGTAGAATGATATATAACAAGCCAGATAAATATCTTTTTGTTAATACTTATATTGGAAATAGAGAGAAAGTCATATTTCGCTTATATTGCGATTTGTTCAGAAAATCAATAACTTTTAGTTAAAGAATGGGCGCGAGGTGTCCGCCCTTCTTTTTGATGGCATGATGAATTCTGTCCCTGAAATTCCTCACCACTTCACAATTCTGTAAATCTGCTTCCTGATGATGGACTGCATACCTGGATGACATTTTCATAGCATTTCATTTACTAAAGTAGGGGAAATACCGACCGCATTGTAGAGTTAAATAACTTCAGCCTGAATCTTTATGGTGCTGGAAAGTCACCAAAATGTGACATCATCGATGATGTCATCATTTCTATTATGACGTCATCACACATAATGATGATGTAATATGTACATTTGTACTCATTTAAGTTAAATTTGGATACTCCTACTTTCTAAATCATTTTGAGTTTTCAAAAAAGGTTTAGTATTGCAAAAGTTATTACATGTCAAAGTCGGGACATGTTTTTTGGGACACCCTGTATATGTTGTCACCAAGGGGTATATATATAGGCTTTATATACTTACTGGATTTTTATCCGGATGTTTAGTAATAGCTAAAGTTTTGAAAGCTTTTCTGATCTCCTTTGTGGTGGCACTTTTTGAGATACCAAGGAGTTCATAGAAATCCTCACCATTCACCACAGTCAATAAACTCATCCATATAAAACACAGTAAAATCAATGTTTGGAGATAACGACAATTTCTTTCAATGGAAAATATTTCCATTTTCACAAATTTCCCTCTTCTGTCTTCAAGATATCAGACTTTTGCATCAATTGCTGATTATGCAACGTTTTCTCACCTATAATCAGAATATATATAAATTGAATGTAAAAATACATGAACATCAACATACATAACTCAATACATCAGAAACAAACTTTAATGTATTAACCATTCAATAAATACATAATTATGTACAAAAACTTCATAGTGTTTTGTAACTTTTAAACAAGAGGTCCAAATGGCATGTACAGGTATCGCTCACCTGGTTTGTAATGCCAAGTAATTTTCTGAATACAGTTTTTTTTTTTCTGAAGGAATCTAAAGATGTGCCTCTAATTACCCTATTGGTTCCCACTCTTTCTGCTCCAGGGGGTCAGAGCCAAAATTTATACAAGCTCTAGATCTGTTCCCTGCAGTCCCAAGAGGATGTTCTGGCCAAATTGGTTTCAATCCATGAAGAATTCTATGACTACTGTACATGTAGTAGCGATTCAAAGGATTGACCTCTATTTCCTCTATTGAGCCCTGCCCTTCCTGCCCACGAGGGTTCAGAGCCAAAATTTTAGGCCAAGTTTGGTTACAATCCATTTAGACCTCTGTGACTGGTAGTGATTTAAAGGAAATGTTGACGCACTGACACCATGACATACATGAGCCACAGGTACTTAGCTCGCTGACAAAAAATATATATATATGACTTAGCTTGCTGACAAAAAAAATATATGTGCTTATATATACCGGATTTTTTTTTTGTCAGCGAGCTAAGTACCTGTGCACCAGCCCTCCAGACCCTTTGTTTGGGTGAGGTGAGCTAAAACTAAATCCCATCAACCACTAATCATGTAATCTCATATATACATGTACATGTAGTTAGCTACTGTTGTAGCGGAAAAGATATCACCTTCTGACTGACTTTTCCAGCGGAAAAGTCAGTCAGAAGGTGATATCTTTTCCGCTACAACAGTAGCTAACATGTAGTATGCATTGTAACTCAGGTAGATCTACATGTACATTGTATGTGATAAAACACCAGACGTTAATTTCTCTAAGTGAATGATAATCATCAGCTTACTGATTCGGTAATGTACACTTGATGACAGTAGACTACTTGTTCCTAGCTATAGTCAGAAACATGTAGCCGCTGTAATCGACCGAGAACGAATAATCTGACAATTATCCCAATTGAGTTGTCCGTGTAACATGAAGCCGGCTGAAAATATTTTGAACATAGTGGTATTTAGGGCACGATCGATGATCTAGATAAGTTTTCGTAATCATCATCTCTTACATGAGGTATATATGTTGAACTAAAAGCTGAACATCAGCGTACGTACTCACCACACCGGAGATTTAACACTTGTCAAGTTGGCATCTTTATCCATGTGCCACAGCTGGCGGATGTTGACACACGTGTTACTACGCACGCGCAGTTCTAGGTTCTTTCGGAACCTCTTGGACATGTTTATAAAATAGAGATAATCGAATAGACTAAAAGGATTTTATCCCGCGAACATTTAAATTATATTATTTCCTGTTGCTTATTATGCCTATCTCTATTTAAACATGAAAATAATGAAATTGTGAAAAAAAAATCCGGGAAACGACGTCGTGTGACAACCCTAAAAACACCATATATTTCAAAACACGGAAAACAATTGCTGAATGGGATATTTTTGACAGATATGTAGCTTAAATCAACTAAAAAATGTTTGAACTATCCTTAAAGAGACAATTCACTCAGGCAAATTTACATAACCAAGAAGCAAAATATAGCATAAATGTATTGTTCTACATTTCTTATGAAACATATAACGTAAAACATTGACAAATTCCACGACATTAATTATTGTTTTAATTAATATCGTTGAAATATCGGGTGACTGTTTATTTAAATTAAATAGAAATATATATAATTCTGCTGAAGATTACAGACAAAGAAATTAACAAAACTACTCAAATTACTCGATGTATTTTGCTAGTGTGAGATCTGAAAATAGCATCGCCTTCATATTATGGGATGCTGAATGCGAGATTACGGTGATTCTGACCTCGGACGGTCTCGGAAACTCCCTTCTGATGGAATCATAGGTTGTTATTACCACTGAAAAAAAGTCCTTAGGCATCTGTGAGAGTACTTCAAATTGTTTGTATAGAAAATTAATCAGAGTATTGTCCCTTGAGCGTCCATAGAAACAATGCATAATAAACTTTCAACAATTTTGAAGCATTAACACTTAATGTTAGTTTTAGACGTCGTTGAAACCAGTTCATTCATCATAAATTTTATGAAACGGATGGATTTCAACTTTTTTAATTTAAAATGTGTGAAATAGCGGGACTAGTAGCACGTAGGTAACACATATACAGTGTACGTAGTTGAGACGGGTATGTCGTAATAGGCATAATTCTATTGTACGTACGTGTACATGTACATGTAGATCTCGTGCACAAATTAACAGGTGCTCTGGATCCGTTTTGAAATAGACTTAGGATAGGATGAATATACAACTATTCGTTATAGATTGACATACGAACTATTTGTAATACACGTTTTGGTTGGTAAATTTTTGTGAGTGACGACCGGTGCATTATAATTATGTGTATATACATTTTACATATGCATATACCTCATACTGCTCCCTTATTTGTTTGCATTAAAATGTTGACTCTAGTATCAGAATCAGAGCCTTTAATCCCATTATGACATATACACTGTTTTCAAGATAAATAGATATTATTTATATTGTAATATTATTGGAAAATTGAAAGTAATTGGATTTGAAAAAATGAAGTTATATAGATTATATATACTAGTAGTCTTGTGGTTCATATGTAAAATATAGATTATATACTAGTAGTCTTATGGTTCATAACTCCATAAACATATAAGTCATACTGATTACAAGTCAGATCTGTCATTTCCACTATTTTACACAACCAAATGAAAATATCAGAGGAAGACATAATATCATGGATGACTCTGCTACATAGTTTAAAAAAAAAAATTACAAATCAATTTGTAATAACATCCTGTTAATGAAATATATAAAGAATTTGGTTTATATTTATAAATATCATTTACAACAATCCTTCTCACAATTGATCGACAGCATCCGTGTGAAAACGGTTAACAGTAAATAAAACGATTTAATGTGTACATGTATAAATGGTTACACAGCTCTAAGGAACAGGCCATAGGGCAGCGGCTATTTTCTAAAACATACGGTTTTCTCTAGGATCTAGATAAATACAACACTTGATTGATATTAATTCGTAAATGTAGTGATTTGAATTGAATTTGAGTCATACATGTACAGAAAATCAGAACTTGACTTGGTTGCTTATCATATATATATCATGCAATAAAAAAGAATGTTTTCCCTCTTAATCTACAACACAGAGTAATTTAGTTTATTTTCCATTTGCTCCAGGTTTCTATCATCTTGAGCTTCGGCTCATCGGTTTGAAAAAGACATACAATGTATATATATTTAGCTCAATTGAATTGGTAGAGCATCAGGATAGTGTTGGAGTGTCTCGGAATCTAAAAAGGCAAATATTAAAAAAACACCCGGTTGGTGTGTTGAGTATTTGGGGGCGATGAGTGAAAAGTAAGGGGATAATACTAATGTAACGGTTCTGGATCGGATCGATAGCCGACAACCAATGCAAGCAGCTCAATTGGTAGAGCATCCAGCAAGAGTTCTGATGGTTCCGGGTTTGAAACCGTTCTGGTCGTGCATTATCTCGCTCTTACCACAATAATAACAAACCTTTCGGTCACAAAGATGGCAACTAAGGCTATACATATGTAGGTACTGGTTATCAGAATGTCGGTACTGTTTAATCACGTGTCTTCCTTTCCCACACAGAAACAACAGATCCTAGAGGGACTTGCCGCCCACAAAAATGGTCTACGTCTGACATATGGCAGAGGGATCTTTTCCTTGCTTTTCGAACTGTAACTATCAAAATCCAAGATGGCGGCCGATCGGCCATTCTGTTTACCGCTTGGTCCCAAAATACAATATGCACAGCTAGGGCCCTAGGGGAACCTAGATATGAAATTTGAAAAGAAGATCCCTTAGATCTCTCTGAGAAATAGCGGTAACAAGAATTGTTAACTGACGGACGGACGGAAGGAAGGACAGGCGGACCACGGACGAAAGGCGATTTCAATATCATCAGATGATGGCTAAAAAAAAACAGTAAATACCGTCATTCCTGGATCACAGGTTTACGACGCGCAAAAAAAAAAAAAAAAAAAACTAATTTTAGTTGTTTTTTTTTTTTTTTTTTTTTTTTGCGCGTTGTAAACCTGTGCCTGGATCCACTCTAGTAGCATGTATGAGTTAAGCCTATATACCATTCAGCAATGCCATGATAATGATGATTTGTACTCATGCAAATATATACATAACAATTGATCGTAACCATAGATCTCCAACATTCCCACGGGATTAAAATGTTCTTACAGCAAAACTTTTATTGCTTCTGCATCTCAATTAATACCAAAAGTAATCTCCCGTTTTAATATATACATGTACATACTGTATACATTGTATATCGATTTGTAAAAATAAACATGTCATCTTTGTAATATGAATGGAAACAAAGTCTTACGACGAAGATGTTACACCATCTTTCATATTCCAAGTTCATGACAAATTGGGAGTAAAAGCAAAATGTTTCCTCCAAAACAATGAGTAGTGTTCAAAAATATGAATTATCTCCCTTGTGTCTTGCCGATGTACATATATATGTAATATTAATATTATATACATGTATTTTAATTTTTATACTACTTTGAATTTTTAATTACCGTAGTTAACTCAATGCTTTACTATGCTATGTGTAACTACTAACTTTATCATGTGTAACTACTAACTTTATCATGTGTAACTACTAACTTAATCACGTGTAACTACTAACTTAATCATGTGTAACTACTAACTTTATCATGTGTAACTACTAACTTAATCCAATATTGTCATTTTAGCTGCTATTTTTTATTGTCACACAGATAATCTCTTGCCAAAATGATGTTGAACGTAATTAATGGGCTATCTCATAGGATTATCTTCATAATCATCTGTAGTTTACATTGAAACTTCAAATTTACAGTTTGTGTTGTTGTTCCTACCATAACTACCATAACGGTCAAAGGTGAAAACTATATTTAGAAAAATGACCTTCAGGTGATATACTAATTAATGATGTATAGCAATTTGTGGTTCTATGCAGCAAACGTGTGGAAAATAAGATTTAATCTCAATTATTTAGCACACCAAAAACACCCGAACAGGAAGGTGTTAAATCAACTAAAAAATGTTTGAACTTTCTTTAAATGAATTTAAACATTTTTTATCATGTCCAGACATTTATCAATAAAATCAAATTTAGGAGGTGTACCATTTTGGGTACTCAAACTTGCTGAAATACATAGCTGGACCGGGCATGCTTCAAAGCTCTCTAATTATAAATATATGCACTGCTGACAAGTAAACAAAGCTGAAGGCATCTATTTGTGGAAAGTTAAAAGAAAAATCTGGATTCAAGCACACATGAGGAAATTTTAGCGATTTTCTTCAAAAAGTGTACCAATTTGGGTAGCGTCACGTTATATTGTTGTAAACCACCGTTTACAAGAGTAAAGAAATTACAGAGGTTTGCAACAGTGAAACGTGGAACGAAAGGATACCGTATAGCAGAGACATACTATCTAAATCTCTGGGATAGTACATCTTTGAATGTGCTTAGCTGTTGCTAGAATGTTAATTAAGCCATATCACATAATATGTACATGTATGATAATTTTAACGTCCTATTAACAGCCAGGGTCATGTAAGGACTGCATCCCATGTATGTAGTGTGTAGCGTGTGTGAAGTGCGAGAAGACTGCGGTATGTTCGTGTTGTGTCTTCTTGTATAGTGGAGCTGTTGCCCTCTTTATAGTGCTATATCACTGAAGCTTGCCGCCGAAGACACCAAGCAACACACCCCACCCGGTGACATTATACTGACAACGGGCGAACCAGTCGTCCCACTCCCTGTATGTTGAACGCTATGCAGGAGCAGTAACTACCACTTTTATAGACTTTGGTGTGTCTCGGCCAGGGGACAGAACCCAGAGCCTTCCTCACAGCGGCGAACGCTCAACTTAAGGCCAAGAGTGAGGTGGTGTCAAGGGAGACGTTAGGAAGAACAAAGTAATTTAGGAAGAAAGAAAAGATAAGATTCTAAATTTAGTCGCTTTTTACGATCATGCAATAGGTATACAATTCTAACACCCTACCTACAAGGCCGGCACATTTAACAAAAAACAACCTTACTTTGATCAAAGAATATTTCCAAGACAAGTTGATTGGGAATTCGAAAGAAGTAGAGCATCTTCAATATATGTAGAAGCAGGGCTTATAATTGTGATACTTTCAGAGATCGTCTTCTCAACAAAAACTACCTGAACAAACTTTATGAAGCTCGTAGAGAGATACTTTTATGCACAACGTAAGATCTAGACTATCGAAATTCATCGGTGTTTGCTGAAAATTCCCTCTGTACATTGTAACAGGATGCTAATAAAATAGAGTAATAATGTTACAAGGATATCATGCCTGGCATATCTACCCCTAGACAATTATTTTCTATGATCCTAGTAATAAACTATGTTACTTGCTTTGAAAGAAGGCCTTTGCATCAGAATCTGAAGTAAACGGGGTAAGTTGTTACTAAAAACTGTGTTCCTATTGATGTAAACATTTCTCGGAATCTGATGTACTTAGAACAATGGCTTTCATAACGTCCTGTTTAACAAGTGGAGCTTTGTCAGATTACAATTATTAAAAATATGGTAGTTTCTGCTCTTGCTTAGCGCTCGACGTAAAAGGAGTGGGACGACTGGTGTGCCGGTTGTCAGTATATATGCGCTGTTAGGTGTCTTTATACTTCAGTAAGATACATGTAGCACTTTCACACAAGGAAGACACCCCGTTCATGGGACGACGTCCTTTAATGACCCTGGCTATTAATAGGACGTAAACACTAAACCACACCAAATCAGATAATCAATCAATACCAACACTTTATATTTACACTTGGTTGGCTTGTTCACTATACACAAGTACTAGCCGATTTTGTTTACCAGTTAATAAAACTTTCAACAATTTGATAGCATTAACACTTAATGTTAGTTTTTAGACGTCGTTGAAACAGTTCATTCATCATAAATTTTATGAAACGGATGGATTTCAACTTTTTTTAATTTAAAATGGTTGAAATAGCGGGACAAGTAGCACGTAGGTAACACATATACAGTGTACGTAGTTGAGGACGGGTATGTCGTAATAGGCATAATTCTATTGTACGTACGTGTACATGTACATGTAGATCTCGTGCACAAAATTAACAGGTGCTCTGGATCCGTTTTGAAATAGACTTAGGATAGGATGTAATATTACAACTATTCGTTATAGATTGACATACGAACTATTTGTAATACACGTTTTGGTTTGGTAAAATTTTTGTGAGTGACGGACCGGTGCATTATAATTATGTGTATATACATTTACATATGCAATATACCTCATTACTGCTCCCTTATTTTGTTTGCATTAAAATGTTGACTCTAGTATCAGAATCAGAGCCTTTAATCCCATTATGACATATACACTGTTTTCAAGATAAATAGATATATTTATATTGTATATTATTGGGAAAATTGAAAGTAATGGATTTTAAACAAATGAAGTTATATAGATTATATATACTAGTAGTCTTGTGGTTCATATGTAAAATATAGATTTAATATACTAGTATTCTTATGGTTCATAACTCCATAAAACATATAAGTTCATACTGATTACAAGTCAGATCTGTCATTTCCACTATTTACACAACCAAATGAAAATATCAGAGGAAGACATAATATCATGGATGACTCTGCTACATAGTTTTAAAAAAAAAATACAAATCAATTTGTAAATAACATCCTGTTAATGAAATAAATAAAGAATTTGGTTTATATTTATAAATATCATTTACAACAATCCTTCTCACAACTGATCGACAGCATCCGTATGAAAACGGTAAACAGTAAAATAAAACGATTTTAATGTGTACATGTATAAATGGTTACACAGCTCTAAGGAACAGGCCATAGGCAGCGGCTATTTTCTAAAACATACGGTTTTCTCTAGATCTAGATAAATACAAACACTTGATTGATATTAATTCGTAAATGTTAGTGATTTGAATTGAATTTTGAAGTCATACATGTACAGAAAATCAGAACTTGACTTGGTTGCTTATCATACATGTTTATAATATTGCAATAAAAAAGAATGTTTCCCTCTTAATCTACAACACAGAGTAATTTAGTTTATTTTCCATTTGCCTCCAGGTTTTCTATCATCTTGAGCTTCGGCTCATCGGTTTGAAAAAAGACATACAATGTTATGTATTTAGCTCAATTGAATTGGTAGAGCATCAGGATAGTGTTTGGAGGTCTCGGATCTTTAAAAAGGCAATATTCAAAAAAACACCCGGTTGGTGTGTTGAGTATTTGGGGCGATGAGTGAAAAGTAAGGCGATAATACTAATGTAACGGTTCTGATCGGATTCGAATAGCCGACAACCAATGCAAGCAGCTCAATTGGTAGAGCATCCAGCAAGAGTTCTGATGGTCCCGTTTTGAAACCGTTCTGGTCGTGCATTATCTCGCTCTTACCACAATAATAACAAACTTTTCGCGTCACAAAGATTGGCAACTAAGGCTATACATATGTAGGTACTGGTTATCAGAATGTCGGTACTGTTTAATCCACGGTCTTCCTTTCCCACAAAGAAACAAACAGATCCTAGAGGGACTTGCCGGCCCACAAAAATTGGTCTACGTCTGACATATGGCAGAGGATCTTTTCCTTGCTTTTCGAACTGTAACTATCAAAATCCAAGATGGCGGGCCGATTGGCCATTCTGTTTTACCGCTCGCGTCCCAAAATACAATATGCACAGCTAAGGGCCCTAGGGGAACCTAGATATGAAATTTTGAAAAGAAGAATCCCTTAGATTCTCTTGAGAAATAGCGGTAACAAGAATTGTTAACTGACGGACGGACGCGAAGGAAGACAGGCGGACCACGACGAAAGGCGATGTTCGAATGATCATCAAGATGATGGCTAAAAAAAAAACAGTAAATACCGTCATTCCTGGATCACAGGTTACGACGCGCAAAAAAAAAAAAAAAAAAAACTAATTTTAGTTGTTTTTTTTTTTTGTTTTTTTTTTGCGCGTTGTAAACCTGTGCCTGGATCCACTCTAGTAGCATGTATGAGTTAAGCCTATATACCATTCAGCAATGCCATGATAATGATGAATTTTGTACTCATGCAAATATATACATAACAATGATTCGTAACCATAGATCTCCAACATTCCACGGGGATTAAAATGGTTCTTACAGCAAAACTTTTATTGCTTCTGCATCTCATTAATTTACCAAAAGGTAATCTCCCGTTTAATATATACATGTAACATTACTGTATACATTGTATATCGTTTTGTAAAAATAAACATGTCATCTTTGTAAATGATGGAAACAAAGTCTTACGACGAAGATGTTACACCATCTTTCATATTCCAATTCATGACAAATTGGGAGTAAAAGCAAAATGTTTCCTCCAAAACAATGAGTAGTGTTCAAAAATATGAATTACTCTCCCTTGTGTTCTTGCCGATGTACATATATATTAATATTAATATTATATACATGTAATTTTAATTTTTATTACTACTTTGAATTTTTAATTACCGTAGTTAACTCAATGCTTTACTATGCTATGTGTAACTACTAACTTTATCATGTGTAACTACTAACTTTATCATGTGTAACTACTAACTTAATCATGTGTAACTACTAACTTAATCATGTGTAACTACTAACTTTATCATGTGTAACTACTAACTTAATCATGTGTAACTACTAACTTTATCATGTGTAACTACTAACTTTATCATGTGTAACTACTAACTTTATCATGTGTAACTACTAACTTAATCCAATATTGTCATTTTAGCTGCTATTTTTTATTGTCACACAGATAATCTCTTGCCAAAATGATGTTGAACGTAATTAATGGGCTATCTCATAGGATTATCTTCATAATCATCTGTAGTTTACATTGAAACTTCAAAATTACAGTTTGTGTTGTTGTTCCTACCATAACTACCATAAAGGTAAAAGGTTGAAAACTATATTTTAGAAAAATGACCTTCAGGTGATATACTAATTCAATGATGTATAGCAATTTGTGGTTCTATGCAGCCAACGTGTGGAAAATAAGATTTAATCTCAATTATTTAGCACACCAAAAACACCCGAACAGGAAGGTGTTAAATCAACTAAAAAAATGTTTTGAACCTTTCTTTAAATGAATTTAAACATTTTTTATCATGTCCAGACATTTATCAATAAAATCAAATTTAGGAGGTGTACCATTTTGGGTACTCAAACTTGCTGAAATACATAGCTGGACCGGGCATGCTTCAAAGCTCTCTAATATAAAATATATGCACTGCTGACAAGTAAACAAAGCTAAAGGCATCTATTTGTGGAAAGTTAAAAGAAAAAATCTGGATTCAAGCACACGTGAGGAAATTTTAGCGATTTTCTTCAAAAAGTGTACCAATTTGGGTAGCGTCACGTTATATTGTTGTAAACCACCGTTTACAAGAGTAAAGAAATTACAGAGGTTTGCAACAGTGAAACGTGGAACGAAAGGATACCGTATAGCAGAGACATACTATCTAAATCTCTGGGATAGTACATCTTTGAATGTGCTTAGCTGTTGCTAGAATGTTAATTAAGCCATATCACATAATATGTACATGTATGATAATTTTAACGTCCTATTAACAGCCAGGGTCATGTAAGGACTGCATCCCATGTATGTATGTTGTAGCGAGTTTGAAATGCGAGAAGACTGCGGTATGTTCGTGTTGTGTCTTCTTGTATAGTGGAGCTGTTGCCCTCTTTATAGTGCTATATCACTGAAGCTTGCCGCCGAAGACACCAAGCAACCCACCCCACCCGGTGACATTATACTGACAACGGCGAACCAGTTGTCCCACTCCCTGTATGCTGAACGCTATGCAGGAGCAGAAACTACCACTTTTAAAGACCATTGGTGTGTTCTCGGCCAGGGAACAGAAACCAGAGCCTTCCTCACAGCGGCGAACGCTCAACTAAAGGCCAAAAGTGAGGTGGTGTCAAGGAAGACGTTAGGAAGAAACAAAGTAATTTAGGAAGAAAGAAAAGATAGATTCTAAATTTAGTCGCCCCTACGATCATGCAATAAGTATACAATTCTAACACCCTACCTACAAGGCCGGTGTAACGTTGAAAATGGACCTCCGTTGAAAATTGACCTCGGGTCAGTTTTCAACGTTGAAAACGGACCCCGAATGCCGTTGAAAATTGAACATGGGTTGAAAATTGACGGTGTCTAGGGTCAATTCTCAACGGCAGTCTGTTGAAAAATGACCGTTGAAAAATGACCTTGGCAAACTATCAACGGATGGTCTGTTGAAATATGACCCTAGTACATTCACATATATAACTGTTGCACAAACCAGAAACATATATACATACATGTAGACATTGGCAACTTCGCCAATTTTACGATAGGCAGATGTACCTCTCTATGTCCCTAGGGGCTTTTAGATAAACTCTTAAAGTGAATAGTCGGGCAAAGAAAACCAGTCTAAATGCGTTCATTGGCCTTCCAAAAGTTCTCACATATTAATACGACGGTCAAGCTCTGCTTAGTTTCCCAGTTCTGACCATTAAAGTAAAGAAAAGCTGAAAGCATTGAAAGCGAGGCTGCGTGGAAATGTAACCACGGACATTGTGAGCCGGGAGGACGTTTTGTGTTGTGTAGTGTTGTTGTGTTGTTGGTGTGTTGCTGTGCTGTGTGATGCTGTGTGGTCAGTTTTCAACGGGGGTCCATTTTCAACGTTACACCGGGAAAACGTACATATACCTATTCATCGGGATCATATGTACCCCGCTGCCCCCACATTATATCTCATTTATGAAATAAACAACTCTGCACAATGAAATACTTCTGGACCCTTCTATTTCACACATTTGTAATGGCCGCCGAATACATATTTAGTTGAGTAAACGGTAGCAAACCACCATACATGTAGCTTCCGTTGTTCACGTGTAGCTGAGAGGTAAACAAAATGCTAGCCACGTGTATGCTACATGTATATAAAACGTGGATATCGCGAATGTGATGCAGTACCAGCGATGTTCGTGTTCAATTTGAATATATTTGACAAAATGTCGTGTATGTTGACAATGATTCCACTAGAACAACTTCTGGTGGCTGGCATTTTGTTTACCTCTCAATAGACAGACTATTAATCTGTCTTCCGGTATGAAATGGCAGGACACACACTGCGTACAGCACGCGCATACTTTGAGAAACATTTCATTAGATCATACATACAGACAGACAAACAAACAAACAAACACACGATTCACGAACAAACGAATGATGGATGTACAGGCAGACACGCACGATCAACTTCGCTAGCCAAGTGTATTGCCCTCACAATTACGATCACAATTTGCACACAAGGACGTTACGA